>BMAU01018664.1:0-477715 GCA_019973935.1 Trichonephila clavipes | reverse complement strand
TTAAAAATAAAGTTACGGAATTTCGCAAAGCGGAGGTTACGAATCGTCGATAAGTTGGCTTTTTCCAGCGTCAAAGCGTCGGTTTTTAAAATATGATCTTTTCAATTTAAAAATAAATTTACAGAATTTCGCAAAACATGTATTGTTAGATTTCTGTAGTAAAATTTCGAGTTAAATGGGTCACTTTTGGTAAGTTTCTAGGGTGGAATTTACAGCGTCGGTTTTTTTAAAGATGATCTTTTTCAATTCAAAACGGAGACCAGATTTAGATTTCTGATAAAATTTCGAGTTAAATGGGTCACTTTGGTAAGTTTCTAGGATGGAAAAAGTTATAGGCTTGGTCACCGAATCGTCGATAAGTTGGCATTCCAGCTTCAAAGCGTCGGTTTTTTTAAAGATGATCTTTCAATTTAAAAATAAAGTTACGGAATTTCGCAAATCGGAGACCAGATTTAGATTTCTGATAAAATTTCTGTTAAATGGGTCACTTTGGTAAGTTTCTAGGGTAGGAAAAAAAGTTATAGGCTTGGTCACCGAATCGTCGATAAGTTGGCATTCCAGCTTCAAAGCGTCGGTTTTTTTTAAAGATGATCTTTCAATTTAAAAATAAAGTTACGGGAATTTCGCAAATCGGAGACCAGATTTAGATTTCTGATAAAATTTCAGTTAAATGGGTCACTTTGGTAAGTTTCTAGGGTGAAAAAAGTTATAGGCTTGGTCACCGAATCGTCGATAAGTTGACATTCCAGCTTCAAAGCGTCGGTTTTTTAAAGATGATCTTTCAATTTAAAAATAAAGTTACGGGATTTTGCAAATCGGAGACCAGATTTAGATTTCTGATAAAATTTCGAGTTAAATGGGTCACTTTGGTAAGTTTCTAGGGTGAAAAAGTTATAGGCTTGGTCACCGAATCGTCGATAAGTTAGTTGGCTCCAGCTTCAAAGCGTCGGTTTTTAAAATATGATCTTTCAATTTAAAAATAAATTACAAGAATTTCGCAAAACGGAGACCAGATTTAGATTTCTGGTAAAATTTCGAGTTAAATGGGTCACTTTGGTAAGTTTCTAGGCTGGAAAAAAGTTATAGGCTTGGTCACCGAATCGTCGATAAGTTGGCTGTCCAGCTTCAAAGCGTCGGTTTTTTTAAAGATGATCTTTCAATTTAAAAAAAAGTTACAAGAATTTCGCAAATCGGAGACCAGATTTAGATTTCTGATAAAATTTCGAGTTAAATGGGTCACTTTGGTAAGTTTCTAGGGTGAAAAAAAAAGTTATAGGCTTGGTCACCGAATCGTCGATAAGTTGGCATTCCAGCTTCAAAGCGTCGGTTTTAAAGATGATCTTTCAATTTAAAAAATAAATTTACAGGAATTTCGCAAAACGGAGACCAGATTTAGATTTCTGTAAAATTTCGAGTTAAATGGGTCACTTTGGTAAGTTTCTAGGGTAAAAAAAAAAAGTGATAGGCTTGGTCACCGAATCGTCGATAAGTTGGCTTCCAGCTTCAAAGCGTCGGTTTTTTTAAAGATGATCTTTCAATTTAAAAATAAAGTTACGGAATTTCGCAAATCGGAGACCAGATTTAGATTTCTGATAAAATTTCGAGTTAAATGGGTCACTTTGGTAAGTTTCTAGGATGAAAAAAAAAGTTATAGGCTTGGTCACCGAATCGTCGATAAGTTAGTTGGCTGTCCAGCTTCAAAGCGTCGGTTTTTTTAAAGATGATCTTTCAATTTAAAAATAAAGTTACGGGAATTTCGCAAATCGGAGACCAGATTTAGATTTCTGATAAAATTTCGAGTTAAATGGGTCACTTTGGTAAGTTTCTAGGGTGAAAAAAAAGTTATAGGCTTGGTCACCGAATCGTCGATAAGTTGGCATTCCAGCTTCAAAGCGTCGGTTTTTTAAAGATGATCTTTCAATTTAAAAAAAAAGTTACGGGAATTTTGCAAATCGGAGACCAGATTTAGATTTCTGGTAAAATTTCGAGTTAAATGGGTCACTTTGGTAAGTTTCTAGGCTGGAAAAAAAAGTTATAGGCTTGGTCACCGAATCGTCGATAAGTTGGCATTCCAGCTTCAAAGCGTCGGTTTTTTTAAAGATGATCTTTCAATTTAAAAATAAAGTTACGGGAATTTCGCAAATCGGAGACCAGATTTAGATTTCTGATAAAATTTCGAGTTAAATGGGTCACTTTGGTAAGTTTCTAGGTGAAAAAAAAAGTTATAGGCTTGGTCACCGAATCGTCGATAAGTTGGCTGTCCAGCTTCAAAGCGTCGGTTTTTTAAAGATGATCTTTCAATTTAAAAAAAAAATTACAGGAATTTCGCAAAACGGAGACCAGATTTAGATTTCTGCTAAAATTTCGGGTTAAATGGGTCACTTTGGTAAGTTTCTAAGGCTAAAAAAAAAGTGATAGGCTTGGTCACCGAATCGTCGATAAGTTAGTTAGCTGTCCAGCTTCAAAGCGTCGGTTTTTTTAAAGATGATCTTTCAATTTAAAAATAAAGTTACGGGAATTTCGCAAAACAGGGACCAGATTTAGATTTCTGGTAAAATTTCGAGTTAAATGGGTCACTTTGGTAAGTTTCTAGGGTGGAAAAAAGTTAATGGCTTGGTCACCGAATCGTCGATAAGTTGGCATTCCAACTTCAAAGCGTCGGTTTTATTAAAGATGATCTTTCAATTTAAAAATAAAGTTACGGGAATTTTGCAAATCGGAGACCAGATTTAGATTTCTGGTAAAATTTCGAGTTAAATGGGTCACTTTGGTAAGTTTCTAGGGTGGAAAAAAAAGTTAATGGCTTGGTCACCGAATCGTGAATAAGTTAGTTGGCTGTCCAGCTTCAAAGCGTTGGTTTTTTTAAAGATGATCTTTCAATTTAAAAAAAAAAGTTACAAGAATTTCGCAAATCGGAAACCAGATTTAGATTTCTGGTAAAATTTCGAGTTAAATGGGTCACTTTGGTAAGTTTCTAGGATGAAAAAAAAAGTTATAGGCTTGGTCACCGAATCGTCGATAAGTTGGCTGTCCAGCTTCAAAGCGTCGGTTTTTTTAAAGATGATCTTTCAATTTAAAAAAAAAAAAATTACAGGAATTTCGCAAAACGGAGACCAGATTTAGATTTCTGCTAAAATTTCGGTTAAATGGGTCACTTTGGTAAGTTTCTAAGGCTAAAAAAAAAAATGATAGGCTTGGTCACCGAATCGTCGATAAGTTGTAGCTGTCCAACTTCAAAGCGTCGGTTTTTTTTTAAAGATGATCTTTCAATTTAAAAATAAAGTTACGGAATTTCGCAAATCGGAGACCAGATTTAGATTTCTGATAAAATTTCGAGTTAAATGGGTCACTTTGGTAAGTTTCTAGGGTGAAAAAAAAAGTTATAGGCTTGGTCACCGAATCGTCGATAAGTTGGCTGTCCAGCTTCAAAGCGTCGGTTTTTTTAAAGATGATCTTTCAATTTAAAAAAAAGTTACGGGAATTTCGCAAAACGGAGACCAGATTTAGATTTCTGCTAAAATTTCGAGTTAAATGGGTCACTTTGGTAAGTTTCTAAGGCTAAAAAAAAAGTTATAGGCTTGGTCACCGAATCGTCGATAAGTTGGCTGTCCAGCTTCAAAGCGTCGGTTTTTTAAAGATGATCTTTCAATTTAAAAATAAATTTACAGGAATTTCGCAAAACGGAGACCAGATTTAGATTTCTGGTAAAATTTCGAGTTAAATGGGTCACTTTGGTAAGTTTCTAGGGTGGAAAAAAAAAAAAAGTTATAGGCTTGGTCACCGAATCGTCGATAAGTTGGCATTCCAGCTTCAAAGCGTCGGTTTTTTTAAAGATGATCTTTCAATTTAAAAAAAAAAAAAAAAGTTACGGGAATTTTGCAAATCGGAGACCAGATTTAGATTTCTGATAAAATTTCGAGTTAAATGGGTCACTTTGGTAAGTTTCTAGGATGAAAAAAAAAAATTTATAGGCTTGGTCACCGAATCGTCGATAAGTTGGCATTCCAGCTTCAAAGCGTCGGTTTTTTAAGGATGATCTTTCAATTTAAAAATAAAGTTACGGGAATTTTGCAAATCGGAGACCAGATTTAGATTTCTGATAAAATTTCGAGTTAAATGGGTCACTTTGGTAAGTTTCTAGGGTGGAAAAAAAAAGTTATAGGCTTGGTCACCGAATCGTCGATAAGTTGGCATTCCAGCTTCAAAGCGTCGGTTTTTTTAAAGATGATCTTTCAATTTAAAAATAAAGTTACAGGAATTTCGCAAAACGGAGACCAGATTTAGATTTCTGATAAAATTTCGAGTTAAATGGGTCACTTTGGTAAGTTTCTAGGGTGAAAAAAAAAGTTATAGGCTTGGTCACCGAATCGTCGATAAGTTGGCATTCCAGCTTCAAAGCGTCGGTTTTTTTAAAGATGATCTTTCAATTTAAAAATAAAGTTACGGGAATTTCGCAAATCGGAGACCAGATTTAGATTTCTGATAAAATTTCGAGTTAAATGGGTCACTTTGGTAAGTTTCTAGGGTGGAAAAAAAAGTTAGGCTTGGTCACCGAATCGTCGATAAGTTAGTTGGCTGTCCAGCTTCAAAGCGTCGGTTTTTTTAAAGATGATCTTTCAATTTAAAAAAAAGTTACAGGAATTTCGCAAATCGGAGACCAGATTTAGATTTCTGGTAAAATTTCGAGTTAAATGGGTCACTTTGGTAAGTTTCTAGGGTGGAAAAAAAAAAGTTATAGGCTTGGTCACCGAATCGTCGATAAGTTAGTTGGCTGTCTAGCTTCAAAGCGACGGTTTTTTTAAAGATGATCTTTCAATTTAAAATAAAGTTACGGAATTTCGAAAATCGGAAACCAGATTTAGATTTCTGATAAAATTTCGAGTTAAATGGGTCACTTTGGTAAGTTTCTAGGGTGAAAAAAAAAGTTATAGGCTTGGTCACCGAATCGTCGATAAGTTGGCTGTCCAGCTTCAAAGCGTCGGTTTTTTTAAAGATGATCTTTCAATTTAAAAAAAAAAAAAAAAAAATTACAGGAATTTCGCAAAACGGAGACCAGATTTAGATTTCTGCTAAAATTTCGGGTTAAATGGGTCACTTTGGTAAGTTTCTAAGGCTAAAAAAAAAGTGATAGGCTTGGTCACCGAATCGTCGATAAGTTAGTTAGCTGTCCAGCTTCAAAGCGTCGGTTTTTTTAAAGATGATCTTTCAATTTAAAAATAAAGTTACGGGAATTTCGCAAAACAGGGACCAGATTTAGATTTCTGGTAAAATTTCGAGTTAAATGGGTCACTTTGGTAAGTTTCTAGGGTGGAAAAAAAAAAAAGTTAATGGCTTGGTCACCGAATCGTCGATAAGTTGGCATTCCAACTTCAAAGCGTCGGTTTTATTAAAGATGATCTTTCAATTTAAAAATAAAGTTACGGAATTTTGCAAATCGGAGACCAGATTTAGATTTCTGGTAAAATTTCGAGTTAAATGGGTCACTTTGGTAAGTTTCTAGGGTGGAAAAAAAGTTAATGGCTTGGTCACCGAATCGTGAATAAGTTAGTTGGCTGTCCAGCTTCAAAGCGTCGGTTTTTTTAAAGATGATCTTTCAATTTAAAAAAAAGTTACAAGAATTTCGCAAATCGGAAACCAGATTTAGATTTCTGGTAAAATTTCGAGTTAAATGGGTCACTTTGGTAAGTTTCTAGGATGAAAAAAAAAGTTATAGGCTTGGTCACCGAATCGTCGATAAGTTGGCTGTCCAGCTTCAAAGCGTCGGTTTTTTTAAAGATGATCTTTCAATTTAAAAAAAAAATTACAGGAATTTCGCAAAACGGAGACCAGATTTAGATTTCTGCTAAAATTTCGGGTTAAATGGGTCACTTTGGTAAGTTTCTAAGGCTAAAAAAAAAGTGATAGGCTTGGTCACTGAATCGTCGATAAAGTAGCTGTCCAACGTCAAAGCGTCGGTTTTTTTAAAGATGATCTTTCAATTTAAAAATGAATTTACAGGAATTTCGCAAATCGGAGACCAGATTTAGATTTCTGATAAAATTTCGAGTTAAATGGGTCACTTTGGTAAGTTTCTAGGATGAAAAAAAAAAGTTAATGGCTTGGTCACCGAATCGTCGATAAGTTGGCATTCCAACTTCAAAGCGTCGGTTTTATTAAAGATGATCTTTCAATTTAAAAATAAAGTTACGGGAATTTTGCAAATCGGAGACCAGATTTAGATTTCTGGTAAAATTTCGAGTTAAATGGGTCACTTTGGTAAGTTTCTAGGGTGGAAAAAAAAAGTTATAGGCTTGGTCACCGAATCGTCGATAAGTTGGCTGTCCAGCTTCAAAGCGTCGGTTTTTTAAAGATGATCTTTCAATTTAAAAATAAAGTTACGGGAATTTCGCAAAGCGGAGACCAGATTTAGATTTTTGCTAAAATTTCGGGTTAAATGGGTCACTTTGGTAAGTTTCTAAGGCTAAAAAAAGTTATAGGCTTGGTTACGAATCGTCGATAAGTTGGCTGTCCAGCGTGAAAGCGTCGGTTTTTTAAAGATGATCTTTCAATTTAAAAATAAAGTTACAGGAATTTCGCAAAACGGAGACCAGATTTAGATTTCTGGTAAAATTTCGAGTTAAATGGGTCACTTTGGTAAGTTTCTAGGGTGGAAAAAAAAAAAAAGTTATAGGCTTGGTCACCGAATCGTCGATAAGTTGGCTGTCCAGCTTCAAAGCGTCGGTTTTATTAAAGATGATCTTTCAATTTAAAAATAAAGTTACGGAATTTCGCAAAACGGAGACCAGATTTAGATTTCTGGTAAAATTTCGAGTTAAATGGGTCACTTTGGTAAGTTTCTAGGGTGGAAAAAAAAAGTTATAGGCTTGGTCACCGAATCGTCGATAAGTTGGCATTCCAACTTCAAAGCGTCGGTTTTATTAAAGATGATCTTTCAATTTAAAAATAAAGTTACGGAATTTTGCAAATCGGAGACCAGATTTAGATTTCTGGTAAAATTTCGAGTTAAATGGGTCACTTTGGTAAGTTTCTAGGGTGGTTATAGGCTTGGTCACCGAATCGTCGATAAGTTGGCTGTCCAGCTTCAAAGCGTCGGTTTTTTTAAAGATGATCTTTCAATTTAAAAATAAAATTACAGGAATTTCGCAAAACGGAGACCAGATTTAGATTTCTGGTAAAATTTCGAGTTAAATGGGTCACTTTGTTAAGTTTCTAGGCTGAAAAAAAAGTTATAGGCTTGGTCACCGAATCGTCGATAAGTTGTTGCTGTCCAGCTTCAAAGCGTCGGTTTTTTTAAAGATGATCTTTCAATTTAAAAATAAATTTACAGGAATTTCGCAAATCGGAGACCAGATTTAGATTTCTGATAAAATTTCGAGTTAAATGGGTCACTTTGGTAAGTTTCTAGGATGAAAAAAAAAAAGTTATAGGCTTGGTCACCGAATCGTCGATAAGTTGGCATTCCAGCTTCAAAGCGTCGGTTTTTTTAAAGATGATCTTTCAATTTAAAAATAAAGTTACAGGAATTTCGCAAATCGGAGACCAGATTTAGATTTCTGATAAAATTTCGAGTTAAATGGGTCACTTTGGTAAGTTTCTAGGGTGAAAAAAAAAAAATTTATAGGCTTGGTCACCGAATCGTCGATAAGTTGGCTTCCAGCTTCAAAGCGTCGGTTTTTTTAAAGATGATCTTTCAATTTAAAAATAAAGTTACAGGAATTTCGCAAAACGGAGACCAGATTTAGATTTCTGATAAAATTTCGAGTTAAATGGGTCACTTTGGTAAGTTTCTAGGGTGGAAAAAAAAAAAAAATAGGCTTGGTCACCGAATCGTCGATAAGTTGTTGGCTGTCCAGCTTCAAAGCGTCGGTTTTTTTAAAGATGATCTTTCAATTTAAAAATAAAGTTACAGGAATTTCGCAAAACGGAGACCAGATTTAGATTTCTGGTAAAATTTCGAGTTAAATGGGTCACTTTGGTAAGTTTCTAGGCTGGAAAAAAAAAAAGTTATAGGCTTGGTCACCGAATCGTCGATAAGTTGGCTGTCCAGCTTCAAAGCGTCGGTTTTTTTAAAGATGATCTTTCAATTTAAAAATAAATTTACAGGAATTTCGCAAATCGGAGACCAGATTTAGATTTCTGATAAAATTTCGAGTTAAATGGGTCACTTTGGTAAGTTTCTAGGGTGAAAAAAAAAAAAGTTATAGGCTTGGTCACCGAATCGTCGATAAGTTGGCTGTCCAGCTTCAAAGCGTCGGTTTTTTAAAGATGATCTTTCAATTTAAAAAAAAATTACAGGAATTTCGCAAAACGGAGACCAGATTTAGATTTCTGCTAAAATTTCGGGTTAAATGGGTCACTTTGGTAAGTTTCTAAGGCTAAAAAAAAAAAAAAGTGATAGGCTTGGTCACCGAATCGTCGATAAGTTAGTTAGCTGTCCAGCTTCAAAGCGTCGGTTTTTTTAAAGATGATCTTTCAATTTAAAAATAAAGTTACGGGAATTTCGCAAAACAGGGACCAGATTTAGATTTCTGGTAAAATTTCGAGTTAAATGGGTCACTTTGGTAAGTTTCTAGGGTGGAAAAAAAAAAAATAAATTTACAGTTAATGGCTTGGTCACCGAATCGTCGATAAGTTGGCATTCCAACTTCAAAGCGTCGGTTTTATTAAAGATGATCTTTCAATTTAAAAATAAAGTTACGGGAATTTTGCAAATCGGAGACCAGATTTAGATTTCTGGTAAAATTTCGAGTTAAATGGGTCACTTTGGTAAGTTTCTAGGGTGGAAAAAAAAATAGGCTTGGTCACCGAATCGTGAATAAGTTAGTTGGCTGTCCAGCTTCAAAGCGTCGGTTTTTTTAAAGATGATCTTTCAATTTAAAAATAAAAGTTACAAGAATTTCGCAAATCGGAAACCAGATTTAGATTTCTGGTAAAATTTCGAGTTAAATGGGTCACTTTGGTAAGTTTCTAGGATGAAAAAAAAAAAGTTATAGGCTTGGTCACCGAATCGTCGATAAGTTGGCTGTCCAGCTTCAAAGCGTCGGTTTTTTTAAAGATGATCTTTCAATTTAAAAAAAAAAAATTACAGGAATTTCGCAAAACGGAGACCAGATTTAGATTTCTGCTAAAATTTCGGGTTAAATGGGTCACTTTGGTAAGTTTCTAAGGCTAAAAAAAAAGTGATAGGCTTGGTCACTGAATCGTCGGTAAAGTAGCTGTCCAACGTCAAAGCGTCGGTTTTTTTAAAGATGATCTTTCAATTTAAAAATGAATTTACAGGAATTTCGCAAATCGGAGACCAGATTTAGATTTCTGATAAAATTTCGAGTTAAATGGGTCACTTTGGTAAGTTTCTAGGATGAAAAAAAAAGTTAATGGCTTGGTCACCGAATCGTCGATAAGTTGGCATTCCAACTTCAAAGCGTCGGTTTTATTAAAGATGATCTTTCAATTTAAAAATAAAGTTACGGGAATTTTGCAAATCGGAGACCAGATTTAGATTTCTGATAAAATTTCGAGTTAAATGGGTCACTTTGGTAAGTTTCTAGGGTGGAAAAAAAAGTTAATGGCTTGGTCACCGAATCGTCGATAAGTTAGTTGGCTGTCCAGCTTCAAAGCGTCGGTTTTTTAAAGATGATCTTTCAATTTAAAAATAAAGTTACGGGAATTTCGCAAAACGGAGACCAGATTTAGATTTCTGGTAAAATTTCGAGTTAAATGGGTCACTTTGGTAAGTTTCTAGGGTGAAAAAAAAAAAAAAGTTATAGGCTTGGTCACCGAATCGTCGATAAGTTGGCTGTCCAGCTTCAAAGCGTCGGTTTTTTTAAAGATGATCTTTCAATTTAAAAAAAAAATTACAGGAATTTCGCAAAACGGAGACCAGATTTAGATTTCTGCTAAAATTTCGAGTTAAATGGGTCACTTTGGTAAGTTTCTAAGGCTAAAAAAAAAAGTTATATGGCTTGGTCACCGAATCGTCGATAAGTTAGTTGGCTGTCCAGCTTCAAAGCGTCGGTTTTTTTAAAGATGATCTTTCAATTTAAAAATAAAGTTACGGAATTTCGCAAAACAGGGACCAGATTTAGATTTCTGGTAAAATTTCGAGTTAAATGGGTCACTTTGGTAAGTTTCTAGGGTGGAAAAAAAAGTTAATGGCTTGGTCACCGAATCGTCGATAAGTTGGCATTCCAACTTCAAAGCGTCGGTTTTATTAAAGATGATCTTTCAATTTAAAAATAAAGTTACGGGAATTTTGCAAATCGGAGACCAGATTTAGATTTCTGGTAAAATTTCGAGTTAAATGGGTCACTTTGGTAAGTTTCTAGGGTGGAAAAAAAAAGTTATAGGCTTGGTCACCGAATCGTCGATAAGTTGGCTGTCCAGCTTCAAAGCGTCGGTTTTTTTAAAGATGATCTTTCAATTTAAAAAAAAGTTACAGGAATTTCGCAAAACGGAGACCAGATTTAGATTTCTGCTAAAATTTCGAGTTAAATGGGTCACTTTGGTAAGTTTCTAAGGCTAAAAAAAAAAAAAGTGATAGGCTTGGTCACCGAATCGTCGATAAGTTGCTGTCCAACGTCAAAGCGTCGGTTTTTTAAAGATGATCTTTCAATTTAAAAATGAATTTACAGGAATTTCGCAAATCGGAGACCAGATTTAGATTTCTGATAAAATTTCGAGTTAAATGGGTCACTTTGGTAAGTTTCTAGGATGAAAAAAAAAAGTTATAGGCTTGGTCACCGAATCGTCGATAAGTTGGCATTCCAGCTTCAAAGCGTCGGTTTTTTAAAGATGATCTTTCAATTTAAAAATAAAGTTACGGGAATTTTGCAAATCGGAGACCAGATTTAGATTTCTGATAAAATTTCGAGTTAAATGGGTCACTTTGGTAAGTTTTCTAGGCTGAAAAAAAAAAAATTATAGGCTTGGTCACCGAATCGTCGATAAGTTGGCTGGTCCAGCTTCAAAGCGTCGGTTTTTTTAAAGATGATCTTTCAATTTAAAAAAAAAAAAACATTACAGGAATTTCGCAAAACGGAGACCAGATTTAGATTTCTGGTAAAATTTCGAGTTAAATGGGTCACTTTGGTAAGTTTCTAGGCTGAAAAAAAAAAGTTATAGGCTTGGTCACCGAATCGTCGATAAGTTGTTGCTGTCCAGCTTCAAAGCGTCGGTTTTTTAAAGATGATCTTTCAATTTAAAAATAAAGTTACGGGAATTTCGCAAATCGGAGACCAGATTTAGATTTCTGATAAAATTTCGAGTTAAATGGGTCACTTTGGTAAGTTTCTAGGGTGAAAAAAAAAAAGTTATAGGCTTGGTCACCGAATCGTCGATAAGTTGGCTGTCCAGCTTCAAAGCGTCGGTTTTTTTAAAGATGATCTTTCAATTTAAAAAAAAAATTACAGGAATTTCGCAAAACGGAGACCAGATTTAGATTTCTGCTAAAATTTCGGGTTAAATGGGTCACTTTGGTAAGTTTCTAAGGCTAAAAAAAAAAGTGATAGGCTTGGTCACCGAATCGTCGATAAGTTAGTTAGCTGTCCAGCTTCAAAGCGTCGGTTTTTTTAAAGATGATCTTTCAATTTAAAAATAAAGTTACTGGAATTTCGCAAAACAGGGACCAGATTTAGATTTCTGGTAAAATTTCGAGTTAAATGGGTCACTTTGGTAAGTTTCTAGGGTGGAAAAAAAAAAAAGTTAATGGCTTGGTCACCGAATCGTCGATAAGTTGGCATTCCAACTTCAAAGCGTCGGTTTTATTAAAGATGATCTTTCAATTTAAAAATAAAGTTACGGGAATTTTGCAAATCGGAGACCAGATTTAGATTTCTGGTAAAATTTCGAGTTAAATGGGTCACTTTGGTAAGTTTCTAGGGTGGAAAAAAAAAGTTAATGGCTTGGTCACCGAATCGTGAATAAGTTAGTTGGCTGTCCAGCTTCAAAGCGTCGGTTTTTTTAAAGATGATCTTTCAATTTAAAAAAAAGTTACAAGAATTTCGCAAATCGGAAACCAGATTTAGATTTCTGGTAAAATTTCGAGTTAAATGGGTCACTTTGGTAAGTTTCTAGGATGAAAAAAAAAAAAAAAGTTATAGGCTTGGTCACCGAATCGTCGATAAGTTGGCTGTCCAGCTTCAAAGCGTCGGTTTTTTTAAAGATGATCTTTCAATTTAAAAAAAAAAAAAAAATTACAGGAATTTCGCAAAACGGAGACCAGATTTAGATTTCTGCTAAAATTTCGGGTTAAATGGGTCACTTTGGTAAGTTTCTAAGGCTAAAAAAAAAAAAAAAAAAAAGTGATAGGCTTGGTCACTGAATCGTCGGTAAAGTAGCTGTCCAACGTCAAAGCGTCGGTTTTTTTAAAGATGATCTTTCAATTTAAAAATGAATTTACAGGAATTTCGCAAATCGGAGACCAGATTTAGATTTCTGATAAAATTTCGAGTTAAATGGGTCACTTTGGTAAGTTTCTAGGATGAAAAAAAAAAAGTTAATGGCTTGGTCACCGAATCGTCGATAAGTTGGCATTCCAACTTCAAAGCGTCGGTTTTATTAAAGATGATCTTTCAATTTAAAAATAAAGTTACGGGAATTTTGCAAATCGGAGACCAGATTTAGATTTCTGGTAAAATTTCGAGTTAAATGGGTCACTTTGGTAAGTTTCTAGGGTGGAAAAAAAAAAGTTATAGGCTTGGTCACCGAATCGTCGATAAGTTGGCTGTCCAGCTTCAAAGCGTCGGTTTTTTTAAAGATGATCTTTCAATTTAAAAATAAATTTACAGGAATTTCGCAAAACGGAGACCAGATTTAGATTTCTGGTAAAATTTCGAGTTAAATGGGTCACTTTGGTAAGTTTCTAGGGCTGAAAAAAAAAAGTTATAGGCTTGGTCACCGAATCGTCGATAAGTTGGCATTCCAGCTTCAAAGCGTCGGTTTTTTAAAATATGATCTTTCAATTTAAAAATAAATTTACAGGAATTTCGCAAAACGGAGACCAGATTTAGATTTCTGATAAAATTTCGAGTTAAATGGGTCACTTTGGTAAGTTTCTAGGTGGAAAAAAAGTTATAGGCTTGGTCACCGAATCGTCGATAAGTTGGCATTCCAGCTTCAAAGCGTCGGTTTTTTTAAAGATGATCTTTCAATTTAAAAAAAAAGTTACGGGAATTTCGCAAAACGGAGACCAGATTTAGATTTCTGCTAAAATTTCGAGTTAAATGGGTCACTTTGGTAAGTTTCTAGGATGAAAAAAAAAGTTATAGGCTTGGTCACCGAATCGTCGATAAGTTAGTTGGCTCCAGCTTCAAAGCGTCGGTTTTTTTAAAGATGATCTTTCAATTTAAAAATAAAAAGTTACGGAATTTCGCAAAACGGAGACCAGATTTAGATTTCTGGTAAAATTTCGAGTTAAATGGGTCACTTTGGTAAGTTTCTAGGTTAAAAAAAAAAAAGTTATAGGCTTGGTCACCGAATCGTCGATAAGTTGGCATTCCAGCTTCAAAGCGTCGGTTTTTTAAAGATGATCTTTCAATTTAAAAAATAAAGTTACGGAATTTCGCAAATCGGAGACCAGATTTAGATTTCTGGTAAAATTTCGAGTTAAATGGGTCACTTTGGTAAGTTTCTAGGCTGAAAAAAAAAAAAACGTTATAGGCTTGGTCACCGAATCGTCGATAAGTTGGCATTCCAGCTTCAAAGCGTCGGTTTTTTTAAAGATGATCTTTCAATTTAAAAAAAAAAAATTACAGGAATTTCGCAAAACGGAGACCAGATTTAGATTTCTGCTAAAATTTCGAGTTAAATGGGTCACTTTGGTAAGTTTCTAAGGCTAAAAAAAAGTGATAGGCTTGGTCACCGAATCGTCGATAAGTTGTTAGCTGTCCAGCGTCAAAGCGTCGGTTTTTTTAAAGATGATCTTTCAATTTAAAAATAAATTTACAGGAATTTCGCAAATCGGAGACCAGATTTAGATTTCTGGTAAAATTTCGAGTTAAATGGGTCACTTTGGTAAGTTTCTAGGTGGAAAAAAGTTATAGGCTTGGTCACCGAATCGTCGATAAGTTGGCATTCCAGCTTCAAAGCGTCGGTTTTTTAAAGATGATCTTTCAATTTAAAAAAAAAATTACAGGAATTTCGCAAAACGGAGACCAGATTTAGATTTCTGGTAAAATTTCGAGTTAAATGGGTCACTTTGGTAAGTTTCTAGGATGAAAAAAAAAAGTGATAGGCTTGGTCACCGAATCGTCGATAAGTTGGCATGTCCAGCGTCAAAGCGTCGGTTTTTTTTTAAAGATGATCTTTCAATTTAAAAAAAAATTTACACGAATTTCGCAAATCGGAAACCAGATTTAGATTTCTGGTAAAATTTCGAGTTAAATGGGTCACTTTGGTAAGTTTCTAGGATGAAAAAAAAAATTATAGGCTTGGTCACCGAATCGTCGATAAGTTAGTTGGCTGTCCAGCTTCAAAGCGTCGGTTTTTTAAAGATGATCTTTCAATTTAAAAAAAAAAGTTACGGGAATTTCGCAAAACGGAGACCAGATTTAGATTTCTGGTAAAATTTCGGGTTAAATGGGTCACTTTGGTAAGTTTCTGTTTCTAAGGTTAAAAAAAAAGTGATAGGCTTGGTCACCGAATCGTCGACTATTGAAATAAAAGTAGGCTGTCCAGAACGAATTGGAATCAAATTCGCGTCGGTTTTAAAGATGATCTTTCAATTTAAAAATAAATTCCCTAGCGTCAAAGCGTCAATGATTTTCAATGCAAAAAAGAAGTAACGGAAAAACGACCAGATTTAGATTTCTGGTAAAATTTCGAGTTAAATGGGTCACTTTGGTAAGTTTCTAAGGTGAAAAAAAAAAGTTATAGGCTTGGTCACCGAATCGTCGGTAAGTTGGCTGTCCAGCGTCAAAGCGTCGGTTTTTTAAAGATGATCTTTCAATTTAAAAATAAATTTACAGGAATTTCGCAAAACGGAGACCAGATTTAAATTTCTGGTAAAATTTCGAGTTAAATGGGTCACTTTGGTAAGTTTCTAGGGTGAAAAAAAAATTATTGGCTTGGTCACCGAAACGTCGATAAGTTGGCTGTCCAGCGTCAAAGCGTTTTTTAAAGATGATCTTTCAATTTAAAAAAAAGTTACAGGAATTTGCAAAACGGAGACCAGATTTAGATTTCTGGTAAAATTTCGAGTTAAATGGGTCACTTTGGTAAGTTTCTAAGGTGAAAAAAAAAAATAGGCTTGGTCACCGAATCGTCGATAAGTTGGCATTCCAGCTTCAAAGCGTCGGTTTTTTTAAAGATGATCTTTCAATTTAAAAATAAATTTACAGGAATTTCGCAAAACGGAGACCAGATTTAGATTTCTGGTAAAATTTCGAGTTAAATGGGTCACTTTGGTAAGTTTCTAGGGTGAAAAAAAAGTTATTGGCTTGGTCACCGAATCGTCGATAAGTTGGTCCAGCTTCAAAGCGTCGGTTTTTTAAAGATGATCTTTCAATTTAAAAAAAAAAATTACAGGAATTTCGCAAAACGGAGACCAGATTTAGATTTCTGTTAAAATTTCGAGTTAAATGGGTCACTTTGGTAAGTTTCTAAGGTGAAAAAAAAAAGTGATAGGCTTGGTCACCGAATCGTCGATAAGTTGGCTGTCCAGCGTCAAAGTCGGTTTTTAAAGATGATCTTTCAATTTAAAAATAAATTACAAGAATTTCGCAAAACGGAGACCAGATTTAGATTTCTGGTAAAATTTCGAGTTAAATGGGTCACTTTGGTAAGTTTCTAGGTGGAAAAAGTGATTGGCTTGGTCACCGAATCGTCGATAAGTTGGCTGTCCAGCGTCAAAGCGTCGGTTTTTTTTAAAGATGATCTTTCAATTTTTAAAAAAAAAAGTTACAGGAATTTCGCAAAACGGAGTCCAGATTTAGATTTCTGATAAAATTTCGAGTTAAATGGGTCACTTTGGTAAGTTTCTAGGGCGAAAAAAAAGTTATAGGCTTGGTCACCGAATCGTCGATAAGTTGGCATTCCAGCTTCAAAGCGTCGGTTTTTTTAAAGATGATCTTTCAATTTAAAAATAAAGTTACGGGAATTTCTGCAAATTGGAAACCAGATTTAGATTTCTGATAAAATTTCGAGTTAAATGGGTCACTTTGGTAAGTTTCTAGGGTGAAAAAAAAAGTTATTGGCTTGGTCACCGAATCGTCGATAAGTTAGTTGGCTGTCCAGCTTCAAAGCGTCGGTTTTTTAAAGATGATCTTTCAATTTAAAAATAAAGTTACGGGAATTTCGCAAAACGGAGACCAGATTTAGATTTCTGGTAAAATTTCGAGTTAAATGGGTCACTTTGGTAAGTTTCTAGGGTGGAAAAAAAGTTATTGGCTTGGTCACCGAATCGTCGATAAGTTAGGCTGTCCAGCTTCAAAGCGTCGGTTTTTTTAAAGATGATGTTTCAATTTAAAAATAAAGTTACGGGAATTTCGCAAAACGGAGACCAGATTTAGATTTCTGGTAAAATTTCGAGTTAAATGGGTCACTTTGGTAAGTTTCTAGGGTGGAAAAAAAAGTTATTGGCTTGGTCACCGAATCGTCGATAAGTTGGCATTCCAGCTTCAAAGCGTCGGTTTTTTAAAGATGATCTTTCAATTTAAAAAAAAAGTTACGGGAATTTCGCAAATCGGAGACCAGATTTAGATTTTTGATAAAATTTCGATTTAAATGGGTCACATTGGTAAGTTTCTAGGGTGAAAAAAAAAAAAGTTATTGGCTTGTTCACCGAATCGTTGATAAGTTAGTTGGCTGTCCAGCTTCAAAGCGTCGGTTTTTTTAAAGATGATATTTCAATTTAAAAATAAAGTTACGGGAATTTCGCAAAAAACGGAGACCAGATTTAGATTTCTGGTAATATTTCGGGTTAAATGGGTCACTTTGGTAAGTTTCTAAGGTTAAAAAAGTGATTGGCTTGGTCACCCAATCAGACTATTGAAATAAAAGGGCAGAATTTAAAAACGGTTGTGAATAACTTTAGAACGAATTGGAATTTCACAAACGCCATACATATTCGTGACGATAAATTCACAGAGTAAAGTTTTAATAGTCATCAGATTTGGGAACGACTTTCAAAAACCCAGTGTTTAAAAATCGGTCCCTAAGTTGGCTGTTCAAAGCGTCAGTTTTTTAAAGATGATCTTTAATTTAAAAAAATTACAGGAATTTGCAAAACGGAGACCAGATTTAGATTTCTGGTAAAATTTCGAGTTTAATGGGTCACTTTGGTAAGTTTCTAGGGTGAAAAAAAAAATGATTAGCTTGGTCATCGAATCGTCGGTAAGTTGGCTGTCCAGCGTCAAAGCGTCGGTTTTTTTAAAGATGATCTTTCAATTTTTAAAAAAAAGTTACAGGAATTTCGCAAAACGGAGTCCAGATTTAGATTTCTGGTAAAATTTCGAGTTAAATGGGTCACTTTGGTAAGTTTCTAGTTCGAAAAAAAGTTATAGGCTTGGTCACCGAATCGTCGATAAGTTGGCATTCCAGCTTCAAAGCGTCGGTTTTTAAAGATGATCTTTCAATTTAAAAATAAAAAGTTACGGGAATTTCTCAAATTGGAAACCAGATTTAGATTTCTGATAAAATTTCGAGTTAAATGAGTCACTTTGTTAAGTTTCTAGGGTGAAAAAAAAGTTATTGGCTTGGTCACCGAATCGTCGATAAGTTGGCTGTCCAGCTTCAAAGTGTCGGTTTTTTTAAAGATGATATTTCAATTTAAAAATAAAGTTACAGGAATTTCGCAAAACGGAGACCAGATTTAGATTTCTGGTAAAATTTCGAGTTAAATGGGTTACTTTGGTAAGTTTCTAGGGTGAAAAAAAAAAAGTTATTGGTTTGGTCACCGAATCGTCGATAAGTTAGTTGGCTGTCCAGCTTCAAAGCGTCGGTTTTTTTAAATATGATGTTTCAATTTAAAAATAAATTTACAGGAATTTCGCAAAAACGGAGACCAGATTTAGATTTCTGGTAAAATTTCGAGTTAAATGGGTCCACTTTGGTAAGTTTCTAGGGTGGAAAAAAAAAGTTATGGGCTTGGTCACCGAATCATCGATAAGTTGGCATTCCAGCTTCAAAGCGTCGGTTTTTTAAAGATGATCTTTCAATTTAAAAAAAAAAGTTACGCGAATTTCGCAAATCGGAGACCAGATTTAGATTTTGATAAAATTTCGAGTTAAATGGGTCACATTGGTAAGTTTCTAGGGTGAAAAAAGTTATTGGCTTGTTCCCCGAATCTTTGATAATTTAGTTGGCTGTCCAGCTTCAAAGCGTCGGTTTTTTAAAGAAGATATTTCAATTTAAAAATAAAGTTACGGAATTTCGCAAAACGGAGACCAGATTTAGATTTCTGGTAATATTTCGGGTTAAATGGGTCACTTTGGTAAGTTTCTAAGGTTAAAAAAAAGTGATTGGCTTGGTCACCCAATCAGACTATTGAAAATAAAAAGGGCAGAATTTAAAAAAACGGTTGTGAATAACTTTAGAACGAATTGGAATTTCGACAAACGCCATACATATTCGTGACCAGTGTTGAATTCTACGCAAAAAAAAAACTAAGTTTGGTAAGAATTGGGGAAAGAAAAAAATTACCCAAATGCACGACTTTGGGAACGACTTTCCGTTCGAACGACACCCAGTTTTTAAAAATCGGTCCCTTTAGTTGGCTGTCCAGCGTCAAAGCGTCAGTTTTTTAAAGATGATATTTCAATGTAAAAAAGAAGTAACAGGAAAATCGAAAAACGCAGTCCAGATTTAGATTTCTGGTAAAATTTCGAGTTAAATGGGTCACTTTCGTAAGTTTCTAAGGTGAAAAAAAAGTGATTGGCTTGGTCACCGATTCGTCGGTAAGTTGGCTGTCCAGCGTCAAAGCGTCGGTTTTTTAAAGATGATCTTTCAATTTTAAAAGAAAGTTACAGGAATTTCGCTAAACGGAGACCAGATTTAAATTTCTGGTAAAATTTCGAGTTAAATGGGTCACTTTGGTAAGTTTCTAGGTGAAAAAAAAAAAGATTGGCTTGCTTACTGAAACGTCGGTAAGTTGGCTGTCCAGCGTCAAAGCGTTTCTTTAAAGATGATCTTTTAATTTAAAAAAAAGTTACAGGAATTTTTAAAACGGAGATCAGATTTAGATTTCTGGTAAAATTTCGAGTTAAATGGGTCACTTTGGTAAGTTTCTAGGGTGAAAAAAAAAATGATTAGCTTGGTCTTAGAATCGTCGGTAAGTTGGCTGTCCAGCGTCAAAGCGTCGGTTTTTTTAAAGATGATCTTTCAATTTTTAAAAAAGTTACAGGAATTTCAAAACGGAGTCCAGATTTAGATTTCTGGTAAAATTTCGAGTTAAATGGGTCACTTTGGTAAGTTTCTAGGGCGAAAAAAAAGTGGTTGGCTTGGTCACCGAATCGTCGGTAAGTTGGCTGTCCAGCGTCAAAGAGTCGGTTTTCTTAAAGATGATCTTTCAATTTAAAAAAAAGTTACAGGAATTTTTGAAAACTGAGTCTAGATTTAGATTTCTGTTAAAATTTCGAGTTAAATGGGTCACTTTGGTAAGTTTCTAAAGCTAAAAAAAAGTGATAGGCTTGGTCACCGAATCGTCGGTAAAGTGGATGTCCAGCGTCAAAGCGTCGGTTTTTTTGAAATATGATCTTTCAATGTAAAAATGAATATACAGGAATTTCGCAAATCGGAGACCAGATTTAGATTTCTGATAAAATTTCGAGTTAAATGGGTCACTTTGGTAAGTTTCTAGGAAGAAAAAAAGTTATTGGCTTGGTCACCGAATCGTCGATAAGTTAGTTGGCTGTCCAGCTTCAAAGCGTCGGTTTTTTAAAGATGATCTTTCAATGTAAAAAAAGTTACAGGACTTTCGCAAATCGAAAACCAGATTTAGATTTCTGGTAAAATTTCGAGTTAAATGGGTCACTTTGGTAAGTTTCTACGGTGGAAAAAGTTATAGGCTTGGTCACCGAATCGTCGATAAGTTGGCATTCCAGCTTCAAAGCGTCGTTTTTTTTAAAGATGATCTTTCAATGTAAAAATAAAGTTACGGGAATTTGCAAAACGGAGACCAGATTTAGATTTCTGGTAAAATTTCGAGTTAAATGGGTCACTTTGGTAAGTTTCTAAGGTGAAAAAAGTGATTGGCTTGGTCACTGAAACGTCGGTAAGTTCGCTGTTTAGCGTCAAAGCGTCGGTTTTAAAGATGATCTTTCAATTTAAAAAAAAAAAAAAGTTACAGGAATTTCGCAAAACGGAGTCCAGATTTAGATTTCTGTTAAAATTTTGAGTGAAATTGGTCACTTTGGAAAGTTTCTAGGGTGAAAAAAAAAGTGATTGGCTTGGTCACTGAAACGTCGGTAAGTTGGCTGTCCAGCGTCAAAGCGTTTCTTTAAAGATGATATTTTAATTTAAAAAAAAAGTTACAAGAATTTGCAAAACGGAGACCAGATTTAGATTTCTGGTAAAATTTCGAGTTAAATGGGTCACTTTGGTAAGTTTCTAGGGCGAAAAAAAAGTGATTGGCTTGGTCACCGAATCGTCGGTAAGTTGGCTGTCCAGCGTCAAAGCGTCGGTTTTTTTAAAGATGATCTTTCAATTTTTAAAAAAAGTTACAGGAATTTCGCAAAACGGAGTCCAGATTTAGATTTCTGGTAAAATTTCGAGTTAAATGGGTCACTTTGGTAAGTTTCTAGGGCGAAAAAAATTTATAGTCTTGGTCACCGAATCGTCGATAAGTTGGCATTCCAGCTTCAAAGCGTCGGTTTTTTTAAAGATGATCTTTCAATTTAAAAAAAAGTTACGGGAATTTCTCAGATTGGAAACCAGATTTAGATTTCTGATAAAGTTTCGAGTTAAATGGGTCACTTTGGTAAGTTTCTAGGGTGAAAAATAAAGTTATTGGCTTGGTCACCGAATCGTCGATAAGTTAGTTGGCTGTCCAGCTTCAAAGCGTCGGTTTTTTAAAGATGATATTTCAATTTAAAAATAAAGTTACGGGAATTTCGCAAAAACGGAGACCAGATTTAGATTTCTGGTAAAATTTCGAGTTAAATGGGTCACATTGGTAAGTTTCTAGGGTGAAAAAAAAAGTTATTGGCTTGGTCACCGAATCGTCGATAAGTTAGTTGGCTGTCCAGCTTCAAAGCGTCGGTTTTTTTAAATATGATGTTTCAATTTAAAAATAAATTTACAGGAATTTCGCAAAACGGAGACCAGATTTAGATTTCTGGTAAAATTTCGAGTTAAATGGGTCACTTTGGTAAGTTTCTAGGGTGGAAAAAAAAAGTTATGGGCTTGGTCACCGAATCATCGATAAGTTGGCATTCCAGCTTCAAAGCGTCGGTTTTTTTAAAGATGATCTTTCAATTTAAAAAAAAAGTTACGCGAATTTCGCAAATCGGAGACCAGATTTAGATTTTTGATAAAATTTCGAGTTAAATGGGTCACATTGGTAAGTTTCTAGGGTGAAAAAAAAGTTATTGGCTTGTTCACCGAATCGTTCATAAGTTAGTTGGCTGTCCAGCTTCAAAGCGTCGGTTTTTAAAGAAGATATTTCAATTTAAAAATAAGTTACGGGAATTTCGCAAAACCGAGACCAGATTTAGATTTCTGGTAATATTTCGGGTTAAATGGGTCACTTTGGTAAGTTTCTAAGGTTAAAAAAAAGTGATTGGCTTGGTCACCCAATCAGACTATTGAAATAAAAGGGCAGAATTTAAAAAAAACGGTTGTGAATAACTTTAGAACGAATTGGAATTTCGACAAACGCCATACATATTCGTGACCAGTGTTGAATTCTACGCAAAAACTAAGTTTGGTAAGAATTGGGGAAAGAAAAATTACCCAAATGCACGACTTTGGGAACGACTTTCCGTTCGAACGACACCCAGTTTTTAAAAATCGGTCCCTTAGTTGGCTGTCCAGCGTCAAAGCGTCGGTTTTTTTAAAGATGATCTTTCAATTTTAAAAAAAAGTTACAGGAATTTCGCAAAACGGAGTCCAGATTTAGATTTCTGGTAAAATTTCGAGTTAAATGGGTCACTTTGGTAAGTTTCTAGGGCGAAAAAAAAAGTTATAGTCTTGGTCACCGAATCGTCGATAAGTTGGCATTCCAGCTTCAAAGCGTCGGTTTTTTTAAAGATGATCTTTCAATTTAAAAAAAAGTTACGGGAATTTCTCAGATTGGAAACCAGATTTAGATTTCTGATAAAATTTCGAGTTAAATGGGTCACTTTGGTAAGTTTCTAGGGTGAAAAATAAAGTTATTGGCTTGGTCACCGAATCGTCGATAAGTTAGTTGGCTGTCCAGCTTCAAAGCGTCGGTTTTTTAAAGATGATATTTCAATTTAAAAATAAAGTTACGGGAATTTCGCAAAACGGAGACCAGATTTAGATTTCTGGTAAAATTTCGAGTTAAATGGGTCACATTGGTAAGTTTCTAGGGTGAAAAAAAAAGTTATTGGCTTGGTCACCGAATCGTCGATAAGTTAGTTGGCTGTCCAGCTTCAAAGCGTCGGTTTTTTTAAATATGATGTTTCAATTTAAAAATAAATTTACAGGAATTTCGCAAAACGGAGACCAGATTTAGATTTCTGGTAAAATTTCGAGTTAAATGGGCCACTTTGGTAAGTTTCTAGGGTGGAAAAAAAAAAAAGTTATGGGCTTGGTCACCGAATCATCGATAAGTTGGCATTCCAGCTTCAAAGCGTCGGTTTTTTTAAAGATGATCTTTCAATTTAAAAAAAAAGTTACGCGAATTTCGCAAATCGGAGACCAGATTTAGATTTTTGATAAAATTTCGAGTTAAATGGGTCACATTGGTAAGTTTCTAGGGTGAAAAAAAAAGTTATTGGCTTGTTCACCGAATCGTTGATAAGTTAGTTGGCTGTCCAGCTTCAAAGCGTCGGTTTTTTAAAGAAGATATTTCAATTTAAAAATAAAGTTACGGGAATTTCGCAAAACGGAGACCAGATTTAGATTTCTGGTAATATTTCGGGTTAAATGGGTCACTTTGGTAAGTTTCTAAGGTTAAAAAAAAGTGATTGGCTTGGTCACCCAATCAGACTATTGAAATAAAAGGGCAGAATTTAAAAAAAACGGTTGTGAATAACTTTAGAACGAATTGGAATTTCGACAAACGCCATACATATTCGTGACCAGTGTTGAATTCTACGCAAAAAAAAACTAAGTTTGGTAAGAATTGGGGAAAGAAAAAAATTACCCAAATGCACGACTTTGGGAACGACTTTCCGTTCGAACGACACCCAGTTTTTAAAAATCGGTCCCTTAGTTGGCTGTCCAGCGTCAAAGCGTCAGTTTTTTTAAAGATGATATTTCAATGTAAAAAAAGAAGTAACAGGAAAATCGAAAAACGCAGTCCAGATTTAGATTTCTGGTAAAATTTCGAGTTAAATGGGTCACTTTCGTAAGTTTCTAAGGTGAAAAAAAAAAGTGATTGGCTTGGTCACCGATTCGTCGGTAAGTTGGCTGTCCAGCGTCAAAGCGTCGGTTTTTTTAAAGATGATCTTTCAATTTTAAAAGAAAGTTACAGGAATTTCGCTAAACGGAGACCAGATTTAAATTTCTGGTAAAATTTCGAGTTAAATGGGTCACTTTGGTAAGTTTCTAGGGTGAAAAAAAAAAAAAAGATTGGCTTGCTTACTGAAACGTCGGTAAGTTGGCTGTCCAGCGTCAAAGCGTTTCTTTAAAGATGATCTTTTAATTTAAAAAAAAGTTACAGGAATTTTTAAAACGGAGATCAGATTTAGATTTCTGGTAAAATTTCGAGTTAAATGGGTCACTTTGGTAAGTTTCTAGGTGAAAAAAAAAAATGATTAGCTTGGTCTTAGAATCGTCGGTAAGTTGGCTGTCCAGCGTCAAAGCGTCGGTTTTTTTAAAGATGATCTTTCAATTTTTAAAAAAAGTTACAGGAATTTCGCAAAACGGAGTCCAGATTTAGATTTCTGGTAAAATTTCGAGTTAAATGGGTCACTTTGGTAAGTTTCTAGGGCGAAAAAAGTGGTTGGCTTGGTCACCGAATCGTCGGTAAGTTGGCTGTCCAGCGTCAAAGAGTCGGTTTTCTTAAAGATGATCTTTCAATTTAAAAAAAAAGTTACAGGAATTTTTGAAAACTGAGTCTAGATTTAGATTTCTGTTAAAATTTCGAGTTAAATGGGTCACTTTGGTAAGTTTCTAAAGCTAAAAAAAGTGATAGGCTTGGTCACCGAATCGTCGGTAAAGTGGATGTCCAGCGTCAAAGCGTCGGTTTTTTGAAATATGATCTTTCAATGTAAAAATGAATATACAGGAATTTCGCAAATCGGAGACCAGATTTAGATTTCTGATAAAATTTCGAGTTAAATGGGTCACTTTGGTAAGTTTCTAGGAAGAAAAAAAAAGTTATTGGCTTGGTCACCGAATCGTCGATAAGTTAGTTGGCTGTCCAGCTTCAAAGCGTCGGTTTTTTTTTTTTTAAAGATGATCTTTCAATGTAAAAAAAAGTTACAGGACTTTCGCAAATCGAAAACCAGATTTAGATTTCTGGTAAAATTTCGAGTTAAATGGGTCACTTTGGTAAGTTTCTACGGTGGAAAAAAGTTATAGGCTTGGTCACCGAATCGTCGATAAGTTGGCATTCCAGCGTCAAAGATGATCTTTCAATGTAAAAATAAAGCGTCGGTTTTTTTAAAGATGATCTTTCAATTTAAAAAAAAAGTTACAGGAATTCGCTGTTTAGCGTCAAAGCGTCGGTTTTTAAAGATGATCAAAACGGAGTCCAGATTTAGATTTCTGTTAAAATTTTGAGTGAAATGGGTCACTTTGGAAAGTTTCTAGGGTGAAAAAAAAGTGATTGGCTTGGTCACCGATTCGTCGGTAAGTTGGCTGTCCAGCGTCAAAGCGTCGGTTTTTTTAAGATGATCTTTCAATTTTAAAAGAAAGTTACAGGAATTTCGCTAAACGGAGACCAGATTTAAATTTCTGGTAAAATTTCGAGTTAAATGGGTCACTTTGGTAAGTTTCTAGGGTGAAAAAAAAATTGATTGGCTTGGTCACTGAAACGTCGGTAAGTTGGCTGTCCAGCGTCAAAGCGTTTCTTTAAAGATGATCTTTTAATTTAAAAAAAGTTACAGGAATTTTTAAAACGGAGATCAGATTTAGATTTCTGGTAAAATTTCGTGTTAAATGGGTCACTTTGGTAAGTTTCTAGGGTGAAAAAAAAATGATTAGCTTGGTCTTAGAATCGTCGGTAAGTTGGCTGTCCAGCGTCAAAGCGTCGGTTTTTTTAAAGATGATCTTTCAATTTTAAAAAAAAGTAACTGGAATTTCGCAAAACGGAGACCAGATTTAGATTTCTGTTAAAATTTCGAGTTAAATGGGTCAAGTGGTAAGTTTCTAGGGTAAAAAAAAGTGATTGGCTTGGTCACCGAATCAAACTGTTGAAATAAAAGGGACGAAATTCAAAGAAACGGTTATGAATAACTTTTGAACGAATTGGAATTTCGACAAACGCCATACATATTCGTGATCAGCGTTGAATTCTACGCGAGAAAAACTAAGTTAGATAAGAATTGGAGGATGAGAAAAATGACCCAAATGTACAGATATTGAAAAAAAGGACGAATTTAGAGGAAACGGTTGAGCATAACTTTTGAACCAACTGGAATTTCGACAAACGCCATACATATTCGTGATCAGCGCTGAATTCTACGCAAGAAAAACAAAAGTTTGCTAAGAATTTTGGAAAGAAAAAAATGACCCAAATGCATGACTATCGAAAAAAAGGGACGATTTTCGATTTAACACTTGTGAATAACTTTCGAACCAATCGGAATTTCGACAAGCGCCATACATATTCGTGATCAGCGTTGAATTCTACACAAAATGAAACTAAGTTTGGTAAGCATTGGAGGGTGACAAAAGAAAGACACAAAATCACGAAAATCAGAAATGCATTACAATTAAGCCCATTTGAATTTTGAGTGAAATGGGTCACTTTGGAAAGTTTCTAGGGTGAAAAAAAAAGTGATTGGCTTGGTCACCGATTCGTCGGTAAGTTGGCTGTCCAGCGTCAAAGCGTCGGTTTTTTTTAAGATGATCTTTCAATTTTAAAAGAAAGTTACAGGAATTTCGCTAAACGGAGACCAGATTTAAATTTCTGGTAAAATTTCGAGTTAAATGGGTCACTTTGGTAAGTTTCTAGGGTGAAAAAAAAAAGTGATTTGTTTGGTCACTGAAACGTCGGTAAGTTGGCTGTCCAGCGTCAAAGCGCGGGTTTCTTTAAAGATGATCTTTTAATTTAAAAAAAAGTTACAGGAATTTCGCAAAACGGAGTCCAGATTTAGATTTCTGTTAAAATTTCGAGTGAAATGGGTCACTTTGGAAAGTTTCTAGGGTGAAAAAAAAAGTGATTGGCTTGGTCATTGAAACGTCGGTAAGTTGGCTGTCCAGCTTCAAAGCGTCGGTTTTTTAAAGATGATATTTCAATTTAAAAATAAAGTTACGGGAATTTCGCAAAACGGAGACCAGATTTAGATTTCTGGTAAAATTTCGGGTTAAATGGGTCACTTTGGTAAGTTTCTAAGGTTAAAAAAAAAGTGATTGGCTTGGTCACCGAATCAGACTATTGAAATAAAAGGGCAGAATTTCAAAAAAACGGTTGTGAATACCTTTAGAACGAATTGGAATTTCGACAAACGCCATACAGATTCGTGACCAGTGTTGAATTCTACGCAAGAAAAACTAAGTTTGGTAAGAATTGGGGAAAGAAAAAAATGACCCAAATGCACGACTTTGGGAACGACTTTCCGTTCGAACGACACCCAGTTTTTTAAAATCGGTCCCTTAGTTGGCTGTCCAGCGTCAAAGCGTCAGTTTTTTTAAAGATGATCTTTCAATGTAAAAAAAGAAGTAACAGGAAAATCGCAAAACGCAGTCCAGATTTAGATTTCTGGTAAAATTTCGAGTTAAATGGGTCACTTTCGTAAGTTTCTAAGGTGAAAAAAGTGATTGGCTTGGTCACCGATTCGTCGGTAAGTTGGCTGTCCAGCTTCAAAGCGTCGGTTTTTTTAAAGATGATCTTTCAATTTTAAAAGAAAGTTACAGGAATTTCGCAAAACGGAGACCAGACTTAAATTTCTGGAAAATTTCGAGTTAAATGGGTCACTTTGGTAAGTTTCTAGGGTGAAAAAAATTGATTGGCTTGGTCACTGAAACGTCGGTAAGTTCGCTGTCCAGCGTCAAAGCGTCTGTTTTTTTAAAGATGATCTTTCAATTTAAAAAAAAAGTTACAGGAATTTCGCAAAACGGAGTCCAGATTTAGATTTCTGTTAAAATTTTGAGTGAAATGGGTCACTTTGGAAAGTTTCTAGGGTGAAAAAAAAGGGATTGGCTTGGTCACTGAAACGTCGGTAAGTTGGCTGTCCAGCGTCAAACCGTTTCTTTAAAGATGATCTTTTAATTTAAAAAAAAGTTACAGGAATTTGCAAAACGGAGACCAGATTTAGATTTCTGGTAAAATTTCGAGTTAAATGGGTCACTTTGGTAAGTTTCTAGGGTGAAAAAAAAATGATTAGCTTGGTCATCGAATCGTCGGTAAGTTAGCTGTCCAGCGTCAAAGCGTCGGTTTTTTTAAAGATGATCTTTCAATTTTTAAAAAAAGTTACAGGAATTTCACAAAACGGAGTCCAGATTTAGATCTGGTAAAATTTCGAGTTAAATGGGTCACTTTGGTAAGTTTCTAGGGCGAAAAAAGTGATTGGCCTGGACACCGAATCGTCGGTAAGTTGGCTGTCCAGCGTCAAAGAGTCGGTTTTCTTAAAGATGATCTTTCAATTTAAAAAAAAGGTTACAGGAATTTCGGAAAACGGAGTCCAGATTTAGATTTCTGTTAAAATTTCGAGTTAAATGGGTCACTTTGGTACGTTTCTAGGGTAAAAAAAAGTGATTGTTTTGGTCACCGTATCAGACTGTTGAAATAAAAGGGACGAATTTCAAAGAAACGGTTGTGAATAACTTTTGAACGAATTGGAATTTCGACAAACGCCATACATATTCGTGATCAGCGCTGAATTCTACGCAAGAAAGACTAAGTTTGTTAAGAATTTTGGAATGAAAAAAATGACCCAAATGCATGACTATTGAAAAAAAAGGGACGATTTTCGATTTAACACTTGTGAATAACTTTCGAACCAATCGGAATTTCGACAAGCGCCATACATATTCGTGATCAGCGTTGAATTCTACACAAAATGAAACTAAGTTTGGTAAGCATTGGAGGGTGACAAAAGAAAGACACAAAATCACGAAAATCAGAAATGCATTACAATTAAGCCCATTTGAAAGAAGAGCGTTTAAAAAGGGTTCCTACACTAGTTAAAAATTTTTTACTTTCTTTTTGGGTGTTTTTCTTATAATTTTCATAGAAACAGTTTGTCTAAGTGCAATAATTCGAGATCTAATAATCACAGAGTAAAGTTTTAATAGTCATCAGATTTGGGAACGACTTTCCGTTCGAACGAAACCCAGTGTTTAAAAATCGGTCCCTAAGTTGGCTGTCCGGCGTCAAAGCGTCAGTTTCTTTAAAGATGATCTATTAATTTAAAAAAAAGTTACAGGAATTTGCAAAACGGAGACCAGATTTAGATTTCTGGTAAAATTTCGAGTTAAATGGGTCACTTTGGTAAGTTTCAAGGGCGAAAAAAGAAAGTGATTGGCTTGGTCACCGAATCAGACTGTTGAAATAAAAAGGGACGAATTTCAAAGAAACGGTTGTAAATAACTTTTGAACGAATTGGAATTTCGATAAACGCCATACATATTCGTGACCAGCGTTGAATTCTACGCGAGAAAAACTAAGTTTGGTAAGAATTGGAGGATGAGAAAAATGACCCAAATGCACAAATATTGAAAAAAAGAACGAATTTCAAGGAAACGTTTGCGCATAACTTTTGAACCAACTGGAATTTCCACAAACGCCATACATATTCGTGATCAGCGCTGAATTCTACGCAAGAAAAACTAAGTTTGGTAAGAAATTTGGAAAGAAAAAAAATGACCCAAATGCATGACTATTGAAAAAAAAGGGACTATTTTCGATTTAACACTTGTGAATAACTTTCGAACCAATAGGAATTGCGACAAGCGCCATACATATTCGTGATCAGCGTTGAATTCTGCACAAGAAAAACTTAGTTTGGTAAGAATTGGAGGGTGACAAAAAAAAAGACCCCAAATCACGGAAATCAGAAATGCGTTACAATTAAGCCCATTTGAAAGAAGAGCGTTTAAAAAGGGATACTACATTAGTTAAAATTTTTTTACTTTTTTTGGTGTGTTTTTCTTATAATTTTCATGGAAACGCATTATCTAAGTGCAATAATTCGAGATCTAATAATCACAGAGTATAGCTTCAATAGTCGTCGGATTTGGGAACGACTTTCCGTTCGAACGACACCCAGTTTTTAAAAATCGGTGCCTAAGTTGGCTGTCCAGCGTCAAAGCGTCAGTTTTTTTAAAGATGATCTTTCAATTTAAAAGAAAAGTTACAGGAATTTCGCAAAACGGAGACCAGATTTAGATTCCTGGTAAAATGTCGAGTTAAATGGGTCACTTTGGTAAGTTTCTAGGGTGAAAAAAAAAGTAATCGGCTTGGTCACTGAAACGTCGGTAAGTTGGCTGTCCAGCGTCAAAGCGTCGGTTTTTTTAAAGATGATCTTTCAATTAAAAAGAAAAGTTACAGGAATTTCGCAAAACGGAGACCAAATTTAGATTTGTGGTAACATTTCGAGTTAAATGGGTCACTTCGGTAAGTTTCTAGGGCGAAAAAAGTGATTGGCTTGGTCACCGAGTCGTCGGTGAGTCGGCTGTCCAGAGTCAAAGCGTCGGTTTTTTTAAAGTTGATCTTTCAATTTTAAAAAAAAGTAACTGGAATTTCGCAAAACGGAGACCAGATTTAGATTTCTGTTAAAATTTCGAGTTAAATGGGTCAAGTGGTAAGTTTCTAGGGTAAAAAAAAGTGATTGGCTTGGTCACCGAATCAGACTGTTGAAATAAAAGGGACGAAATTCAAAGAAACGGTTATGAATAACTTTTGAACGAATTGGAATTTCGACAAACGCCATACATATTCGTGATCAGCGTTGAATTCTACGCGAGAAAAACTAAGTTAGATAAGAATTGGAGGATGAGAAAAATGACCCAAATGTACAGATATTGAAAAAAGGACGAATTTAGAGGAAACGGTTGAGCATAACTTTTGAACCAACTGGAATTTCGACAAACGCCATACATATTCGTGATCAGCGCTGAATTCTACGCAAGAAAAACAAAAGTTTGCTAAGAATTTTGGAAAGAAAAAAATGACCCAAATGCATGACTATCGAAAAAAAGGGAAGATTTTCGATTTAACACTTGTGAATAACTTTCGAACCAATCGGAATTTCGACAAGCGCCATACATATTCGTGATCAGCGTTGAATTCTACACAAAATGAAACTAAGTTTGGTAAGCTTTGGAGGGTGACAAAAGAAAGACACAAAATCACGAAAATCAGAAATGCATTACAATTAAGCCCATTTGAAAGAAGAGCGTTTAAAAAGGGTTCCTACACTAGTTAAAAATTTTTTACTTTCTTTTTGGGTGTTTTTCTTATAATTTTCATAGAAACAGTTTGTCTAAGTGCAATAATTCGAGATCTAATAATCACAGAGTAAAGTTTTAATAGTCATCAGATTTGGGAACGACTTTCCGTTCGAACGAAACCCAGTGTTTAAAAATCGGTCCCTAAGTTGGCTGTCCGGCGTCAAAGCGTCAGTTTCTTTAAAGATGATCTATTAATTTAAAAAAAAGTTACAGGAATTTGCAAAACGGAGACCAGATTTAGATTTCTGGAAAAATTTCGAATTAAATGGGTCACTTCGGTAAGTTTCTAAGGTGAAAAAAAAAAAAAAAAGTGATTGGCTTGGTCACCAATTCGTCGGTAAGTTGGCTGTCCAGCGTCAAAGCGTCGGTTTTTTTAAAGATGGTCTTTCAATTTTAAAAGAAAGTTACAGGAATTTCGCAAAACGGAGACCAGATTTAAATTTCTGGTAAAATTTCGAGTTAAATGGGTCACTGGTAAGTTTCTAGGGTGAAAAAGTGATTGGCTTGGTCACTGAAACGTCGGTAAGTTGGCTGTCCAGCATCAAACGTCGGTTTCTTTAAAGTTGATCTTTTAATTTAAAAAAAAAGTTACAGGAATTTGCAAAACGGAGACCAGATTTAGATTTTTGGTAAAATTTCGAGTTAAATGGGTCACTTCGGTAAGTTTCTAGGGCGAAAAAAAAAGTGATTGGCTTGGTCACCGAATCGTCGGTAAGTTGGCTGTCCAGCGTCAGAGAGTCGGTTTTCTTAAAGATGATCTTTCAATTTAAAAAAAGTTACAGGAATTTCGGAAAACGGAGTCCAGATTTAGATTTCTGTTAAAATTTCGAGTTAAATGGGTCACTTTGGTACATTTCTAGGGTAAAAAAAAAAGTGATTGTTTTGGTCACCGAATCAGACTGTTGAAATAAAAGGGACGAATTTCAAAGAAACGGTTATGAATAACTTTTGAACGAATTGGAATTTCGACAAACGCCATACATATTCGTGATCAGCGTTGAATTCTACGCGAGAAAAACTAAGTTTGGTAAGAATTGGAGGATGAGAAAAATGACCCAAATGCACAAATATTGAAAAAAAGGACGAATTTCAAGGAAACGGTTGGGCATAACTTTTGAACCAGCTGGAATTTCGACAAACGCCATACATATTCGTGATCACAGCGCTGAATTCTATGCAAGAAAGACTAAGTTTTGTAAGAATTTTGGAAAGAAAAAATGAGCCAAATGCATGACTATTGAAAAAAAAGGGACGATTTTCGATTTAACACTTGTGAATAACTTTCGAACCAATCGGAATTTCGACAAGTGCCATACATATTCGTGATCAGTGTTGAATTCTGCACAAGAAAAACTTAGTTTGGTAAGAATTGGAGGATGACAAAAAAAAAAGACCCAAAATCACGGAAATCAGAAATGCGTTACAATTAAGCCCATTTGAAAGAAGAGCGTTTAAAAAGAGATACTACATTAGTTAAAAATTTTTTACTTTGTTTTTTGGGTGTTTTTCTTATAATTTTCATGGAAACGCATTATCTATAAGTGCAATAATTCGAGATCTAATAATCACAGAGTATAGTTTTAATAGTCATCGGATTTGGGAACGACTTTCCGTTCGAACGACACCCAGTTTTTAAAAATCTGTCCCTAAGTTGGCTGTCCAGCGTCAAAGCGTCAGTTTTTTTAAAGATGATCTTTCAATGTAAAAAAAGAAGTAACAGGAATTTCGCAAAACGGAGTCCAGATTTAGATTTCTGGTAAAATTTCTCGTTAAATGGGTCACTTTGGTAAGTTTCAAGGGCGAAAAAAAAAAGTGATTGGCTTGGTCACCGAATCAGACTGTTGAAATAAAAAGGGACGAATTTCAAAGAAACGGTTGTAAATAACTTTTGAACGAATTGGAATTTCGATAAACGCCATACATATTCGTGACCAGCGTTGAATTCTACGCGAGAAAAACTAAGTTTGGTAAGAATTGGAGGATGAGAAAAATGACCCAAATGCACAAATATTGAAAAAAAGAACGAATTTCAAGGAAACGTTTGCGCATAACTTTTGAACCAACTGGAATTTCCACAAACGCCATACATATTCGTGATCAGCGCTGAATTCTACGCAAGAAAAACTAAGTTTGGTAAGAAATTTGGAAAGAAAAAAATGACCCAAATGCATGACTATTGAAAAAAAAAGGGACGATTTTCGATTTAACACTTGTGAATAACTTTCGAACCAATCGGAATTGCGACAAGCGCCATACATATTCGTGATCAGCGTTGAATTCTGCACAAGAAAAACTTAGTTTGGTAAGAATTGGAGGGTGACAAAAAAAAAGACCCCAAATCACGGAAATCAGAAATGCGTTACAATTAAGCCCATTTGAAAGAAGAGCGTTTAAAAAGGGATACTACATTAGTTAAAAAAATTTTACTTTGTTTTTTGGGTTGTTTTTCTTATAATTTTCATGGAAACGCATTATCTAAGTGCAATAATTCGAGATCTAATAATCACAGAGTAAAGTTTTAATACTCATCGGGTTTGGGAACGACTTCCCGTTCGAAGCATAAAAATATCCCGAGCATAAAAATAAATTGAAAAATGAAGTACAATACTAACATTAACCGACATAAAAAGAACTTAACTAACTTTATCAATGCAAAAGAATAATTTGAAAAAATAAGGTATTTACATATAACCCTAACCTTTTGGTGACATTATATGGAGCAAAGCACATGACTCACAATTCAGCATATATATGACGTGCGAAATCAGGGTTGCCAACTTGGTAAGTTATTTTGAATGTTGGCGATTGTTAGGATAGCACATAGGTGCCAAAATAATTTATCTTACCATTACCTGCTTCCTCAACATACTCATTTTTGGCATGATTCTGAAATCCCGCCAAATTGGTATGTTGCGGCCAGTCTAATGTTATAGTAATGTACAGAATTAGAGGTACTTATGTATTATTGCAAACTATTGGTGACATTATACAAAATGAAGCACATGATTGCTAATTCAACTCACACAAAGTTGGAATTGCCAAAGTAGCGAGTTGTCTTGAACGTTGGTGATTGTGCAATAATACGCAAGTACTACAAAAATTATCCAAAGTATATATATATCCCGAGCATAAAAATAAATTGAAAAAATGAAGTACAATACTAACATTAACCGACATAAAAAGAACTGAACTAACTTTATCAATGCAAAAGCATAATTTGAAAAAATAAGGTACTTACATATAACCGCAACTTATTGGCGATATATGAAACGAAGCACGACTCAAAATTCAACATATATATATGACATGTAAAATCGGGTTTGCCAACTTGGCAAGTTATTTTGAATGTTGGCGATTGTCAGGATATTACATAAGTTCCAAAAATAATTTATCTTATGTCCACCTGCTTCCTCAACAGGTATTTAAGCCATTTGTGTGTTTTGCTCATTCTCTGATGCCTATTCCAGTTTGATATGTAATTACTAACAACACTGCGTTTGCTTGGGCAGTATGATTTTCTGCATGGCAATTTTATGCACTGAAGCAGGTTAAAATAGAGACACATGAAAAATCTTAAAAGGTTAAACCTTAACCTTAAAAGGTTAAAATAAAGACACATGAAATTGCAAAGAACCATATTATTGGATCAAGTGTAGTATAGGGGGGGCTACTTGGCGCAGTCCTTTATTTTGGTTACTAAAAGTGGTCTTCAAGGTACTTTTTTCGGTATTATTTATTTTAGAATGAATTCGATATCTCATCATGACATTTAGATGAAAATCGAAAAACCCGAAGAAAAATCGCCAAATCCAAAGTGCCCCCTTATGCTACATTTGAACCGAACTGAAATATAACCCTTATCAATAAGAAGTTTTAGTTTGTCAAAATTATAATCTTCGCATTCTAAAGAAATAAATAAGATTTGCAAGCAAGATCACACACATAAACATCTCGCGATATTACCTAAATGTTGGCAAAACAACAAAACAAAATTTTAGCTGTTGAAAGAATAATCCTTAAAAAAATTATTTATTCCAAAAATAATCCTAATTAAATATCAAAGAATAGAAAAATTGAATAAATATTCCAACCGATAAACATAGCTACAGTAAAAATATGTAATAATCTTGAAAAACTGCACGTAAAGTATAAATTGTCCACTTAGTGAGAAACGTGACTACATATGACGTCATAACACTGGAAAATCACTTAAAAATTAAATTTTAAAAAATTTGGAAGGAATTATGAATGTCAAACCTATTTAAAAACCTTTCTCGTGTAATTTTGTGTACATGTACCAAGTTTCACGTTATTTGGGTGTCTGGATCTCGAGTTATGAGGGAACAGACAACAAATGCATCTTATATATATATAGATATAGATATACTTGAATCATAGACAAAATTAGCTAGTAAAACAGCATTTTTTCCTGAATTTGCACTTATGATCTGTCTTCCAGCACAGAATATCTTCAATCATTGGAACAAACAGTATGAAACAGATCTAACCTGAGAAAGAAAGACTGCTAACTGACCACTTCAACACATAGTTAGCTTGCTGCTTCTGAGATTTTGTTTCTCTATAAATAAATATTCAAAATACCATGTATGTAAATATGTTCATAACATAAAGGCTAATGTGATACCTTGCTTAACGCATGAGTTTTGTTCAAGAAAATATAATATAAATTAATAGTTCTACAGTCATACAGAAATCTTACAATGCAAAAAAGGGAAACACTATAATTTAAAATTATATATCAATTTATTTCAAATTAATTTTGCAATGGATGCACTAGTACAATATTTTAGTCACTCTTCTACTTATGAGGAAATTTATGCACACAATCTTCAAACAAATATATTTCTCAAACATAAGCTTCATCATCTTTCCCATATCTGCACCTTTATTTCTGTTAATTCTGAAAGAAAAATAATCTTTAATTAAAACAATTTTTTGATAGTAAACTTCAGGCTAAAAAGAAAGTATACAATTATATTTGTTTTTAAAATAATCTATGACAATTAATGCATATAGCTTGCAAAAATATAAGGGAACTAAAAATTAATTAACATGTATTTTTTTTTAAACATATGTATTAATGATATGTGTATTGTAAGGAAAAGGAAGTTATACAATAAAAAATCTCTGACATATAAATTCAAACAAATATTTTGCACAAAACAAGCAAATTTTCTTAATTCAATTCCAACATTCTGTTCAATTTAGGGGTTTCTTAGTGAAGTGAAGCTCAAAATTTTGCTTATCATTCCTATGGAAATATTTGATCTTAGAGGGGAGAGAGTAAATTAAATTTGTAAACATTTCTGTCCAAGATGCTGTAAATGTTTTCCCTTGAATATGCTAACATTCTTCCCTCTTGATTTTTAATTGAAGCATGAAATTCAAAAGGTTCTGCATACATGTATGTCATTTGTATTTTAGTGATGCATACTAGAATTCAGGCAAGTTTTTTTAATAAAAAACTTTTAATGTTTTAGTATAAAACATTATGGATTTTGATCTGATAAATACATTAGGTCTACCGGATAGTCTATTTTTAGAACAAAAAATAAATTTTATTCCTTGAATAAACTTTATTGAATAATATGATTGCCATCATTATTTATAATGTCTTGCCAGTGTGATAGCAATTTTATATCACCTTTAAAGAAAAATGTCTCTTCCACAGAGGCAAAATATTAAACCAGTATTTGTCTGACATCTACCTCGATTTTAAATTTTTTGCTCAGTAAAGAATTTTGTAAGGACAGAAATAAGTGATAATCAGTGGGAGTGAAGTATAGGGAATATGGTGGATGCAAGAGAATTTCCCAGCCTAGTTCTGTATATTTTGATGAATCCCAAAAGCATTATGATGTCTTTCCTTGACAACTTCTTTCCTTGGAGTCCTGTTGTCACCCCTTGTTAGTACCCATTTCGAGAATTTCCACATCAATCCTAATTTCAAAATATGGTCCAAAATGGATTTTGCAACCTCTGATGCTCAAAAAATGATGTATCATAAAAAGAGAGTAGCTTATGAGAAAGGTTGAAATTTTTTAAACCATCTTCTGTCACAAACTGTACCTTCACCAAATACTTTTAATGCACACATCTCTATAGCATTTCTTCCTTGTTGGAAATGATACAAAATACAGTGGTGCAAAATGAACTATCTTTGTAGCCCTGAATCCATCTCCCTTAATACTATCACGAATTATCTTTGTTTTTGTTCATTTGCTAGGTCAGTAATTATACATTCAGTGATGAAAATGAAATGAATTTGCTTATTGTAACCAGAATGGACTGTACACCTAATATTTGCATTTATCCATTTTTACTTCTTTATCATATTACAAATGTAAATAGTTCAGTACTGATTCCTAGTTTATTTTATTTTCACATCTTAAATCACTTTTATATTGTTTTAGGACATTTATTCAAGCATTTTTGTTCTTAAAATAGAATGAACTTTACAATTCAAATAACTTTCATCTTGAAATTTTGAATTTCTCAACATACCTGGGACATGGTTGCAAATTGTGTCTCTCAGAATATGAAATGTATCTTTAATTAAACTGTATCGAGTTAGTCAAATTTCAATACAAGCCATAAAACTGTAATGAAATATTTTCTTAATTAAAGACAATCAGCACAAATTATTTACAAAGAAACATTTGAGATCAATAGCATTGTCATTTAACTTTGATGTTTACTATTTATGTGAGTAATACAGGGTAGGGTGCAGGAACTTCTTGTTTTGAACATGTTGCAGTGATGTTCATAGGGAGGTAAGGGACTCAGTGGAAGGCGTGGAGTGATATATTTGTGTTCTTGCCTTTCTCAGTCTCAAACATGTTCTTGTCGAGGCAGCACCGTGCTTTTGTCATGGAGGCATATTTCCCAAACGGTCAGTCAGTGATTGCTGTGCAACGTGCCTTGCAGAGCAAGTTCATGTACCGATATGTGATAATGATCCAACAATTCTTCTGATCCACTCTCCAAGACGGGGATCTTGACAGCATGTTGTTACAACAAGATGGGGCCACAGCTCACACCTCCAGGGTTTCCATGGTTGTTTTAAGAGCTGCCTTCCATGAATGACTGATCTCCCTGCGAGGGGATGTAAAATGGCCTGTCAGCTCACCAGATTTATCCCCTCCTGAATACTTCCTGTGGGCTTATCTCAAGTTCCTAGTTTACAAAGATTGCTCCAAAGCCCTAGAAAACCTATGGAACAACATCCGAGCTGAAATGGACAATATCCCAGTTTGAAATCAACTGCATCAGTGTAATAATAATGGACGGCGACATTTAACAGACATTTTGTTTAAAATTGTGTACACTCAAAGTTACAATATTGTCTGGTAGGTGGAAAATAATAAAGTCAAATTAAACATGTAGCGTTTTTTATTGGATTTTCAAAACAGGAAGTTCCCAAGACCCAGCCTGTATGTATTTTTGTAGAAAAATTTAAAATTAAAAATAATTTAAGAATCTGAACTTCTAAGAAAAAAGTATTTAAAAATTATACTACCTCAAAAATACAGTCCTACACAAAGAAAAATATCTTTAACTGGTCTTATATTGAAAACATTTAGTCTTTAAACTTTGTCTTATAGGTAATCCAGCAAATAAATCCCAAAATTCCTAATTAAAAAATGAATGTCCCAAAGATAAAAAATGTCATCTATATAAAGCCTTTATTTACATATTAAAGTCCTATGCCAGTAATTTATTTCCTGTGATTGAATGTTGAAGATTTTACAAGTAATAGCAACATTTTCAGTACAAACAAAAATATACTGAAAGCTTGCAGTTAATAAATAAGTACTGCAAAATCATTTCACAGTAGCTAGTTTAAGCTAACTCAGTACAGATACTATGCAAAAATTATGCAAAAAAATGCAATCATTTCCATGACAAATAAAAGACTGCCTTACTCATCAGAGTAATAATTGAAATTTGAGTACCAAACATTTCAGCAAGTCTTCAAATTTTAGCTATACTGAAGAATATTATTTGAATGCTTTGAGAAATATAAAAAAAATTAATTAAATAGAATGTGCCTAGAAGTTAGCAGAAAAAATTCACTGTTTGCAAACATTCAAGGATAATAACATTTCAAAAATCTTGAGAATCCTGCAAAACAAAATTATAACCAAGTTTCATAATATAAACCATAAGTGGTACATACTGATTAAATAACCTATACATAAAATCAATATTACTGGCATAACAGGTTTGTTTTTTAACTAAAATTCACCAACTTAAAATTTGGTGCTTATCAGTTACATAAACCATGGGTTGGCAGCTGCTTTTTTAAAATTATATCCATTATGAACATTGACAATATCATCAATTTGTATTTATTTCTGGGCTAAAACCTATCACTCATTGACACTAATAGACAGTAACAATAAATGTAGCATAAGACTTATGTAAGCAGAGATCCCAAGAACCGAATTCTCATGTGAGGACCAACATTATGTTGATAATCATCACCATTATACCAATGACTCTTCTTATCTACTTCCATCTACAGGATCACAGCAAAATGATGAACAAATTAAAACTAAAATACAACAAAAAAAATGGCAATATATAAAATAGTACTTTCTTTTTCATAATATCAGCATCGGCTGGGTGGCATAGTTGGTTTATTGCTGGCCTTCTGCAACTACAGTTGCAAGTTCAACCCCAACCCAAGCCGGTAGATTTTTATGATGCAGAAAATCAACAGCGGCTATGTTGTATGATTATGTGATGTATTAAAGATCCCTTTGGTGCCTGGTTGGCTTGGGTGCTCATGACAAAATTAAATTCTTCTGAACTTCGCATTTTCAGAGCTCAGGTGCCTCCCTCTGGGGAGGTAACTGGGCAACAAAATTGCTTGCAGCAATAGGTATCACCTATATGGTGCAGATCCTGGGGAATGTACTAGGTCTGTAATGGTAAGAATACCAATTCACAGCTCCAATGGAGACAAAAAAATTTATAATATCAGCAATCAACATGGTGCCATCACTACTTGATTATAACATTAGTGAATAGGTGCATTTTCTACATATTACCATATTTGGTAGGCTACACTGTCACTACATCATATAGTGCATTGTTTTGAGTGCAAATTGGATTATTTTAAATATTCACTTTGTGTTAAACAGGCATTAAAAACAGAATTCTTATAAAGCATTAGAGTTCCTTCCATTACCTATTCTGAGAATTATGATTATCATTTTTTTTAAGGTTTAGAGAAAAAGGGGAAAATATGCACAGCAATGGTATATAGTTCAATTAGTGTATGGCAATTTTGAATAAAACCAAATGTTGTGAAAATGAAATGCATTTAGTTCAGATTAATCTAGTATTTTTTTTCCTTGTAAAAGTCATGCAAATATAATGAAACAGTATAATAGTAATTAGTTTAAAAGACTATTTAAATATGATATAGATTTTAATTATGATGAACATGTGGTTATGGAAAGCCATTTCAATTATTTTTAGAACTGATGTTTTAGAGAAAAATATCATCCTGGAGAAGAGAGAATCCAAACAGATTTTGGTCATTATTTTTCATTTAAAAATATGGTATGTTTAATCCCAACATTCAAGATAACTCACGATGTTTCAACTCAATTTTATACGTGTCGCACATGCTGAACTAGTTATCATGTGCTTCTTTTCATATAATGCTCCAATACGGTTGTGATAATATGCAAGTACCAAAAATTCAAATAGTTATATTAACTCAATCAAAGATGCCAGGAGCTCTGTTGTGAAATATCTATTTGAATAGAAGCACGGAAAAGGTTGTGATGAATATATAATGTTAACATAATAAAAGTCAATCAGGGCCAAATGTTTCAGTATTTAGCTAAAAGAAAAGCCTTTGTTTCAACAGCCAGCCATTTTTTGACTAATTTTGTACTTGCCACATTAGAAATTTGAAAATAATCAGAACATAAATCTGGGCATATTAGGTAATAATCTGGATTTTTAAAGTTCTCTAAAAATCTCATGTACGTTTTTTTAATAATTTTTATGAAGGTCAAAACACGGTTAACACATTTATAATCATTACCATATAAATACAATAAATTTGATTATAACACAATAAAATATTCTCAATCAAGTAATATATTAATTAAAAATACTAAATTTTTATAATAAAAATTAAATGTTAACTATTTTAATTGATAAGAAACTAAAACATTCATTTTTCATTAAGAAAAATATATAACCTGAACCCAGGTTCGCCAGAAGTAAAGAACTATGTAATGAATAAGCCAACCAACCATAAAAAAATACCTGATAAAAAAAATCGGGACTTACTTATTAACATCACCACAGCCAAAATTGCATCACATGAGAATAGTTTTTCTTCAAATAAGACACATAATAAGCTTTGCTGTTTTGATATCATGGTGCAATCTGCATGGAACAAATTTTACTGTGGTGACGCTAATACGAAAGTACCAAAAAAATCTTAGTTTGGCAGTTGAGCATAAATGATATATATATAAACCAAAAAAAAGTTCTTACACCAATTAATAACATAAAAGATTTGAAAATAAAAATGACACATATATAAAATGTCAACCATTTTTACCTAATTGTGGTTAAACTATAGAATAAGAGGCCTCTTGGCAAAGTCAATTTTTTGGCTACCAGAATTAATCACCAAACTATGTATAAGTAGCGACAGGTGTGAAACAAAGTCAAAATAATGAAGAGCCAAATTTATTCTAGATAAACATCGTGAAACCAAGGGGCCCCCTATTTGACACTTGAGCCGAAATTCCTATAATAACATACTTTGACAGGTGAAACTTCGTAATTTTAAACAATGGTCAAATTAGAAGGATATCTACACTGTCTACCAATTTTATGAGTTTCCCAATCCACCCAACTTGAAGAGTTTTGATTTCAATAGATTTAATGAGCCTGCAGCACAACAGATCCTCAATGTTACCACAATTCAAGCCCTTAATTTAGCAGAAACTACGTCAGCCACAAATTTGTAACAATGACCACTTAGCCATTACGGTTGATAGGATTTTACACATTAGTAAAAATTTTACTACTAACCTGGATAACTTTTTTCAAGAATTATCCTAGATCATCATCTGTGAGACATTCCTGGATATTTAACTCTACGTGTGACAAAGAATGTGAGTTTAGTGATCGTTTTCTCTTAAATTTTTTATCACACACACTACAAGAGTAAGGCTTTTCTCCAGTATGAGTTAGAAGATGCATTTTAAGATAGCCTTTATATGCAAAATATTTTTTGCATATATCACACTTAAAAGATTTTACTTTTGTGTGAGTAACAGTATGCAAATCAAGCATACACTTCCTATAAAAACGTTTGTCACAAATACTACAAGTAAACTTTTTTGTACCAGAATGAATTAGTTTATGATAGATAAGACCTGATCTATGTCTGAAAGCTCTTTGACATAAGTCACATACATGTGGTTTTTCATCAGTGTGAATTTGATAATGTTGAACTAGTCTATATTTTGCGGCAAATTTTTGGCCACAAACCTCACAGGCTAGATCCTTATTCTTATGAGTTAATTTATGTCTAGCCAGTTGTGATGATGTTCTGAAGCTTTTATTACATGTTTCACACACATAAAGTTTCTCTCCAGTATGGGTATATTGATGAGTTTTAAGTGAAGATTTTTGATTAAAGCTTTTTTTGCATGTATCACACGTATAAGGCTTTTCACCTGTATGAACACGTCGATGTACCATCAATTTTTGCGGAGAAGCACATGTTTGATTGCATATATCGCACACATGTTGCTTTTTCTCCTTAAATTTTGAATAATCATTCTCACTCTCCTCAGAATTCACTTTTAATACATGAATCAAGCGATGAGATACAAGAGCAGATACCATATAAAACTCTGTGTTACATATTTCACATAAATAACACTGTTTCGCTGAAGGTGACAAATCAGATGTTGCGAATTCAGACATTTTACAATCTTTCAAAAGAAGATGATTCCTACCTCGAGATGAATTAATGCTAAAAATCGTCAAACTGAACTTTCTTTTAATAAAAAGTTACACGTTAAAAAGTTATGAATCTTCTTTACACCTCTATCCCTCTCACCTCTCAAAAAGTTACTCAACGTTTTGCTTCAATTACAAAAATTCCAGCGGATACTCTATCTTCTATAAAAATATTCACCTTCAAGCAATGTCTTCTGATAAACAAATACTTAACAATATTTGAATTTACAAGCAAAGGATTTCTAACCTTGTTTTTAATTTATTTAAACAAACAGAAGAAACATGAGATCCTGTTCAGTTCAGTTCAGTTCAGTGAAAACACTGTAAAAGCGAAGCCCATAGGGAAAGTAAAATCTTAATGTTAAAAATAACCTAAATCACCAGGGGACGCTGGCATCGTGAGGGAAAATTTCCTTCGTTACTAAAAGGGAAAAATTTTGACATAGCGTTGGGGGCAGTAAAATCAAGAGAAAATAGGGATTTTTTGATATGGGGAAAAAGGGATTTTTGTGTATAGGAAGAATCCTAGATGATTGAGTCGCAAGAAGAATCGAGAAGTAATGCTATAGTAGTAATGCGAATATGTGAGGAAAGGAATAAAGGCCGTATCACACGCAGACTTATTTCAAACAATTTTTCCTCCTACTGAGGTTGAAGGGTTGCCGTAAACAAAACGACATGCTCTGACGTCAACCGCGCACTTTCACCACATTGAAATGTTACTCGCCGATTTTTCTCCTTCGGAACCAACCATACATTATTTTTTTATACCGCTCGAGCTTACAGGATTCCTATTGGCTGGAATTCCAAGCAATTTTTTATTCCGGGCAATTTCTTGAGCTCACTAGCAAGAAATTGCTCTAAAGCGGTTGCTATGGCAACTGAGTAAAAATTGCTCGAATTGGACAAAAATTGCTTGAAATGTATACGTGTGATACGGCCTTAAAACTTGATATTTATTGATGCAACAAGATTTCTATTGGTTTCTAAAGAAGCTTAAATGTATCATAGTTTTCTAAATAATTGACTTTTAGGATGATTAAATTAAATTTTATGTTTATGTGGTTTGAAATAGTATTAGTTCTATTGAGAGAGATTTTGAAAGAAAATGTTTAAACATTTGATGCATTTTTGGAATGATATTTTTTTCATTATCATATAAAATAAGCAAAAATTGTGTGTGTAAATTCATCCCCAATAAATAAATTTTTGTTATGGTGTTTTTCACAGAAGTTTCTGTAACAGAACAATGGTCTTCAAAGTAATTAGTTAAAAAAAAATGCTTCTTCACAAAGTTGCAATTAAAGCTTCTAACTTGCTTAAAAACTAAATAAATTATCATTGTAACAGTTCATAGCATAAAAAATTCGATATATTTTTTCTTTTAAACATTGTATAATTAGTGTTCATATAAAATTTTAAATTTCTTGCATTTGTATTTTCATGAAAGAAAATATCCAATGCAAATGCTTCAATAAAATGTACTAATGCTTGCAATAAATCCATAATTTTCAACAATCCTAGTTAGTGTAAAAAAGTTGAAGACATTCATCTTTCTTATAAATACGAAATAATATGAAGAATAATGCTGGAGAGTAGATACTGCAAAATTCTAATAGAGATGTACTCCTGCAGAAAATTTACATTTGAAAAATATATATTTTTGAGTGAGTAGGAAATTAGAGTAGAATATACATATTTTTTGGAGAGGATTTACTTATGATATAAAATTAGATTTTTTTATGTACATTTTTGTTTAAAAAATATGGTTTGTTATTTTAAAGCATTTCTTTTGAAATTTTAGGAGGTAAATTATTAGCCTACAAATGAATAAACAAATTAAAGACAACATTTCCCCCCAAAAAAGGAATTCAGTATATGAAGCAAGTTATCCAATTTTAAAATGTAATCTGCAATCCTTTTATACAACTTCCTTCAATACTAGTCTAAAATGTTTATTGAAGATGTAAGAAATAAGAACTGATGCGACGCTTGTTTAACTTAATTGATTAATTTATTCCCTAAATATCTATTATCTAATTTCCCAGGTTCTTTACGTTACATCGCATCATAGCTTAAGTTTAAATTCTAAATTCTTTAAAGACAATAAAACAGTACACTAAATTAAAAGGCCGTTCTTTATATTAACATTTAATTTATTTAATGATTAACATTATTAATTTTAAGTAAAATGTACAAATGGTTATAACAAAATTATACTTAGCTTTGAAAGAGGGAGGATGGAAAGGAGTGAAACATGTCGTCGCTCGAAGCCCCGCGGTTCAAGGCCTGGATCTAAAGTTTTTGGTTGTGTCTCTGGGTCCCAAGTGTGTATGTGTGAGAGAGTGAGTGTCGAAAATCGGGGTGCATCCCGTTTTTATTTGGCGCCTATTTGCTCCTAAATCCTAGAGCGGATTCTTTACCTAGTCCGCTTAATTTCTTTTGATTGGTCCGGAGTCGGCGCAGGGTTACCTCACACGGTCAATGGCATTTTAAGCGCGGGAAAATCCTCCGACGCTTCCCAATTGTTTATGGGTCTATTGAACCTTGCGGGTGTCAGAACTATGCACCCCTAAGAGTTCGTTTACAGAGGTGGGGCAAGAGAACACATTCCTTCCACAAAATTCCGTTTCCTGTAAACAGGGCAAATGTAAAAACTGCAATTGTAACTTTGGGGACTGGCGACCTCCCATCACTCCTCCCCTCTTTCAAATTAACAGCACACAAAAAAATTGTAATCAATGCTAGAAAAGAGTTCCATGGTCTTTTGTCCACACCGCCAAAGAAGTCTGCGGCTCGTCCGTGATGCCTGTTGATTCCTGCGTCCTTGATACGACAACAATGCTCTGGCTGTTGGTTGTCCGGCGGTTCCACATCTCCAACAAAATCTGCTAAACTGTAAAATAAAAACTTTGTCTCCCAGGGAAACCATATTAGTCATGAAGCCACAATTGTTTTGTAAAGAAAAAAAAAAACTTTGCTCTATGTGACCGCCGTCGTAGACTCCAAGCACCAACCTTCCACTCCTCTCACCTCTCATAACTTAAAATATGAATTTTAAAAAATTATAAACAATTTCCAAAGTTCCTTCCCAATTCCGTGAGGGAAAAACAAATTAACTATCAACAACTACAGTTACGTTCATGTACGAAGAGAAAAAAATATTTACTGAATGGGTCACCCAAACAATTAACAAAGACATCAAACACAAAATGACAAATAGAAATAATTGAATAATCACAAAGAATCGTGTGTCACTAAATAATAAGAAAAAATTGAGACGAGTAACACATAATAAATTCAAAAATTGCATATCTAAAAACAGCGCTACTCACAATAACCACACATATGAGTATCGAACAAAACATTTTGATAAGAAATAAGTACTAGTGAAAACATCTATATACAATTCAAACGTGGCACCCAGAAACAGACACCTCATAATCGTTTAACATCGAAATCCTGACACGACTAATGTGAAGTGAATGTCCCAGACCACTAAAAAAAATTACTAATTTATCCCTCTACATACTCAAAGCATAAGGAATTGCAATGGTTCACTAAGAGCATGGATAACAATCTTTCATGAAATTAATTAATTTAAGCTCATTGAGCCAACCTTCAAAATATGCTCGGAATTCAAAATAATAATCCTACCGCGTCCCATTTGGGCTTTTTCTGTGACGTGAAAACAGCTCCCGGAATTTTCTGCGGTTAATTTGAACCGTTGCAGAAGCAATTTTGAATGTGGGAGTAATCCATGCATTTCTCCTCAGGCTCACGGGCAATGAGGAAGGTTACATCACTCGGTAGGGCACCAATGAGATAGGGTACCCACAGATCTTCACCGAGATCTAATAGCTTCATTTGCCGTTCGAATAAGGTGAGGAACAGGTCCATGTTATCAACTTCAGGATTGAATGTTGGTAGCAATTTTTTTAATTCAATTTTTGTTTGGGGTAGGGTTTGTGGATCTACGACTCTTTGAGTCTCATTTTGCAGTCGTATTTTCTGCAGCTCAAATTCACGCAGTGTTTGCTCTTTTTGTTTGTTTTCCTCGTCTAACCTATTGATACGATTCCCTCAAAGATACATTTCACAAATTCAGGGTCTTCCTTATAAGCATCATTTGTTAAAATTTTTGTCCTTAATTCAATTATTTTTAGCTCTTCCCCCTTCGACTCACATTCACCCAACTCAATAGCAAGCTTAATGAGATCAGCTTTTTTCCCTTTTCCCAGAAATGACATGACTGAGAAATTTAAGAGTTGCAAATAAATAAAATAAGTAACTAAGGTCCAGGCCTTATTGTCCACCAAAGCTCTTACAGATATGGGAATACACTTTAAAATATGGCTAGCTTTAAAATCTTATAAATTATTATGCACTTCAAAAACAATTAAAATAGGTAAATAAATTAGTAACATATTCAAAATACTAACAAGGAACATTAATTCAAATAATAAAATAATATAAAGAAAATTTAGGAATCATCAGTTGTAATGATACAAAAATTCAATGCAATGAACATACTAAACAAAACTAAAATAATCAGGCATGTAATGCTACCTAAATTCAATAGGAAATCAGTAAAATATCAAGCAAGATAGTAATTATTAATGTGCAATTCACAAAATATTAATCAGGAAACGTTATCTCACAAGAAATAAGTTAATATACAGCAAAATTAAGAATTATCATTGCATAAGAATACCAAAAAATGAAATAAAATAATAAAATTATCCCTACCACTAACACACTGTAGCAGGATTGCAATCACTTGTATATGAAAAATGCACAAAACACTATTGCAAAAATTTTTAACAGGAAATAGATGTTCTTTTTTTCTTTTCTTCAGACAATTGAAGTAAGGATGATTCACTTTCTCTCTCGATTTCCAGGGATTTTCTCTTGCTTTAGAAGGATTGCGGCGCAATACCAGTAATTTTTTCCGGGACAGTAAGGTTTACAGAGCCGGTTAAATTTTCATTTTTCTGCAGCGTTTGGTCACAGCGGCGGTTTCTGCTTCTACGGGGTCGTAGTTCTTAGGCCCCGGGTGTGGACGCCAGTTTTAACACGAAATAAAATGTCAACAACTCTTGCCACATACAACTCAAGACTTTATTTTTCAAACTGAATATTCCATCTCCTTATCTATTGCCATCGAAAGTTCCAGAACTTTCCATAATTAAAATTACAGTTAATTTTTATAAATAAAAGCATGCGGCGCGCGAGCATTAATAAAAGCATTAATATAAAGCACGAGAGAAATAAAGAATTACAATTTTTAAGACGCTGGGATGAAGGGTTAAAAATCTTAACAACAAATAAATAATAAATATTACCATTTGTTACACTACATAAATCTAAAAACCTTACAAAAATCTCCATATCGCCATTTTTTCAAAAAAAAAAGTTGTCGCAAGTAGTCGGATGTATTAAAAAATTAAATGAAGATTAAAAACACTTCGAAAAATGTCAACACCATTTCCACCTCCGAGTATATACTTTTTACTAAGGCTTCTTTTGTCCCCGAAAACTAATTATGCCTCGTCTGTCTTTCGAATCGATTGTAAAGGGACCATTATGATAATGGACTCCATTGTAATACGCTGACAAAAGAGAAATCATTATTGTTAAGGCAAGAACAACTTTATAATTTCGGATAACTCATTTACGAAAAAAGAGATATTTACTAATGGTACACACAAAAAATTGAGAAGTAAATTTCATAAGTTTTAAAAACATTATTTAAGTAAACAGAAACAGTATCAAACTATTTAATTACAAGCCCATAAAGAGGACTAAAATGTTTAAGTCTTATTACTTAACATTTTTTCCAAACATCATTTTGTACTTTTTGCTTCTTAAATCTTTTGAATAATTTTTTAACAGATTTTCTACGCATGAAAGAAATTGTTAAGTAAAAGGAAAGGACTCTTGAGAACTCGAAGAACATCATCGTCCAACGTACCTTATTTCAACACTGGAAAGAAACCGCGAAATAAGATTCACCTCAAATTGTGCACCAGAACGTCAAGGTTCGAAGAAAAATGTCCACTTCCAAGATTGCTACATAGTGTTGGACATTATTGATTGAAAATTGCAAAAATACCATCTAAAATCGTCAGTTATTTTCGGTATTTTGCTTGCTTTGATGCTTGGTATATAGCCATAACGCAGTTCCAAGAAAAATGGATTAAAATGGGTCTAAGCTACTTGATCAGCTACAGTTTAACAGTGGGTATACAATAATATACAAAAGAAAACATGTGATAAGGTTGTTGGAAAATATTAAAGATATGAAATCCTTCCCTGGTGAAAAGATAATAAACTTTTTCGTTATTTTTCTTTGTACAATTCCTATTGCGTTGTCCACTATGGAGGCGAGTAGTTTGAAAAATTCGAAAGAAGGAAAAGTGTATATTTATAAAAACAACACGGGAACTGACTTGATAAATGTTCTTTTTTATATGCAAATAAATCTTTATTACGTGATATATCCAACTTATACTAATATCGTGGCCCTTTTGTATGGTACTTTATGTTTACGTTGCTTTGCTCATATGAATATACTATCAAAAGAAGTAGTTCATTGCTCACCGAAGACTTTTGGAATACTTAGACAACTCGATATTTTGAAGAGAAAAGCAAAAATTAAAGGTATCTTGATCATTATTCAAGATTTGTTCTCTTTGCCAATTTTATTAATAATAATTTCGAATGCCACAATGTGTGGTAGTGCAACGGGATGCAAAATTGGAACGAAACTTTTATGCCAATGAAAACAGAAGCGGCTTAAATGCCTTCTTGTGCGTGGTTGTCCATTCTCTTGGGTGGCTGAAGCGTATTTAAAGAAACTTACCATTCGAAAACCCACGCCAGATTGCTTCATTACCACACGCGAACTCTTCCTCAAAGGGGAAGTGCTTAATGAACCAGACTTCGTCCTGACGGGATGTAAAACAATTTCTTACAAAAGGGGCTTTTGTCGGTACTTTGCTCACTTACACCGTATTAGTAATAGATATCGATTAGGGGGTATTGAAAACATTTAACTTAATGAAAAAACACCTTCAATTGTAGTAAATACTTACAAAATTCGATCAAATAATTTTAACTTAAAAATAATCAAAATTTTTTAAAAAAAGGGAAAAATTTAAAATGCAGGGACCAAGAACATTTCACGATTTTCTTCGTAAAATAACCTCGCAATAGCGAAGTACATTTTCTATATAACGAACATTTTCTCTTGTAATTCAATCCCCCCTCCCCTCTATTTTCAAAGTACTTCTGGACATTTCAAGTTATTCTCCCTTTTAAACTACATGTTTAAAATTACTTGTATACTTTAAATTAGAAATATCCTTAAAATTTTCCTTAATTTTAATATGAAATTATTTTCCTAATGTTGAAAATGCATTCTTTCCTCAACAATCTTTTTTTTTGTTTTCTTGCATTCCCCCCCCATTTCTTTTTTTATGGGTAAGATAATATATAAAATATATAGCTATTAATTTACAAAAAACTGTGAATAATTACTTTTTTTTAATACTTAGAGTTTATGAATTTAAAATTTGTTTTATATGGTTTCTAAAGTATAAAGAAAGTTGAACCTCTACAACGAACTCATTTTCGAAATTTAGCGACTTCGTTAAATAGAGGGGTCTGAATGTATATGCTCTATTCTAGATTCTTGTTTTTTCTTCTGTATTATGAATTGCATAACTAGTCGAAAATTCTGTACATAAACAAGGACCCAAAACATTTAACGTGAATTCTTTTATTAAAAATGCTAGTTGATGTGTAAAATGATAGTTTTTCATTGAATTGACAGTTATGTAGAGAGAGTGTGAAATGAAGGAGGTTACATCAGCTAGTAGAGGATGTTAAATTTCTCTCCAGAAAAAATATGCTTACGCTTTTATTTGTGTTTTATAGCACTCATATAATTTATTTCGTTTTCAATACTCTGTCTTATATTCTGATTATTATAAATTATGTGCAGATTGTTCAAGATATTAGTTTCATTCGAACAACAAGGTCCAATATCTTATTACTTTTGGAATGTGTTCCTTTATCCTATTGAGAACGGAATCTGTTATAGAGGTATAAGTTCTGATCCTGGAGTGGCGGGGAAAGTAAAAGAGGGGAGTGTTAACTGAGGTATCGTTCTCGTCACTTTGGCTCTTTTAAACACGAGATTTTCCGACTTCAATAATATCGCGTTGCTTTTGAAGGCGACCTTATTAAGAAATCATTCTTTCACTGTATTCTATTCCTTATGGCAGTGGTCAGTGGCGTAACGTACACCCCTGCAACCCACATACCGCGGGGGAGGGCAGGGTTCCAGGGATCCCAAAGTCTGACTGCCGCCATTTTACCCTTTGTAAAATGCAACTTAGGGGTCCAAAATATGACTTTGCAGGGACCAAAATGCTCTCCGTTACGCCACTGGCAGTGCTCCCTAATCACAGGGTGCGTGCCGACACTGGTACGTGGACCAAATGGTACCGAGCCACCCAAGGAATATTTTATTTATTAAGGTATATTTCTCTCGGGGTTGTGTGACTTTCCATGGAAATCACTTTATATTCCATATTCAATCACTTTATGTTCATTTTTTGATGTAATTGGGTGTTATTCAGAAGGCTTTTTTAAATACAAATAAATTATTAAATCAAAACAATCTAAAATTTAAATAATTGCCCCCCCCCCTTCAGCGGGTCGCGGTAAAATTAGCTAACGTTGACCGGTGGTCGGCGATAAAAAGTTTGAAAGGACTACTTTATGGCAAATATTTTCCTATTATATTAATTCGGAGCAGGTTCAACAGTTGGTTTGTGGACCTACAACTGTTTGAGTCTCATTTTGCAGTTGTATTTTCTGCAGCTCAAATTCACGCAGTGTTTGCTCTTTTTGTTTGTTTTCCTCGTCTATCCTATTTGATACGATTCCCTCAAAGATACATTTCACAAATTCAGGGTCTTCCTTATAAGCATCATTTGTTAAAATTTTTGTCCTTAATTCAATTATTTTTAGCTCTTCCCCATTCGACTCACATTCACCTAACTCAATAGCCAGCTTAATGAGATCAGCTTTTTTCCCCTTTCCCAGAAATGACATGACTGAGAAATTTAAGAGTTGCAAATACATAAAATAAGTAACTAAGGTCCAGGCCTTATTGTCCACCAAAGCTCTTACAGATATGGGAATACACTTTAAAATATGGCTAGCTTTTTAAAAATCTTATAAATTATTATGCACTTCAAAATACAATTAAAATGGGTAAAAAAATTAATAACATATTCAAAATACCAACAAGGAACATTAATTCAAATAAAAAAATAATATAAAGAAAATTTAGGAATCATCAGTTGTAATGATACAAAAATTCAATGCAATGAAAATACTAAACAAAACTAAAATAATCAGGCATGTAATGGTACCTAAATTCAATAGGAAATCAGTAAAATATCAAGCAAAATAGTAATTATTAATGTGCAATTCACAAAATATTAATCAGGAAACGTTATCTCACAAGAAATAAATTAATATACAGCAAAATTAAGAATTATCATTGCATAAGAATACCAAAAATCAATGAAATAAATAATAAAACTATCCCCAGCACTAACACACTGTAGCAGGATTGCTATCACTTGTATATGAAAAATGCACAAAACACTATTGCAAAAACTTTTAACAGGAAATAGATGTTTGTGTTTTCTTTTCTTCAGAAAATTGAAGTAAGGATGATTCACTTTGTCACTCGATTTCCAGGGATTTTCTCTTGCTTTAGAAGGATTGCGGCGCAATACCAGTAATTTTTTTCAGGGGCAGTAAGGTTTACAGAGCCGTTTAAATTTTCATTTTTCTGCGGCGCTTCGTCACAGCGTCTATGGGATCGTAGTTCTTTGGCCACGGGTGTGGGCGTGCCAGTTTTAACACGAAAATAAAAAAATGTCATTAACTCTTGCCACATTCAACTCATGACTTTTTATTTTACAAACTCAATATTCCATCTCCTTATATATTGCCATCGAAAATTCCAGAACTTTCCATAATTAAAATTACAGTTAATTTTTATAAATAAAAGCACGCGCGAGGGCACGCGAGCATTAATATACAGCTTTAATAAAAGCATTAATATAAAGCACGAGAGAGATAAAGAATTACCTTTTGTTACAAAGTTATAAAACAAAAGCTTATAATGCCCGTGAAGCTGTATTTTTTAAATATGTTATTTCCCAATTTATTTTCTACATTAAAACACTATTTTATTTAAATATAACTGAAAACAATTTTTTTAATTCAAAATCTATTTTTGCATTATGTTGATAGCACGTGTTACGACGACAGTTATTCAGCTTAAGGTATCCGACTACCCTAAAACCATGATTTTTTTCAAAAATTGACTATTTTTTTTTCTGACTTTATTTTATAGACCATTTTATTAGCTTAATAACAATCCCAAGTATTTTATTTTCCCTCCACTAGAACAAAAACTACAAGTGTTTTAGTAAAAGCAAATGCCATAACTTTACACAAGATGTCAATCTTTAAAATGCGTTTTACTCGAAATGTGTTTTTTCGAAAACTCAAACGGGGACAGTGATTGCTCAAAAAGTTTTGAAAATAATTAGCTTAATTTTTTTGCTTATGTTTTGCATAACAGTAGAAGTGTTTTGATCTCCAGATTTATCAATAACTATTTTATTTCAAAATTTGCAGTCCTTTATGTGAATATAGTCAATGTTTTTTTAAGCAATTTCGTATAATCACTAAGATAAAGTGCTCTAGTTCTTGTAAAAATTAAAATATCTCTTATTGTGAAGATCACTTCAAACAGGAATAACAAAGTAACACATCAAAATTGAAAATTGAGAATTTGTTCATAAAATCTTTGTACAGAGCGGGCCCCGTTTATGTAATTTTTTCGTACATTTTTACTAGTTTTTTCCCATTTTAACAATAATAATTTTTTTTTCTTTTACCAATTTTAGGATTTTTTCCTTAAAATATACTAAATAAACATAAAAATCACAAAAAAAACCTCCATATCTTCTTTTTTTCAAAAAAAAGTTGTCGCAAGTAGTCGGATACCTTAATCTTAACCTAATATTTTCACAAAAGGTTTGAGACTTAAAGTATTTATGTACATAATAATGATGCTACTAATTGAAGCTAAAAATCGCCAGGTTTGTACATAAAATTTAATTTTTTTCAGTTTTAATTTGGGGCATTGTAGAAAGTTTGAGTATTTGTTACACGGCTTTGAAATTCTATAATGTAGTATTATGTGTTTACTATATATAATGGAGTTTGATACATCATGGAAGTATTCAGTTTTATCTGCAATACTTGTATTTGGAAGTCTAATTGCAGTATCGACTGAAGATGTATTTAGATTTATCATTTTCAGTAGTATTCCCTCCCTTAGAAACATTGTTTTTCATATCAACCTGAGAACGTTTTGGCCATAGCAGTAGCTCAACTGCAAAAAATAATGATAAAGCTTCGAAGTTATATAAAGTATTTTTAAAACAAAAATTAGCCTCTTGAAGTCAGCCTGAATTAAGTAACTGCGAGAATTTATAAAACTCAAATAATGAAGCAGAAATGATCTTATTAATGAAAATTGAAATTAATAACCATTTCACATTGAAAGAATTGCTTGTACTCAAAAATATTTTTAATTACTTCAATTTTAAAGTGGAAAAATGTTTTTAAAAGAAACTCAGAAAACTTCAAATACTTGAAAAACTAATTTGTTATCAGATCTGAAATTTGGTGGCAAGCTGCACAATGACATGGGTCACAAAAAAATGTAAAAATTTTTTTTTTAGATTTATTAGAGATTTGTAGGGTACTGAGTAGTCTTAAAATCCATTAAACATATTGTTACAGGCGATGAAAATTTTATTGTGGAAAAACAATTCTTAGAAATACATGATACAGCAGCAAAATTCACAAAATAAGTCCCAAAAGGCCATCACAGTTTCTACAACACTCAAATACAACTATCAGTGTCTAAAAATACAAATACTTAATTCAAGCACTCACTCGATAATAGCAACTAATCACTAGTCGTTCTTCGATAGTCAGAACAATACCGACTCGTTTTAGCGAGCGCTTCCTATTTAAAGGCCACACGGACCTTTCGAGACAGATCCACTTACGTCATAGATTGTAAAATTTATGGATTTCTCCAGTAATTTCCAGGACCATCCATATGGTCATCAACTCACCAAAAATGTTCGCCAACAAAATCACCAAGTCACCTACCCTGTCACCAAAAACGATGCCAACTTGGCTCTATAGCCAACATTTCGCAAAGTTTCCATTGAATCGCTATTATAATGTAAGGAACGGTGTTCTTGGGAAAAGAACAACTTTAGAATAAAATTAATACAATTGAAAGTAATTTTAAAACATGAATTACACATCCAGGTATAAACTATTTACACTATTCTAGGCATTAATTACACAAAATTCGTAACAAAATTTTTTGCCTTTTGGAATCCATTTCACTATTCTGTCGCTTTTCTGAAATTCGCGTGAATTAATATTTATCTTGTTTTGATATAATGTAACATAAGAACAAGTAATATAAAAAAATTAAGTCAATTTATACTTTGAATGGATGAAATTATTTTATTAACGATTGAAAATTTGAATATATGTGTGTATATATATATATATATATATATATATATATATATATATATATATATATATATATATATATATATAATATATATATATATATATATATATATATATATAATATATATATATATATATATATATATATATAATATATATATATATATATATATATATATATATATATATATATATATATATATATATATATATATATATATATAGGGAGAGAGATAAAAAAAGAGCGAACTGAAAAAGAGCATATGATTTGTCTGCATTGCTGTAACAATGCACACCCGATTTGGCTAGTTTGGCTGAAAAACCTGTTTTCACAGCCCACTTTTTGTCATTGTTTTAACAGTTACATTGTTACAACATTAGAGACGAATCTAAGTTGGCGTCGAAAACAGGTAATTAATTAAATTAAATTAATTAATTAATATTTGAAATAGCTGTATTAACATCAAGTGTCATCCACCAAATTTTTAAAAAAATATTATTTGAACTTGATTGGATGATCAGATAGAGAGTGAGCTAATAGTAGGAATTGAAAAAGGACGGATAGACACTTTCATATAGACATTTTTACACATTTGTTTATTGTTGTAATGGAAATCAAAGAAAAACATATTTTATTTCGCCCTGGGAACTACAAAGATATGGAAAAGAAAAAAAATGACTCAAAATTTATTTTCTAAAAAGAAAATTCTAGCATTATTAGCATGAAGGAGAGTTTAGAGATACATACTAGGAATAAATAGTTTTCAATCATTGTTGAGAGTTACATTGTTGTAATGGTAACAATTATCATGTTATTGCTGTCTTTAATTTCTTTTTTTTTTTGTGCACAAAAAAAATAACTAAGCGATAATTCGTAATTTTTTTCAATGACGAAAGTTTTAAAAGTTTTAACATTTTTGTGCAATTTATTCATGCATTTTTTTTTACTCTAAGTTTATTCAATGGAAAATTTTCCTACTTAGAAAAGTAAATTTACATTTACTTAAAATCTTGCAAAAACTTACATAAAAGTTACATAGAAATGAATAAAATTTAAAGTAATTTGAGAAGTAGATTAATTCTACGTGAAAAACTCATTTTTTTTGGTTGGATTTTTCAGGAAAAAAAATCCTAAAAAAAGAATGATGATGAATTTTTCATGTATTTTTCAGCATTTTATTTATTTATTTATTTTGAGCTTAGACTGGAAGTCATTGAAGTAAACAAAACATATAACGGCAAAATGTTTACATCAAATAAATGGCTTTCATTGAAATTTCAAAAGTGGTCTGCAAAAAGCTAATTTCAACACGATATATATCTGCACTTTTTCTAACGTTTAATTTTCTTTTTATGCTAATATATATTATCTTTTTAAAAATCTGGATTCAACCACTTTAAAAAAAGCATAGCGCACATTTAAACGCATAAACTTAGAAAAAAAATAATTTTCTTCTCATAATGCTTTGAATAATTCCTGTTCTTTAATCTTTAATTGTGTGTACCCGAACAATTAAAAAAATTTATCATAATCATAATAGACTTAATTGTAATATTCATCAAAGGGAATTATTACCGTTAAATGAAGATGAATTTTATGATTCGAAATACCTTATTTAGAAAGGAAAAGAGTTTTTTAGAAATGGCGCATGTAAAAAAAAGAGCAGTAAACATTAAATTTTAAAGTTTTAACACGGAAATAAAATGTCAACAACTCTTGCCACATTCAACTCAAGACTTTATTCTACAAACTGAATATTCCATCTCCTTATCAATTGCCAACGAAAGTTCCAGAACTTTCCATAATTAAAATTACAATTAATTTTTATAAATAAAAACACGCGCGAGCACGCGCGAGCATTATTACAAAGCATTAATAAAAGCATTAATATAAAGCACGAGAGAGATAAAGAATTACCATTTGTTACATCCTCCCCCTCTGGTTTCGACGGCGTCCCGACAAGGAACCAGGAGTCTGCAGGACCTTTGCTGGACGGCCACGTTTACGAAGAGGAATAAGGGGTTTTACTTTGTCATTATTACAAGGAGTTAAGGCAGAGGTGTGGTAAACACCAAGAGGTTCCCCCGGATTATCAAGACTAGCAATCTCGTAATATGATGGTGATCTTTGTGTTAAAATCACGTAGAGACCGTCTCTGCGTGGCATTAGTTTTGCACTTCTTCCTTGCGCAGCGTTGCTCAGCGGATGTGATGCTACAAAGATTTGTTCTCCAGGTTGATATGTTGGAGCAGCTTTTCTCTTTTTATCAGCGTAAAACTTCCTACTATCCTGTTGCTCTTCAACCACCTCTCTAGTCTGAGTGGAAAACTTAGCGAATTTCTTGAGATAGGGAGTTATATCTGGCACAAAATTATCATTATGGATGACGACTCGGGTACCATTAACAACTTCACTTGGTGTGCGTAACTCTCTACCAAAATTCAGAAAGGCTGCCGTCTGTCCTGTCGTTTCGCATTTGGCTGTGTTGAGAGCAAAGCGGATGAAGGGTAGCTTCTCTAACCAACAGTCATGCTTGTTTTGGACGAGAATTGCCAGCCGTGGTTTCAGATTCCTATTCTTTCGTTCAACTGGGATAGCTTGCGGATGGTACACAGGGATCAGGGATTGATGGATGTTTAATAGGTAGCATATTTGTTGCATCACTGCTGACACAAACTGGGTTCCATTGTCACTGATAAGGCGGCGAGGAATGCCATACCTCAGTAGAACCTCTTCAATCAAGGTAATGGCACATTCTTTAGCTGTGGCATTAGGTAGTGCAAACAGTTCGACCCACTTGGTGGTACAATCCTCATAGATGAGGATCCATCTTTTACCATCTTTACTCTCAGGTAGGGGCCCGAAGAGATCAATGGCCAAGGTTTCAAAACGTTGGGCTGGCACAAGTGTCTGTAATACACTGGAAGGCTCCTGATTTGAAGCTTTGTATTTAATGCAGTCAGGACAGTTCTTTACAGGAGACATTATGTATAGGGGTACAGAGATAGGAGGATTATTTCCCGTGTTAATGTGGTGCTCCAAGATATTTGTTGCTTCGCCCCCTGGTTCGATGACATTTTGGAAGGATTCCAACAGGAGGTTAAGTTTCTCCTTCTGAGCAGGGGTAAAACATTCACCTTCCCCTTCTCTTAATTGGCAGGTGTTGCTGGACATCTTCTCAACTATGCACAGGATGTCCAATTCTTCACCAAATGGATACTTGTGGGTAGGATTGTCCCAAAAGTACCAACAAGTATTCTTCACATCTAGAACCAAACCAGCAGAACTGAGGAAATCTGTTCCTAGAAGTGTTCTATTTCCTTTTGCCTTTGGGAGAATTATGAATTTGGTCAAGACTGATCTCCCCTCAATTTCTACCATTAGTTGGGTTGTGAGAGCCTCACCTGTGGTCTGTTGACTATCTGTTAAGCTCATTGCTAATGTGGTTTCCTGGAAAAGGAGTCCCTTATCCTTAAATATCTGGAACATCCTTTCTCCAGCAATTGAATGTGAAGATCCTGTGTCTGCACATACACGTTCCTTTATTCCACAGAAAGTTATGTAGATTAGGGTCAATCGAGGGCTTCTGGTCTGAGCTGTGTAAGCATTGAAGTGATTGTTTGCTACGTCTGTTCTTTGTGAGGCGTTGAGTTTGCAGGTGGGGCACCTAGATTTTATCACTACTTGTTTCCCAAAGTCATAGTATCTGAGAGGGTATCTCTCATTTGGCACCTGATGGGAATATTCTCTTTTGGGAGGGTGTTCAGGTTTCCTGAATGATACCTGTCTTCCATCATTTACGATTTTATTTGCCTTCACGTATATCCTAGGTCCACTGGGTAGGGAACGTCGGATGTTGTCAAAAGCTTCCAGCTTATCTTCTAACATTTCATCATCCTTCCCATTTGGGCTTTTTCTGTGACGTGAAAACAGCTCCCGGAATTTTTCTGCGGTTAATTTGAACCGTTGCAGAAGCATTCCTCGAATGTGGGAGTAATCCCTGCATTTCTACTCAGGCTCACGGGCAAAGAGGGAGGTTACATCACTAGGTAGGGCACCAATGAGATAGGGTACCCACTGATCTTCACCGAGATCTATTAGCTTCATTTGTCGTTCTAATAAGGTGAGGAACAAGTCCATGTTATGAACTTCAGGATTGAATGTTGGTAGCAATTTTTTAATTCAATTTTTGTTTGGGGTAGGGTTTGTGGACCTACAACTCTTTGAGTCTCATTTTGCAGTCGTATTTTCTGCAGCTCAAAATCACGCAGTGCTTGCTCTTTTTGTTTGTTTTCCTCGTTTATCCTATTTGATACAATTCCCTCAAAGATACATTTCACAAATTCAGGGTCTTCCTTATAAGCATCATTTGTTAAAATTTTTGTCCTTAATTCAATTATTTTTAACTCTTCCACATTCGACTCACATTCACCTAACTCAATAGCAAGCTTAATGAGATCAGCTTTTTTCCCTTTTCCCAGAAATGACATGACTGAGAAATTTAAGAGTTGCAAATAAATAAAATAAGTAACTAAGGTCCAGGCCTTATTGTCCTCCAAAGCTCTTACAGATATGGGAATACACTTTAAAGTATGGCTAGTGTTAAAAATCTTATAAATTATTATGCACTTCAAAAACAATTAAAATAGGTAAATAAATTAGCAACATATTCAAAATACCAACAAGGACTATTAATTCAAATAACAAAATAATATAAAGAAAATTCAGGAATCATCATTTGTAATGATACAAAAATTCAATACAATGAAAATACTAAACAAAACTAAAATAATCAGGCATGTAATGCTACCTAAATTCAATAGGGGAAATCAGTAAAATATCAAGCAAAATAGTAATTATTAATGTGCAATTCACAAAATATTAACCAGGAAACGTTATCTCACAAGAAATAAGTTAATATACAGCAAAATTAAGAATTATCATTGAATAAGAATACCAAAAAATGAAATAAAATAATAAAATTATCCCTAGCACTAACACACTGTAGCAGGATTGCAATCACTTGTATATGAAAAATGCACAAACACTATTGCAAAAACTTTTAACAGGAAATAGATGTTTTTTCTTCTTTTCTTTAGACAATTGAAGTCGGGATGATTCACTTTCTCTCTCAATTTGCTGGGATTTTCTCTTGCTTTAGAAGGATTGCGGCGCAATACCAGTAATTTTTTTCAGGGACAGTAAGGTTTACAGAGCCGGTTAAATTTTCTTTTTTCTGCGGCGTTTCGTGTCAGCGTCTACGGGATCGTAGTTCTTTGGCCCCACGTTGGGCGCCAGTTTTATCACGGAAATAAAATGTCAACAACTCTTGCCACATTCAACTCAAGACTTTATTCTACAAACTGAATATTCCGTCTCCTTATCTATTGCCATCGAAAGTTCCAGAACTTTCCATAATTAAAATTACAGTTAATTTTTAAAAATAAAAGCACGCGCGAGAGCGCGGGAGCATTAATATAAAGCACAAGAGAGATAAAGAATTACCATTTGTTACAAAATAATCATTTAAGTGAAACAAAACTAAATCAAATTTTGAAAGTATAAGTCCCATAAAGATGACATCAGATTAAATTTTCCAAATCTTATATTACTCCATTTTTTTTCTACAATTCTTTCTGTGCCTTTTTCTTAAAACTTTTGAATCATTTTTTCAATGCATTTTTTACGAGTAAAAGAAATTCGTTCAACAAGATTAAAGGACTCATGAGACCTAAAAAAATCTCCCTCTCTCTCATCGTCGAATATACTACTAAAATAAAACAGCAAAATAAAATTCACCTGAAATTGTTTCACATCAGTGTGCATGAAACGTTTCCAGTCCCAAGACTGCTACACAAAGTTCTTTACTTGAACATGATTGATTGATAGTTGCAAAAAGACTCTGGAACGATAACTATTTTTGGTATTTTGCTTGCATAGATCATAGATGTATGGTAAGGTACCAAGAAAGAGTTTTCGGAACAAACTTATTTAAAGTTGGTGATCGAGAATTCAATAGAGAGCAAGAGGACTGTATTGTTGATTTATATGTTCAATCTGATAAATGAAGAGCCCTTGGTATACAAATAAGTTTATTGATAATTAAACATTACTTCACAGCTCTACACTACACACACCAACATTTAAGAACTATTTAACTATTTACAGGGTTAAGAATAATTTTCGCTTAAAGCGCACTGCCAAAGCATCATGCCTTTCACCTTCATTCGATCAGTTCCATTCGCGTTCTGCCCTCATTCCATCGCGTTACATATGTTTTTTCTGGCAACCCTGAAGTCGCCAATTCCGTTAGAAGGCGCCAACATCCTGGGCCCCGTTGCAATGTTTAATTGCAAATTTGCATACATTTTTACATACTAATATATGAAATATATACAAAATACTGATAAACAATTTCAATAATTAATATAGTACAATACGTAAATGCAATATATGCTAATGAATATAATACACAAATACAATTATGCAATACAATAATATATATATCGTTATTCATAGATTGGCAATTTAATTTGGTTGATTTGTCGAATCCGGCACTTATCGCGCCAAGCGTTTTCTCGCCAAATCGATAAATGCGCCAAATCTGGTAACCCTTCTGAATTCGTTTTTCAGTGGAGAAGTCGCTTTTTTTGGCGAAATGCGGCGCATGCGCAGTAGATATTTTTAATTTTAACAGTTTTAACGAAGTTAGCGCATTTGTAATTGGTTTTTTTTTTATTTTAACAGTTTAATTCTCCAACGGTCTCTCTCGCGCATGAGCAGAAAGCTTTTTTTTCTTCAAAAAATCCGTTACACAGCAAACGGTTATTTCTTTCGCTCCGGTTGGGTCAGCTGTTCGGCTTCGTTTTCTTCGATTTGGGAATTACTTTTTACAGGTAATTTTTTTTCTTTCTTTCTTTCTCCTCATAAATTACAACAGATTACCATGATGTCCAGCGATGTGCTGTTAGAATTAATTTAAATGAATGCATGCAGAAGTATGATGAGTATTTTGAAAGGTTTTTTGCCTTGTTGCCTGAAAGAAAGCGGTTTTAGAATGGTGTATGAAAGAAGGTTTGATTGCGTCTTCATATGTTTGCCCGAAATGTGGGAAACCTATGGAATTGAGTGAAAGAACAGGCAAAAGTGTGAATGATGGTTTTGAATGGATGTGTAGAAATCAGTCTAGTGTGAAAGAGAAGAATCATTATGTTTCTCGGAGTGTAAGGAAAGGGTCTTGGTTTCAACTGAGCAACATGGATATGTGTACGGTTTTGTTTTAGTGATGGTGCCCTCAGAAATATGCGGTCGCAGACTTGGGTGTTGGTTCACACACGGCACAGGACGTCCCGCCGGAGCACGAAATAATTCCGCAAGATGCTCAGCCGGGGACATCCTCTTCATAAACATCGTTATTTACGGTAAGTCAATAAATTTTCATTTTTAAATGCTTCATTTTTGCAGCGATTTTCAGTTTCTAAACATTAAAATGCTGTTTTTTAATGATTTTCCTTCCGAAATCTTGAATTTCGCGCTCCGGCGTTGCGTGTTGTGGTAGGGTTGCAACTCCAAAACACAACACGCAAAAACACGCCAAATTGGCGATTTTTCAAAATTTGGCGGAGAAGTGCCGGATTCGACAATTTCACCGGCAATTTTACCAATTTATTGACTGGGCGTTGGTAGGTGCCTTTATTTGTTTTTAAAGTCACAACTCTTATAATATTATCTTTACCTGGGTGCACTTTGATAATTTTTGCAAGATTCCAATTAAGTAATTTTGAAAAATCTTTATCTTTAACTAGCACTAATTCATTTTCCTTAAATTGTTGCTCACCCCTTTGCCATTTTACTCTTGATTGTAGCCGGTTTAGATAGTCATTTGATCATTTTTTCCAAAATGTTTGTGTTAATTTTTGCCACATGTTTAATTGCCACATGTGTTAATTGCCATCTATTTAGTCGATTGATTGATGTATTTGTAAGGTCGGGTTCAGGCAAAGCAGTTAAGGAAGTTCCAACCAAAAAATGAGCTGGAGTAAGAATAGAATCGTTTGGATCGCTAGAAATTTTGGTTAAGGGTCTTGAGTTTAAAACTGATTCCACTTGGGTTACAAGTGTAACAAATTCTTCATAAGTTAGTATTGTGTTACCTATAACTCGTTTTAGGTGAGATTTGAGAGATTTAATACCTGCCTCCCATAAACCACCGAAATGGGGAGTAGCAGGCGGATTCCAGTGCCAAACTATGCCTTCAGGCGCTATGAAGTTTTCAATTGTTTCCTTACCTTCCTTAATGAATAGATTTTGCAATATCTTTTTTAAATCATTGTTAGCACCTACAAAGTTTGTACCGTTATCACTAAAGATATCGTGGGGTTTTCCCCGACGCGAAATGAAACGTTTTAATGCACCAAGAAAAGCATCAGTAGAACAATTGGTAACTATTTCTAGGTGAATTGCCTTTACAGCGAAGCAAATAAAAATACATACATAACATTTATATGATTTCTTGAATTTACCTGGATACAATTTAATAAAGAAAGGACCGGCATAATCAATACCGACCTTGGTGAATACCCTTGATACATTAACTCGGTCACTGGGCAAATCTGCCATAACTTGATTTTTTGCCCTTGCATTTACCTTTAAACAAGAAATACAATTTTTCAAAATCTTTCTTACCTGGTTTCTACAATTAATTATCCAAAACTCTGACCTGATGTTAGCTATAGTTGATTCAACACCTGTATGAAAATGTAAAACATGATAATAATTAATCAACAAATTAGAAATATGACCTTTGTTTGGAATAAGCATGGGATGTTTTTGATTGACAGTTAAGTTGGAGTGTTTAAGTCTTCCTCCAACACGAAGGATGCTGTTCTCATCTAAGAAAGGGGACAAATTTAGTACACTACTTGAATTGGGTATTTGTTTACCCTTAAGAAGACACTGGATTTCTAAAGGAAAGTGCACTGATTGAACATTTCTGATAAGGCAAATTGAAGCTCGAGATAATTCAGTTGCAGTTAGACTGCCAATGGTTCTTTGCGAGGAATGGTTTCTTGCATTTTCTTTAAACCGTAGACATTATGCAAGAATTCTTTTCAGTTTCACAAAAGATGAGCACTTATTGATGATTGGGAGTAATTCCACATTTTGTGTTACAAGACACACTGGATCGGATTTTTTAAACTCACGTAAATATAAATCATTATCGTTGATTTCACTGACATCACAAGTAGACACCACTGGTTTGCTTTGCAAACCCGATGGACCATACCACCACAATACACTATCTTGAATTTTATCAGGATCAATCCCTCTGGATATAATATCCGCGGGATTTTCTTGCGATTGGACGTGTTTCCAGGAGCTCACCTCGGTTAGATGTTGAATTACACTGACTCGATTTTTCACAAAGGGCTTGAGAACTGAAGGGTCCTTTTTTATCCATGCAAGGACTATGGTCGAATCAGTCCACAGCACAATATCGTTGAAGGAAATTTTCATCGATTTGATGGTCTTTCGTATTAACTTAGCAAGAAGCACTGCTGCACACAACTCAAGCCGGGGAATCGTTACCGACTTCAAAGGTGCAACTCTTGATTTGGAGCACAATAAATTTGTAGATACAGTTCCCGAATTATGAAGACACTTTTACATAAATTGCAGCACCGTAGGCTCTTAAAGAACTGTCGCAGTACCCATGGAGCTCTATTCTCAGTGCATCGTCCAATAAAATATATCGTGGAATGTTTAAGTTGTTAATTGCAGCTAAAGACTTCACAAATCTTTTCCACTGCGTTTCCAAATGTATTGGCAAGGAATCTTTCCAGTCCAATTTTAATCTCCATAATTCTTGCATCACCAGTTTCGCCTTCGTAACTACAGGCGAAATGAGACCTAATGGATCAAAAATCTTAGCTGTGGTTGATAGGACTGACCTTTTGTAATTGTACAGGAATCAGAGACATCTGCAATAGAAGACACCGAAAATGCTAAAGTGTCCTTTTGAGGTCTCCACAAAAGTCCTAAGGCTTTAGTTTCATCAGGAATTGTGAGAGAAACATCTCCACCGGAAACATCGAAATTAGAAAGCAATTCAATGCAGTTGGAGGATCATTTATGCAACTGCATGCCAGCTCCACTGAAGAGGGATATAAGTTCCTGTTTAAGTTGCTTTGCTGAAGAAATGCTCGAACAGCCACTGATAAGATCATCCATGAAAATATCAGCACTCACAGCTGAGGCCGCTAACGGTTATTTATGCCCATCATCCGTAACTAATTGCTTAAGCACTCGTTGTGCAAGAAAGGGAGCACATGTTGTACCGTACACTACTCTATTCATTCGGTACGTTTTGATAGTCGTCAATACTGTCCTTCCATACAATTCGCAACAAGTCTCTCTGAGATTCATCTATGAATACCATGCGAAACATTTTTTTAATATCTGAAGTCAAAGCGATTTTATTTTTTCTGAATCTCAATAATATTGCGAATAAATCATCTTGAATGACTCCTCCATTTGCCAAAATAGAGTTCAATGACTCGCCAGTCGAAGTAGAACATGATGCGTCGAAAAACAGTTCTAAGGGGGGGCGTGAAAAAAAATTGTGATCGAAAAGGGGGCGCCAGTATTGAAAGTATGAGAAGCACTGCATTAAGAGTAAAAATTTTTAGACATATTAAATTTATAATAGGGTTATATATATATAATTATGTATCGAAGGATTTGCAATCATTTTAGTTCTATTCTAATTTCGTTAAAAACTACTTTAACTTTTATTCTCAGGTTTTTTTAAATTTATTTATTTAGGGATTATTTTTAAAAAATATCTGAGTTCCGTAAACTATTACTACTTAAACTATAATAAATAAGACAGAAAAATATTTCTTTAACTTATTTTGCTCTAAAACTTTGAATATAAATATTTTGAAGTTATCACATAACAATACACTTTGAGGAGAATTTTGTTGTCTTCCTTCTGGTTTTCCTCTGTGGCATCGTGGCATGGTAACGCTTACAGTCACACAGCTAATCATTATAAAATGTGCCGCGTTGCGTGGTTAGGCATTCTTCACTACAACACGGTTGAATTAAATAACAATAACATTTATTAACTTTAAAGATTAAATGTGCAATTAAGAGGTAAACTTCTAAAAACTACAACACATGGAACCAGGCACGCTACAAGAATAACAGAACAATTCAGTTCAGTTTTGGAGTCGTTATGTTGAGCTGTAAGGTCGCTGCATACTCCCCTTCCAGTGTCAACGATACCTAGTTGGAAGATGAACTTTGCGACCAGAACGTGTAGATGGCTGGGTAGGCGTTGAAGCTGTTGGATCAGATTCCACAGTAGCAGGTGTTGAAGCTGTTGCATTAGGTTCCACAGTAGCAGGTGTTTCATTCTTGGTTTGAGGTAGTTGCAAGTCCTCAGTGTTAAGAAAGAAGGCAGGTTTGCATCTATCAATAGATACCGATACCCGTTTACCATTGATGTCAAGGAAAAACACTTTATCCTTCCTTTGTAAGACTTTGAAAGGGCCATCATAGGGTTGTTGAAGTGGACGACGTAACATGTCTCGGCGAAGAAAAACATGTGTTGCTTCCAACAGTCCTGGATGGATAAAAACTGGACGTTTGCCATGGTGTTTTGGTGGTTTAGGGTGGAGTGATTGCATGTGAGACTTAAGTTTCGAAACAAAATTCACAAAATCATCGTCTGGCTTGGAAGAGTCAAACATCTCCCCTGGCAGTCGAATAGTGGTCCCAAAAACTAATTCAGCTGGGGTACACAGAATATCTTCTTTAAGAGAAGCTCGTAGACCAAGTAAGATGATAGGGAGTACTTCTGTCCAACGCTCAGTAGCATGGCACTTGATTGCACTTTTCAATGGGCGATGCAATTCTTCGATCATCCCATTAGCTTGAGGGTGGTATCCAGTTGTACGACACTTCTGAACACCAAGTAGTTTGCTAAGAGCTTTGAAGAGCGAGGACTCAAACTGCCTGCCCCTGTCGGTTGTGAGAATTGCAGGAGTTCCAAAGCGAGACACTCAAGAGGAAAAGAATGCCTCAGCCACAGTCTCAGCAGTTATGTCTTTGAGAGGTTGGGCCTCTGGCCATTTCGAAAACGGTCAATCATTGTCAGGCAATAGGTGTAGCCATTTGATGGAGGTAGAGAGGTCCAATGAGATCCAGATGAACATGATCAAAACGTTGGGAAGGTTCTTGAAATGATGAAAGAGGTGATCTAGTATGACGATGAATTTTGGATTTTTGGCAAGCTAGGCAGTGTCTTGCCCACTTAGCTACATCTGATGAGATTGATGGCCAAACAAAACGCTGCTTTATCAAATGCACTGATCGACGTATGCCAGGATGGGATAAATTATGCATAGCAGAGAAAACATCTTGGCGATGCTGTTTTGGGATGTAGGGTCTGGCTGTGCCCCTTGATAGATCACACATAATTTCAGTAGACGAATTGGGAAAAGTTACCTTTTGAGTTCCAAGGAAGTTCCAGATGCTATTAGGGTGTGAAGCTCCTGATCAGTCTGTTGTGTCTCAGCAATAAAGTCATAGTCAATTTGACTTGGGAAGGTGATTGCAGAAACACGAGAGAGAACAGCAGCAGCAATATTGTCAGATCCTGGAATGTGTGTACAATATTTGTGGTGAACTGAGAGATGAAATCCAGCTGACGGATCTGCCGTGGAGAACACTTGTCACTTTTTTGCCTAAAAGCATAAGTGAGGGGCTTGTGGTCAGTAAACACTGTGAAATCTCTAGCTTCCAGCATATACCGAAAGTGTCGGATAGCCGAGTAGATAGCAAGGAGTTCACGGTCGTAGGCACTGTAAGACTTTTCAGATGAAGTAAGTTTTCTGGAAAAGAAAGCCAATGGCTGTAGCTCAGAGTCCACAACTTGGTGAAGTGCACCTCCTATGGCATAATCAGAGACGTCCACATGAAGAGCAAGGGGGGGCAGAAGGTGAAGGATGAGCAAGAAGTGTGCAGCATCAGCAAGAGCTTGTTTACACCTCTGAAATGCTGTAATTGCCCCAGAAGACCAGTTTAAAGGCTTTGAGTCCTTCTTACCTTTAGAACCTTTAAAAATTCACTTAAAAGATACTGTTGTTCAGCTGCTTTGGGCAAGAAACGTGTATAAAAATTTAACAGTCCTAAAAATTTCCTCAGAGAGCCAACAGTCTCTGGTTGTTTGTAATCAAAAACTGCTTGAACTTTGTCAGGCAATGGCTTAATGCCATCAGGAGTGATAAGGTGGCCAAGGAAAATGAGTTCAGTCACATCAAATACACATTTAGAGATATTTAGTTTTAAACCATATGAGCTCAGTCTTTGAATATAGTTCTTAAGTGAGAACGATGCTCCTCAGCATTTTCTGAGTAACACAAAATATCATCCAAGTAGACAAAACAAAAGGAAGTCCTCTTAGTACTTCATGCATGAATCCATAAAGGTTTGTGGTGCATTCACAAGGCCAAAACACAAATGGGTATATTCGTAAAGACCCCATGGAGTTGTTACAGCTGTCTTAGGAATATCACACTCAGCTATAGGGATTTGGTGGAATGCCTTAAAAATGTCTATTTTGGAAAATATCCTCTTGCCATGTAGTGCATGAGCAAAGTCATTCAAATAAGGCATGGGGTAGCTGTCGAACTCAGTAACAGAATTCAGCTGCCTGTAATCCCCAACAGGTCTAACTGTAGAGTCAGATTTGGGCACAACATGAAGAGGAGAACTCCAGAGACTTTTGGAAGGTCTAATAATGCCTTGAGCAAGAAGAAATTCAAATTCTACCTTCACTGCATCATACAGTTTAGGGTGTAGCCTTCTAGGCCTGGCAGTGACTGGTGGGCCAGTAGTAATAATATGGCGGACTGTGCCATGTGATGCTGATTTGGAAATTAAAGAAGGGTTGCTGAGGTCTGGATATTCCGATAAGATGTTTTTAAAACTAATGTTTGCATCTACAGTGAGGATTGAGGGCTGTACAATATTTGAAAAACACAAGAAGTGAAAAGAGAAGTTTCCACATCCACCAACCTTTTTTTCTTAAGGTCGATTAAAAGGTTGAAGTGCTTTAGAAAAATCAGCACCAATTATAGGAGATGATACATCAGCAATTATGAAAGTCCAGATAAAGGTCGCCTCAGACCCAGGTTCAGTTCTTTACGGACCATACCATAGGCTGGAATTTTTGGTACTATTAGCAAAATAAGGAGAAGTTAGACTGAGGTGATTTATTCATAGTTGGAGAAGGTGGGATGACACAGATTTCACTTCCAGAGTCTATGAGGATTTTCTGGCCAGACTTGCGGTCTAATAAGAATAACCGGCTGGTATGTTTCGAGGGCTCTGCCATTCCAGCTATGACAGAGCTTACTCGTTTTTTTGAACAAATGCACAAGGTGAAACACACTTGCGGGCCTGCTCTTTATAACGGAGATGATAGTAGCAGATGCCACTTCCTCTATTGACACTCCTAGAGCGTGAATGTGATCTCCGGCGGTCAGAACTATATCGTTGGTGGCGAGAGGAATTGCGCTCTCTTGTCAGTTCAGCAACTTGTAGAGACAGCTCTTGGAGCTGCCTGGCGAGAGAGTCCATGGTTGGCTGAGCACTGCATGAAGATGACTGGGATGGTGGAGGAACAGTTTTGGCAGCACAGATAGTTGAGGATGAACCAACAACCTCAGAAACCTTATCAGCGATGGTAGCCAGTTTATCCAAAGGCTCTGAAGATGCAGACAAAACAGTCTGGATATGTGGTGGCATTCTTTGAAGCCACAAACTTTGCAGAAAGTCATCCTGGAGTTGGCCATTAGACAGCTCTTTCATTTTTCGCAACAGGTGGCTGGGCTTCTCATCTCCTAGCTGAAGGTCAGTAAGCAGTTTCTTAATTTTTTGAGTCTCCGAGTCGCTAAATTGGGTGATGAGCCGCTGTGAGAGAGTGTGATATTTGTCACTGTTCGGAGGGCTTAACACAATGTCCGACACGTAGGAGAGAGTTTCAGCATCCAGGTTCGCAACCAAAGCAGAATACTTAGTATCATCACTGGAGATACCACTGAATGTGAATGCATGGTCGCATTGCGCAATCCATAGACGAACGTTGGATTTCCAAAACGGCGGCAGCCGCAACGCAATACGAGCGACTTCAACGGTTTCACTAGTCATATTGTTGAATAAGCAGGAAGCGAAACGAATCTCCGAGCAGATGCTTCAAGTGGCCTTGAGGAGAAGGAGGGAAAAAAATCTTTCGCTACGTACTGATCATCCGTAGTAGAAGAATTTGTATTACATTCGCCAGTAGAACAGAATAGCTTACGTGTTTTTTTTAAGTCAAAAGGGGTCACCACTGCCGCGTTGCGTGGTTAGGCATTCTTCACTACAACACGGTTGAATTAAATAACAATAACATTTATTAACTTTAAAGATTAAATGTGCAATTAAGAGGTAAACTTCTAAAAACTACAACACATGGAACCAGGCACGCTACAAGAATAACAGATCAATTCAGTTCAGTTTTGGAGTCGTTATGTTGAGCTGTAAGGTCGCTGCAAATGCATTTTTATTTTTAGAATGCGTAAACATAATATCTAAATTAAAATTTTAACATGACACGTAAGGCCTCGGTTATTTCCTTTCTCGCTGGGAAGAAAACTAAAGTCCTGTGTCGATGTAACTTGAGAACCATCAAGTCGTTTTGCTGCGTCACTTAGCCTCTTCGGACATTGCCATTCAGAATTCCAATAATCCGTATATTTTTCCCCACAGTTTTTTTTAGTCCATCGTCATCAGGAAACAGGGACTCCTCTTTTTTTCTCCCGAATTGACCCTTTTAAACTCCAGGGGCGGATCACCTACACGCCCCAGCAACCTCTCATTGGTGAGTCCCAAATTTTGCACACAGCCCATCGGACTTTATTTTCACACCCCTGGTGCGGACCGAACAATGGACTCGGCTCTCCTTTGACCTCCAGACTAGCTATTCAGAGAGACTCCGTCAAGGGGGCACACAAACGTCTACTGTGTGTTCGGACACATGAAGAAAATAATAGGGTAATGATTTCAAAGCCATTCTCACAGACATGTGTTATGGCGCAAAAGCTGAGCCAACTGTGTTTTTATCGACACACAATGATCCTCCATATGTCAATATTGACATGTTCTTTTAATGAGCCATTATTATCAACAAAGAAGAAAAGGGTCATTCGAAATAATATTTGCTGAATCGATTTGTAATTTTTTTTCTGCTTCGTATTTACTCATTTCTATCGCTATATATCTCCATTATTTATTGAGTACTGCCTTTGGAATGCGTTGTAGAATCAAAAAAGCTTCTATTTTTAATACGCATATGTGAAGGTCCCTTAGGACCTCACTTTGAGAACGAGAATAATTTTGAGTCAAAGAAGAACCAGTAGCCATTTTTATAAATAACTTTCTTTATTTGGTTATCTTTCCCAAATAGAATCAAAGACTTATTAATAAATACGTCTACTAATATTATGAGGTTTTAAAGGTAATATCCTTTAAATTAACTTAATTAATTAATGATCTAATTAATTAATTTATTAAATAACGATCACGCAGAAATTACCACGATAAGAGATCCCAGAATTATATTTAATAATGTTCTTATTGAACATTTAACTTTAATCTCAATCCTAAAACTTTAATGAGACTTTAATTATAAATCTATAATTACCAACGGAATCTCAACTCTTCTTGAGATTAAATTATCTCCAACAAGAAATCTTCAATTCAAATTCACTATAACTTTATGCTTCAATATCTATCTCCTACTGCTCTAACTTTACTATTTCGTTTGACTTAAATACTTAATCTAATCTGCATAACAAGGAATCCTGTCCGCTTTTTGTAGTTGATTGGAAATAGGTAGGGAATTAAATTTCCCTAAAAAGGTCGACTCAGAAGGTTAGTGATAAAGTTCCGTATAGATTCGTCACACATATGCTAAACAAAATTAATAACAAAGAACAAAAGGGTATAGACGATTGTTTACTTTCAATTTCAGGCGATGTTGTAAAAGAAAAGCTGTATTTTTCATTTTCTCGACTTAAGAAATACAGTACAGTCCCGCTAATCCGAACACGGCTAATCCGAACATCCGGTTAATCCGAACGGCTCCGCGGAAAAAATTTTATAATTTTAAGGACGAAAATCGGTGAATATTTCAATATAAAACAGTATAAACCTTAATTCAAAACAGTTCTTTATTTAATATTCACGCACTGTACATCAAGTTATTGTACAAATTTTAAAATGGAATAAACTACAGAACAGAACACTAATGTTTAGTATGAAAAATTGTACAACATAACCCGTACTCCCAGTTCAAATAGTGATTTCGCTGTTACTCCGGCTAATCCGAACACTCACGTAATCCGAACAGGGGTCGGGGGGTCCGATATTGTTCGGATTATCAGGACTGTACTGTATAAACATATGCATGTTCTTTTGTTGAGTTATTGTGATACCCACGGAGAAGAACCTGTGATACGAGCCAGTTTGGTTTATCTAAGCTTCTTTCAACCTCCAACTGCAACGAATGCAACACAAAAGCATCCGAAATGAAGAATATCATCAAAAAAGTATGCATAGCTATTAAAACGCACATTCCACTGGTGAAATAAATAGCAAAAGGGGTGACATTGAACCATTTGTGGACAATTTGATGCTGAAAAAGGCAGTGCACAGAAAAGTATACATCAGATTATTATCCAAAAAATCGGTAAATATTTTATTTTTTAAAAAAAAGAAAAGAAAAGAAATGAAAAAGAAAAACGTGAAAAATTTGTATTAAATTTCATAAAGTTATAAATGTTTTTGCGTTTCATTGATTTTTATTCAATACATGCATATATACATATATATACAAGTAAAATGTGCTCTAACAAACTTAATTGTGTTGAATATACATTTCTTTTTTTGCAATATCCTTTAACACGAAAGATTATTTCAGTCCTCTCAGTTTCGTGTTAAACGATTTTCACTGTAGTTAAATTTGTATGAATTAATAGAATCGGAAAATATATTTCACAAAAATATAAAATACCACAAAAGTGGATCATCGCATTCAGGAGCAGCTCCAGGATAATTAGCGACTAAATGTTAAACCAGTGAAAATAATTCTCAAAACTTCAACCGAACGTCAACAACTACTGTGACAGAATCTCCACCAAAAAATGACAAAGAAACTTATTCCAAAGATATTACTTAAACGAAACTATTATCTCGGGACATACTATTTAAATCAGTGCTTCTCAATATTCGCGACAAAATATTCAATCATAAATTTCATCGCTTTATACAATAACAATGTATTGAATTCAATAATACTTTATTTGGATGCTAAAACTACAATACGACTTTAAGCTCTTAAGTGCTACCGGCCTATATAAATGACTCTCTCAGCCAAAGCGTTAATTGCCCCGGACGTAAATATAAGTCTTTTCGAAAGGCGATCTTTTCTGTGCGCTGTTATTTATAAAATTTTTCCGAAGGTTTTGGAATACAATAAAAGGACTTTGACAATGTTTGCGAAGGATTTACTTATTTCAGATTATTTCCTTCTTTATTCCTCCACCCCAACATATCTTATACGCGTGCCTACGCGGAAAACGATTGGCTTTGGGAAGCTAATGACGTAACTTTTATTTGGGATTTATTATAAACCGTACAAAGTATCAAGATGAGTGTTGAATATAACTTTATGCATGACAATCCCATGGGGTCACTGGTAAGGATTAAACTTGTTAAATTATTTATAAAATACATTGTGTAGCACTGATACATTTATCAGTGTATTTCATTATGCCAGAATGTATTTTGTTTGTTTGCTTTCGATCAATTAATTTTTTTAAATAACCTTATGTTTTCGACTTTTCAATATGCTCGCGCCCCCCTCGTTGCGTTTTCCCTGATTTATAATGATCCGTAAATAAAATATTAAAAATGAATTAAGTTATATAGTTTTAAGTTTAAAAGAGTATATATATTTTTTTTTCAGGAAAACGTCTACATTTTTACTTCATGGAAATTAGCACCAAAATTTGATTGATAAGGCTTTAATTTTGCCTCCTCTTCATAATGATAAATTCTGTAGATTCATCTATCATTTTCGACAAAATAGCACACAACTTGTAAGACAGAACTTCTGTCTACTTTTGCGATTTTAGAGATGCAAAAGAAAAGGCGTGTATCTAGAACACTTCTCGTAGCAAAATAATTTTATATTTATAATTATGTATGTAAATCCGTCATTTTTTAAAAATAAATACCTCAAAATTAGAGCAAAAAATGTTTAATGCCTTTTATGAGCTTATTCATCCTATGTTAAAAGCTGACATTAATCCATTAATTTAAAAGCATTTATTTAAATATTTGATTATATATATTTCAGTTGAATTATTTTAAATATGTTCAAATAGAATTCTTTTCAACTCAAGGGACTTTCTTTAATCAAATGCTTTCAATATTTCCCCCTGAATTAGTATTCATTACTAACACGGTATACATGAACAAAGTACCCGCAAAAGCTAAAATGGTGTTCCTTCTGTACGAAACTATTTCACATCCCGTCAAAACCAAATCTGGTTCATTAACCATTTCCCCTTTGAAGTAGAGTTCGTCCTTCGTGTCATAATAACGCACTCGTGTGCCTCTTCCAGTGGAAAATGTCCTTAAATTTGTTCATCTTGATTGGCAACGCTCCAGACTCTACTCTGGAGAATGGACACTACTCTGAAGAAGACATTAATGCCATAGTATGTAATTTCTATTTTCCATCTCAAAGAAGATTGGTTCCAACTATGAATCATAAGCAATCCAGTTATACTTCCCCACATTGTGATATTATCAATCATTATTAACAGAACTGACGAAGAAAATGTGTCTTGAATAGTCATCAAGATATCTTTAATATTTGCTTTTCCTTTCAAAATATCGAGTTTCTTAACTAATCCTAATGTTTCTGGTAAACAATTAAACAAATTTTGCGATAGCAGATTGATTTGTGCAAAACAGCGCGTAAACATAAAGTACCACACAAAATAATTGTTATATTAGTTTAAGTAGAATATATCAAGTAATCTAGACATATTCTCACATATTAAATAACACTTTTTGTCGAATCATTTTCGTATGGTTATAAAGCAATCTTGTATAAGTCTTCGAATGGAAAGTTTCTTTAAATTTGTTTTCATCAATTGGCAACGCTCCAGCCACCCAAAGAATGAATAGCACGCTCAAGAAGGCATTGATGGCACAGTACACAGCTTCTATTTTCCACCGAAAAGTAGATTCTTTCCAACTACTAACCATAAACCACCCTGTCATACTTCCACACATCATGACGTTTTTAATCATTATTAACATAATTGGAAAAGAAAATGTGTCTTGAATAATGATCAAGATGCATTTAGTTTCTTATTTTCTCTTCAAAATATTGAGTTGCTTCGGTAATTCGAAAGCCTTTGGTGAACACTGGGCAATTTCTTGCGAGAGTAGATTGATACGCGCAAAGTAAAGTAAACATAAAGTACCACACATAATGTCGACAATATTACTGCAAATAGGATATATCAAGTAATAAAGACTTTTTTCCACTGAAAAAAAATAACAGTTTTGGAGAAAACATATTCCGTATTATATCCATAAGAATACGCACTTCCGTTATTCAAATCTTTCATCACGCCCAGTGGCTTAACGGAAAATATTAGGGCCCCCTACAAAGACAAGTTTAGGATCCCAAGAAGGATCTTACAAAGGTAACATATTTAACGTCAGTCAGGCTTTGGGTCAAATAGAACCCTGGGCCCCCTGCAATGCGGGGGTGTACGTTACGCCACTGGCCATGCCAGCTAATGTTATTGGTATAAGATACAAAGCAAAATAACTAAAATATTTATTGTTTTTTCACCAGGTACTCTTTTCAAATACTTTATTTCCTTAATATATAGTGTGACATCGTCGATGGTTGTGAATTCCCATCTTTCGATTCACAATAGGTTTTATGGTTTCACCAGCTGTTCAAGGACAAGTACCACACCCATCGATTGTCCCTGAATTTTTACGATCAACCAGCTGTGGAATGACCAGTGCACGTGGCCATGGGGCCATTGTTTATTTTCTGAACTCAGGGAGTGAGGGCAGACAGACGGGTCGCCATAATAGTAAAGTAGAGCCGGTTCCCCATTGACAATAGGCGGAGCCTATCTTAAAATAATCATGTCGTCTTTTCTAGTGTTGTGTGAAGGGGATACTCGGAACAGGTGGCGTGATGGACAAGTATGACCAGATGTGGAACAAGGAACTATGCCGCCTTGGGCCAGACGGCTCGGGTGTGTTTTGGCGTGTTATGCGCAAACAGGACGAGGGAGGTCAAGAGAGACTTTTGTGACCTGCCAATAAGAAGGAACGAGGGGCGAGTTGTGAACACACCCCTGGGGTTTAAAAGGGTTCTTTTTGAGGAGAGAAGGAGGAGACCGGGGAGGACAAGAAAAGTCAGGAAGAGGACTGAGAGAGAGACGAGGAGGGAGTCCGGAAGAAAGGTCGGAAGAGGAGGACGAAAAGAGTCGGGGGAGAACGGACGGAAGGGAGAGGAGACGGAAGGAGAAGAGACAAGAGGAGAAGACAGGAGAGACGGAGAAAGAAAAGGGCTGAGTCCGGGATTGGAGTGAAAAAGACGATGAACGCCGGTGGCGTTGAGAATGGAATATGAACTGACTACACCGGCTTGGCATATAATCTGTATTTATACTACTTCATTAACAAATTTTTAGCAAATAAAGTTTGCTTTTATTTGTATTTTAGCCTGTAACCCTTAATTATTGATGGATAGCTACACACTACGTTACAATAGCAACAACTTTTTTATGTGTTTTCTTTTGTATGCTGCTGTACTCTAAGCCACGGGGTTCAAAGAGTAGCTGAAACCAACTGTTGGCGCCTTCTAACGGAATTGGCGACTTCAGGGTTGCCAGAAAAAACATATGTAACGCGATGGAATGAGGGCAGAACGCGAATGGAACTGATCGAATGAAGGTGAAAGGCATGATGCTTTGGCAGTGCGCTTTAAGCGAAAATTATTCTTAACCCTGTAAATAGTTAAATAGTTCTTAAATGTTGGTGTGTGTGTGTAGTGTAGAGCTGTGAAGTAATGTTTAATTATCAATAAACTTATTTGTATACCAAGGGCTCTTCATTTATTAGATTGAACATATAAATCAACAATACAGTCCTATTGCTCTCTATTGAATTCTCGATCATTAGATGGTCCGACTCCCCGGAGTTGTTCTAGCTTAATTATGGATACAACGAGTCAATTATTTAACTATCGTATTGAAGTAGCCCTGATTAATTGATCATTCACAGTTCTCACCACACCATATCGATAAGCGGTTCCTTAACGAGGAATATAATCGTAATTCGGTTCCTGAACGAAGGAATAATAACCAAATCGATTCCTGAACGAGGAATAAATTGTGTAACAAAAATGACCATCATTGAACTTAATCGTAAAAAAACGACCTTTCGAAATAAAGTTTCGAAGGTAAAAAATTTCATTAATATTTTTCAACCAACGGACAGTACGAAGGATTACATCCCCTTAAAATCGAAACTGGACAATATAAAAAATATTATCAAAGAATTGGACATTCTTCAAAACGACTATTGTGCCCTTCCGGATAAAATCAATTTAAATGACGCATTGGATTCTTTAAGCGATTTACAAGATGAGGCTGAAGAAACCAAGGTAAGTCTTCTTGTGCTTTTATCCAATTATGAAAGTAAAATTGAAATTGTAAATAATACTTCAAAGAATACTCATGTTAAATTGCCTGATCTGCCATTGCCAACCTTTAGTGGCAAGTTCCAAGAATTCGAACAATTTAAATTACAGTTTATGAATCTAATCGGAAATAATCCGTCTGTTCAGTGTTGAACAAATGGTTCTTGTGACGCCCACAACAACAGGTGCATATTTGTCGCGAGAGGGCGCTAGTGTGTGAAAAAACAGTGTGTAAACAGTGTATGTGTAGAGTAAGAAGAGAGCGTATGGAGAACGCTCGAATAAAATTCCTTTTATCTTAGTCTCGCCATTTAATATGTGTGGTGTAATCTTTTAGAGATTTTAAATTAATGTGTAATGAATCGGTGCAAACTAAACATTGGTCCGTCAGAGCCCGAAATGGCCGGGACTGAAAATAAGGAATTGTAGTATACTCAACGATCACGAATGAAAAGAAAGGAAGCGTCCTTTTAGCGTGGAGAGAAAGTTGTCACTTGGTGAGAGGTCAGTCTTCAATTTTCCTATATTTTGTGTTTTGAGAAAAATATATGTGTTTCATAAGTGGTTAAAATAACTTTAATTTGTGATTGAGATAGTTATTTTGTGATTTATAGGTGTCTAATTTGTGATTGAGATAGTTATTTTGTGATTTATAGGTGTCTAATTTGTTTGAGATAGTTTTTGTGATTTATAAGTGTTAAATTGAGGTTGAGTTCACTTTAATTGTGTTTTGAGATAATTATTGTGATTATATGTGTCTCATGTGTGGTTAAGATAACTTTAATTTGTGGTTGAGTTAACTATATTTTGTGTTTTGAGAAAAATATGTGTTTCATAAGTGGTTAAAATAACTTTAATTTGTGATTGAGATAGTTATTTTGTGATTTATAGGTGTCTAATTTGTGTTTGAGATAGTTTTTGTGATTTATAAGTGTTTCATTTGTGGTTGAGTTAACTATATTTTGTGTTTTGAGAAAATTATATGTGTTTCATAAGTGGTTAAAATAACTTTAATTTGTGATTGAGATAGTTTTATATTTTTGTGTGATTTATTGTGTTTTGAGGTGTCTAATTTGTGTGATTGAGATAGTTATTTTGTGATTTATAAGTGTTTCATTTGTGGTTGAGTTAACTATATTTTGTGTTTTGAGAAAAATATATGTGTTTCATAAGTGGTTAAAATAACTTTAATTTGTGATTGAGATAGTTATTTTGTGATTTATATGTGTCTAATTTGTGTTTGAGATAGTTTTGTGATTTATAAGTGTTAAATTGAGGTTGAGTTAACTTTAATTGTGTTTTGAGATAATTATTGTGATTATATGTGTCTCATGTGTGGTTAAGATAACTTTAATTTGAGGTTGAGTTAACTTTGATTTGTGGCTTAGATAATTAAATTGTGGTTTATTTGTTTTCATTGGTGATTGAGATAACTTTACCTTGTGAAAATGAGTATAGGTAAATTTAAGAAGGATGAACTTAGGAGTATTGCGGATGAATTAAAATTAGTTGTTCCAGACAATGCTAAAGTTCTAGATTTAAGAGAATTAATACAGGAGAGTGAGATTTATAAAAATGATAAGGAAACGTATCAGGCTATTGTTGATTGTGTGTTGGAGGAGATAAATGATAGGAGAAATGAAGACGAAAATAGAAGAAATGAAAACGAAAATAGACTAGAAATTGAAAAAATTAAACTATCACAGTTAGAGAAGGAGTTAGAAATAGCGAAATTACATAATCAATCGGGCAAAAGTTTACCTTTACAAAATGAAAATCAATTAATTACAACCGAGTGTAATATTGAAAGTTTGATTAAAAGTATCAAAACCTTAACAATCCCGGTACCACTAAGAGCAGAGTCATTTAATTTATTTTTCAATCTATAGAAAAGGCATTTAAAACTAAAAATGTTCCTGAAAAATTAAAACCCGAAATTCTTTTGAATATTTTAGGAGAAAAGGCAAATAACTTAATGATTTATCTTCGAGATGAAGATTTAAGTGACTATAATAAGTTGAAGGCAATTGTGTTAAAAAGAATTTCAACCGACCCCCTATGAATGTTTAAATCAATTTAAAAAAGGCCCAAAAATTACCTAGCGAGAGTTATGTTCAATTCGCGTCTAGATTAAGTGCGAATTTTAATTACTATTGCCAATTACGGGAGGTCAATGATTTCAAGTCAGTTTGTGAGTTAGTAATCTCAGATAAGATAATAGAGACATTAGACCGAGATTTAAATACGCATATTAGCATTAAGCAGGGCGAAATGTGGTTTAAGCCACAAGATCTAGCTCGCGAGTGTGATATTTTTATATCATCAAGGGAAAAATTAGAGAACAGAATTTATTTCCTAAGTTTAAACGTAATGAGACCTATAATCATCGTGGAGCAAAAAATATTTCAAGCGTAAATCTGTCTTCTGTTAAAAATGTTAAATGTTTTTGTTGCAAATCACGAGAATTCCACCCACTGTATTCATGCTCAAAATTTAAATCTCTCAGCGTCAGTGAAAGAGTGGATTTCGTAAAGGCTAATCATTTGTGTTTCAAGTGCTTTTCCCCTAACTGTAGTGTGAAAACCTGCTGCGCGAAAAATTGTTTTTGTGGGAAACCGCACAATCGCTTGATTCATTTTCTAAAGCGGGACAACCAAACAGTTCAAAGGTCAGTTCTCAACCCGCTCGCAGATGTGTTCGGGGGACCGGGAGGATCGAATTGCGTCGTTCCACCCCAAGGTGAAAATGAAGAAAACAAGTCGTTCGTAGCAACCAGCTTTTTAAAGAATAAAACGCGAACCGTTTTACTGAGTAGCGTCCAGTGCTTCTTAAGGGACAAATATGGCCTTTTACATGAGGTAAGAGCGCTTTTGGACGTCAGTCACACTTCATTACGAAAGACTGTGCAGATAGATTACAATTAAAAAATGAGAAAATTAATTTGCTAGTATCTTGTTTAAATGAGTCAACAATGACAATAAATGGAGGAGTTACGACCTCCATATTTAACGGTGATTTAAGTTTCAAAAGGAGCTAAATTTATTAGTTGTAAGAAGGATAACCGATTTGACTCCGTCACAAATAATAAATGTGTCGCTAGATATGCCAAACGAAATTAAACTAGCCGATTATAAATTTAATATTCCAGGTAAAATTGATGTGTTGTTAGGTGCGGAAATATTTTACGAATTACTGAGACCAGGCCAAATTTATTGTGGAGATTCAAGACTACTTTTACAAAATACTGTTTTTGGATATGTAGTTAGCGGAAGTGTAGGAGATGAGGTGAGGGATAACAACATTCATTGTGGATTAATTAGAGATGGTGATTTAAATACAACATTAAGGTCTTTTTGGGAGTTAGAATCGATTGGTGTCAAAAACGAGAATTGTAGTAGTGAGGAGGACGTTAGCTTTGAAATGTTTAAGCAGAGAGTACATTTTAAAAATGGTAGATATGAGGTAGAACTCCCGTGGAAAAGAGATAGTAATGAGTTAAGTGATAATTTTAGTTTAGCGAAAGACGACTTGGAAGTCTTATGAGAAAAATGCAAAGGGATAAGGTGTTGTATTCTGAGTATTGTAAGGTCTTGAAGAATTATTTGGATGTGGGAATAATTGAGAAGGTAACAAATCCCTTTATTCCAACGAATAACCCTGTGTTTTATCTTCCTCACCAAGTGATAATTAAAAACGAATCTCTCACAACGAAACTGCGACTAGTGTTTGACGCTAGTGCTCATGAACAAAAACAACTTTCATTAAATGACTGCCTTTTCCATGGAGTCAATTTGAACCCTAATATTTTAGACCTATTGATCTCCTTCCGTTCGAACAAAATAGCTGTTTTAGCTGATGTGGAAAAAGCGTTTCTTCAAATTTCTTTGGCTCCAAAGGATAGAGATGTAGTACGGTTCCTTATAGATGACGGCGAAAATGGTGTGCAGGGTACAGATTTAATCGAGTTCTTTTTGGCGTGAACGCGTCTCCGTTTCTTTTGGCTGCAACGATTAAGACGCATATAGGGAAGTACATGGAAAAGTATCCTGATACTGTGCGGACACTTGATCATTGCTTTTATGTGGACGATCTCGTCACTGGTGAAGATGATGCAAAATCAGCATTCGATTTGTCGAGCAAGGCGGCAAAAATCATGAGTGAAGCAGGAATGAACCTGCGGAAGTGGATTTCAAATGACTGTGAGTTAATGAAGCAATGGCAGTTGGAACATTTTGATCATTTAAATATGAACGATTTCGTGAACCATCCACATCGTGTTTTGGGGGCTTTTATGGCATCCTCAAAAGACTATCTCAGTCTTCGTCTGACCAGTCTCTTAGACTTCCTTCAAAAAAAAAAAGAAAGAACACTAAACGATTTTTGTTGATGGCTGCAGGCAGGATATTTGATCCCTTGGGATTTGCGTCCCCCTTCACCATAAGATTTAAAATTTTGTTCCAAGAAATATGGCAGAGAAAAACGGACTGGGACGAAGAGTTGCTGCCTGATATTAGAGAGAAGTTTGAACAATGGTGTTCGGAAGCGTCTTTCTTATGTGAACTTCAGATTCCTCGATATGCCCTGCAATGTGATAGTTTGAACTGTCCGGAGTGTGAAATACATACGTTCTCAGATGCTAGTATTAAGGCATATGGAGCTGTTTCGTATGTTAGATTGAGAACCTTTGACAAAATCTCTGTACATCTTTTAGCTTCCAAAGCCGTGTGGCTCCTCTAAAGGTATTAACCCTTCCACGTTTGGAGCTAATGGGAGCGTTGCTTGCTGCGAGGTTGGCGAAAGAAATCTCACGTGTTCTCAATGAGAAAATATCTACAACCAACTACTTTTGGACAGATTCGACTATAGCCTTGAGTTGGATTCAAGGTCCCAGCAACAGATGGAAGGTTTTCGTCGCCAACCGAGTGAAAGAGATACGATCTTTAACAGACAAAGATTCATGGCGTCATTGTCCTGGAAAGGACAATCCATCAGATCTTCTAACGAGAGGCATCAGTGCTGATTCACTGATAAACTGTGAAAAGTGGTGGAAAGGACCGAGTTTCCTACAAGAAGGAAATACTGTTCCTGTGAGCAACAATGTGCTACTTATTGATGAAAGTGCCTATTTGGAGGAATTAAAACCTACTGAGAGAAAAACTTTGACTGTGATTTTAGACAACAACCTTTTGAACCATATCCTCTCTGTATCTAATAATTTTCAGAAAAATTTGTGTATTTTCAGTTATATTTACAGGTTCATCAATAATTGCAAAAGGCCCTCCAACAAACAAATTGGGCCACTAAGGATGTGTGAAATTCAACGAGCTGAAATTGCCCTTGTGAAGCTGGTCCAGCAAATGGAATTCAACTCGGAAATAAAAGATTTGTCCTGTAAGGGTATGGTTAACCCTCAAAGTAAGATTAGAAATCTCTCACCATTCTTAGATTCCGAAAATGTGCTCCGAGTAGGAGGTAGACTGGCCCACAGTAAATTGTGTTTTGATAAAAAACACCAGATAATTCTTCCTAATAATCACAGATTAACAAATTTAATTCTTGAAGTGTATCATGGTAAAGATAATAAAATTCGAGTAGTGTTAGTGAAAACTAAAAATGGAATTTTTAAACGTCCAATAACTAAACTTTGTATTTTCCTTTTTCAAGTGAATAATGTATGTGAAAATTTCAAATTTGTGTATTTTTTTCAATTCAATTTTGTGTGTTTGAGTACTTTATCCTTTGTGTATTGAACGATATTACTTTTATTGAGTATTAGTGTTTTCTGTATTGAGTATTATTGTCTTTGTAATATGTGTATCATTGGTTTTGTGCATTATTGTGTTATGTGAAAGTTGTTGAATGTGTCATTCAACCCGGGGGTGGATGTTCAGTGTTGAACAAATGGTTCTTGTGACGCCCACAACAACAGGTGCATATTTGTCGCGAGAGGGCGCTAGTGTGTGAAAAAACAGTGTGTAAACAGTGTATGTGTAGAGTAAGAAGAGAGCGTATGGAGAACGCTCGAATAAAATTCCTTTTATCTTAGTCTCGCCATTTAATATGTGTGGTGTAATCTTTTAGAGATTTTAAATTAATGTGTAATGAATCGGTGCAAACTAAACACCGTCTTTAAACGAGGTACAGAAATTTTGTTATCTCAAAGGAGCACTTAAAAATGAAGCGTCACTAATTCAGAGTGATCAAGATACTTTTGATTCACTATTGAAGGCCTTGGAAGTCCGGTATGAAAATACAAGAGCTTTAGTAGACATTCATATAGCAGAAATTCTTTCTATAAATAAACTTAACAGCGAAAATCCATCTCAAATTCGATCAATCATAGATAAAGTAAGAAATCATTTGAGATCTTTAAAAAATTTAAATTTCGAATCGAATCCTTTGTCTGATGCAATTATATTGCATGTCTTAAGCAACAAAGTCGATAAAGAATCTCAGCGATTATTTCATTTAAGTTTAACTACTACTAAAGTACCTAGCTTAGATGAATTTATTTCCTTTTTGGAACTAAGATGCATTCAGTTAGAAGCAGTCATTAAACCTCCCGAAATCGTGGCGAAAAATGTTCCAATAAAAAATAAACCAAATCCGGGTTAATTAATCCGCGATGGAAATCGTTTCTGACTAAAGAAAAATTAAAACCAACCACTTCCGTTGAATCTATCCAAGGCCAAAGGGAATGTTTGATTTGTTATAAAGAAAATAAGCATCCGATATTTAATTGTGAATCATTTTTAAATCATTCTCCTTTAGAAAGGTATAAACTATGTAAAAAGAATAACATTTGCACGAACTGCCTTAATTACCACCCTGATAAAAAATGTGTGTCGACATCCCGTTGCAAGATATGTAATAAATTTCATAATACTAAACTACATCGAGAGAAGGAAAATGATAGTTTAATTGCCTCTTCACCCACGCCAGGCGAAGCATCCAAGGTCAATACCGAGCAATGTTTTGCAACGAACGCAGATGAATCACCGCGAGTTAAATATATGCTGAGCACAGCAATCATATACATAAATAATATTCCAGTAGGAATAATTATGGATAGTGGTTCAGAAATAAATTTGATCGATTCAGATAGTGCAACTACATTGAGATTAAAGAGAAACAAAATAAATTCAACGGTTTCTGGCTTTAACGGCCTTGCTCAAAAGATAAACTATTCTGTAAGTGCTAATATTTCGAATAGAGATGGTTCTTTCAATCAACACTTGAAGTTTCTCGTTGTTCCAAATATATCATCATTTACCCCGTCGTGTACGTTAGACATAACAAAAATTTCTTTTCCAAAGCACATTGAGTTAGCGGATCCTTCTTTTTACAAACCATCGAAGGTTTCAATGCTCTTAGGCGCGCAAGTGTTTTTCAAAATTATTAAGGCAGATCAGATAAAAATAAATGATTCAGTAACTTTGCAAAATTCTGTTTTTAATTACATAGTTACTGGAGGGCTCCGGCAGTCGATGATAAACAGCAGTGTTTTCTTCTTTCTGAACAAGAAGGGTTAGAAAGTTTAATTTCTAAATTTTGGCAGTTAGAATCGATTGAAGATGAACCTCGTAATCTAAATTCACAAGCCAAGTTTTGTGAAGAACATTTCGTAAATAATCATAGGAGAGATGAATCGGGACAATACATTGTCCAGATGGCCTTTTTAAAGGAACCTAGTTGTCTTGGCGAATCCAAACAAACGGCTGTCCGTCGATTAAATTCGTTATGGCGAAAATTAGATGTCAATCCAAATCTTAAACAGTTATATCGAGACTTTATCCATGAATATTTGGATATGGGACATATGGAGCAATTATCCGATGAATCTGAACCGACAGTTTCATATTATATGCCGCATCATGGTGTATTACGTCTCGACTCCATTAATAATGTACTGAATGCAATAATAATGCACTTTGACGCTAAAGCTACAATAGGCGATCTTAATTATAAACCATACAAATTAGTAACATAAGTATTAAATTTTGTATACTACTTTTAAGCAAAATAAATAAATAAATAAAATAATAGGATAATTATTATGTTATTTTTCCTTTCTCTAATTTTTAAATTGAACACATTGCAAAATGCGGTAGCTGCATAGAAGACAAGATATAGATATCTGCTAAGTATAGAAAAAGAACTCAGAGGGTCAATTTCTAATCATAAGGATTCCTTATAAAAACTTTGCTTTCCAAGACAAGCTCATGGACGTCATTAACACTTATTAAACTTGTTCTTAATTTAGTATTAATTAATTAGTTATAAAATATTCTGTGCAGTACTGATACATTAATAGTATACCGGCTGAAGTGCCCGCTCTGCACGAGTTCATTTATAAGAAAATAAAACATTATTCATATAATAGCTGAATTGTAAGGGAAGCAAAGCCAAGTGCTCGACAATGTTTACAAAAACGTAAAATGATTTTTTTTAAATCGTTGCTCAAATTATTAGTTTTAAGCGAATTGTAATTTTAAGCCTCACAGAATTAGTATTTATAATTGATGGTAAACAGTAGTGCACACAGGAATTTTTCAAGGAGGGGGGTCCGGGGTCGAAAGTTCACCAATCTTGTATCAGGTTCCTTTTGATTTTGTCGATTTTCGGGAACAAAACACAGTAAAAAACTAATTCTTGAATAAATAATTAGCATTAATTAATAAAATTAATCATTAATAACAAATACTTAACTAAATTTTGCGTACTATAAACTTAGAATTATAATCAATCGGAAAAAAATCAAGGGCTTTGGGGGGGTCCAGGACCCCCCCTTGTGTGCGCCACTGATGTTAAATAATGATCAATAATTTAAAACATCGATGAAGAATAATTGTATTATTTTTAATATTTAAAGCGAAAAGACTTCAACATGTTTTAACCCGGGAGCAGGCGCGCACTCGATACGGTCGGGGTTATTGAGTCACCCCAATCCTTTTTTTTTTATAATTATTTTATTGTACACGTTACAAATAATGATTCCAGTGAATAATTTAACTAAGAGAAAGTTTACTTACCTACTTTCAAGGATTTTTCAATTTTTCTTTGGTAAGAAATAAACAGTTTTGCCAGAATTAACGATTTCGTAATTTGTGTGTCCCGCGTGACCACTTCCGGGTAAAAAGTATATTCATTATGATAATAGTATGTATGTTACTGCTAAAAAAATTGTGTGAAACGTTTTTCGTTATGCTTTATACGTTGAGAATATTTATAAAAATATGTCTTGGCCAAGTAATCCTTCATGTGCTTGTGTGTGTGTGTGCTCTCTCCGTGGTTTTCCAAACATCATGAAACTCTTTTGCATGGAAAAAAGCGTAACAGAGAAATACAATCCTTACAACTTCCCTAAATGAGAAACAAACACATAAGAGAGAGGTCACAACAAACTGTACCAATAACTTAGAAGGTCAAACAGATTACAGCTTTAATGCACAGTATTTCAAAAATAATGAATGATGAATTATTTACGAATGTGATGAATTTTTTACGTTCCTAAAGTTTTTCGATTATGGGTCTGGGATCTGTTTTTTCTCTGAAAGGGTAGTATGTTAGGTTAAAAAAAGCGTAATAAAAAAAATCTCTCATCACGGGATTACAGCAAATCAAATAAAAGTTTTTTTTATTTGGTTATAGGATCAAAGATAGCTAATTAAGTATTGAAGAAGTTTTTATTTTTGCTGACTTAATATCGCGCGCCTATAAATTATATCAGAGTAAAAGTGCATTTTTATTATGTCTGAAAGTATTTTGTTTTAATTCATTCCAATAAACTAATTATTTTTTAAATCTTTTATTTTCGATATGCTCGCGCCCCCCTCGTAAGGTCAACGCGCCCCCCCAGGGGGGCGCGCCCCACAGTTTGAGAAACACTCTCTTAATGTGATATTTTATTCTTAAAGGGAAATGTATTTTTTTTCTTTGACTTTCTTCTGTTAATATCTCCTTAAGTTTATTGAACAAATTCTAAGTTTTCAACAGTTTCATTGTTCCATACACGTAACAAATACATATTTATTTTTGTTCAACAAATTACACTGAATTCAATTGTTATCAATTTCTGATAAATTTTTTTATTCTTGAACGCTACTCTACATTATGAAGAATTGATTTCTTATTCGCTATTCAAGCATAATACATCCCAATAATTAAAAAAATGCCTTTGTTAAGTGTATTATATCATTATTCGATCTGCTGGTCAATATTAAAAACTTGTAAATGTAAATGGGTGTTTCATAAACACAGATATAGATGGACAAAAATACTCTACTTTTTATAAAAAAAGGTTTGGGACATTTCTCCCCCTTAAATCCTTTAAATACTTTTTAAATAGGTTTTATATGCGCTAAAGAAAAGTGTTCCTTCTGTGAAAGAAAGGGAATTGGGGAGCTAGAAGAAAATCATTGTTGAATGTCGTTTCAGAAAATTAATGGTAGCGTGTTAGTTAGGAAATTAAATAATTTATGAAGGTTAATGGTTCATTAAGTCACTGCTATTAATGACAGTGTATACAATTAAGTTATTCGAAATATGGGTTAGAGTTCAGACTATGCTGTTTGTGAGGGAGAAGACCCCACGACCATTCTCTTTGGTGTTTTTCAACGGACTCCGTTTTCCCTTCCATGATCTTGGGATGAGGATGTTTTCCTTCTGACACCTCGAATCACACTCAGGGTTTTTCTCACGTTCAAAAGTTGCTAGGGCTATGACAAAAGACAGGACCCCACAATATTTAGGGATGTGCATAGGAATGTTGCTATCCTATCCACACAAAAAGAAGCTTATTTTTCAAATGTACGAATATGACGCAAAAATGTTCCACTACGCTATTTGTGAGAGGATAGCACTTCTCTCTCGGGTACCTAGATGTGTGGAAAGTAGGGAAAAAACACACATGATCCAATTAATCTATTTATTTATCCCACAATGAAAAGATGCAATTTCAACGAATAATAGTAAGAGAATGTCTCAATGCTAACCGTGAAAGTGGAACAACGACGGTAAAACGCGAACGAATAGGAGACTATTAAACTTGATCATTACCTTAATAAAGGATCTAACCTATTATCCGACTTAATCTAATCTCAATGAACAATCGTCACTTTAAACCTTCTTCCTAAGGAGTTCTTATTCACAATAATTCAAATATGATACCTTCAGTAGCAATCTCACCTGATTCGAGTATACCTCCTCTCCTACTCTCTCTTCAAGCTAGAAAACTTCGACTCTATATAGTAAGTTAATTTAAATATCATGATTCTCTTCTTCCGAAGGATTGTTTGTGAATAACGCGAATTGATAGCCCAAAGATTTCCCAAGAGGATTAATTGAAGAAACGCGTATAGATCAATCAAATATTTAAATAACGAAATGAAACTGCATTGTAAGATCCAATCAAATTCTGTACCAGAATATCAATGTTCAATGAGAACTTTCCAGTTCTATGTTTGCTACTCAGTGTTCTTTATTCAACGGTATTGAATGAAAGTTCCAGAAATATCATCTGGAATCGTATACCTCCAGTTGTTTTTGGTATTTTGTTTTATTTTACTTGCAAAGATAGTTAGTATAAAACCATATAAGAATTTCAAAGAGAATTTATGAGTGAGTGAACATTAACGTCGCACTGTTCAGCTACACGAGGGCTTCTGGCGACGGACCACGTAATTTTGAACCATGGTCTAGTGAGGTGGATGACACCTGAGCTGGCACCACCTCTCCTAACTACCACACCACACCAACGGGAGGACGTTTCAGGTCTCGACAGATTTAGCATGCATCGCTGCCCTACATGGCGGGTCTTTAGTGGTACTGGGCTTGAACTCGTGACAAAACCAGCCACGATCCGACACCAATACCACTTGGCTACCGCGGTCCACAAGAGAATTTATGGAAGTAGGTGAAAGCTACCTGATCAGCTACTCTTTGACAATAGCGATATAGTATACTACTTTGCACAAAATAAAACATATAAAAAAGCTGTTGCATGTAGCTGTCATGTCACGTATTCGACAGCTGTAAGACAGAATGTAAGCTGTCATGTAATCACCATGATACAAAGCAAGAATATTAAATAGTTTATTGTATTTTCTCCTTGTAAGGATTTTATATATTTATTACTATTACGAATTTTGTCTAAATAGTATAAATAATCTGGATGTGTAATGCATTTATATTACTCTACGTTATATTTATTGTATGTTGAAATTGCAATATTCGGTTCACTCCTAGGAGAGCCCACACCCTTGGCGCGAATTACTTTGGTTGGCGATAATTGCGCCGTCTTGGTAACCCTACTTTTTTAAACATTACATACGGAAAGCCTAATTATTTCTAGCATTTTCGTATTTTGTGGGCGCGCATTTCGAATTTCATTTTGTCGTTGGGCTCCGGGCTGGCTGCGTGTGTGAGGGAATATACTTTAAAAATTTTTACTGTGTTGAATACAAACGGTAAGAAACAATTGATTGAATGGTGTATGAAGGAAGGATTGATTGCTTCGAGTTATGAATATCCTAAATGTAATGATCGGCATGATGTAACATGGTCGGCAATAAAACGCTTTCTTCGAAATCGTACCAGCCATGCCGCAGGTATGTTCGACTATTACCTCTCAGAATAAATATGGCGGCGCTCACACGATCATTCGCTTAGCGATGAGACTTTAAGGCTTTTTTAAAATCTGTTGTTACGCTGTTCCCTCGGAAAAGATCAGCAGTAAGAAAGTAAGTGCTGATTTTATATTTTTTTATCTTAAATGTTTAATATCTGTATTGTTTACATATATTTTCCTTACGTATCCACCTTATCCCACTATATTCCCTTTCGGTTTCGCTTGGCGCCGTCTTGTTCTGGCTTGGCGCTTTTTTTGGTTTGTCGCCAAGGGTGTGGGCTCTCCTAGGATTTTACCCAATATTTATAAGCAGTACCGTCCCTAACGTTATAGTTGCGATTAAATGAGAACTTGGCGAAATCTTGGCGATAGAGCCAAGTTGGCATCATATTTAACGACAAAGGTGGCCGCCAATTTGGTGACTTTGGCGACCATTTTGGTGTCATTGGCGATTATGTTGGAGAGTTTGGGAACCTCTGAATCCTTCTAGAAAGTAGTGGATCTCGCCACTAATTCCACGCTCTATGACGCGTGCATATTTTTCTGGAAATTTCCGTCTGGTTTATAAATAGAGCAGTGCCGGCCGCAAGAATGAGTCTGATTTCAACCAGCAATTAGTGACCATTGTTTTGACAAGCGCTTAGCTCGGCTGTGCTTGTGAACAATCTTTTACTTACGTGTATTTTTAAACACTGATGTATTTGAGTGCTGCAGAAGGTGTGAAGGCCTTCTAAGATTTATTCTGTGAATAATGCTGCTGAATCCTGTAGTTAAAGGATTGGATTTTCGTCAATAAATTATCATCGCTGTTAAAGAACTGTCTCAAACTTTGTGACTGATTTGCATAAAATCCTCGAACCCGGATCTACTTAACAGTACTTTACAACAGCTTTTTATATGTTTTATTTTGTGCATAGTTATATACTATATCGCTCTTGCCAAAGAGTAGCTGATCAGGTAGCTTACACCTACTATTCATAAATTCTTTTTGGAATTCTTATATGGCGAGAAATTGTAGAGATGGAAATGTGTGTTCTTATGAATACACGAGTAATCATTTGATAAAAGTTGTTATTTTTTATGTGAGATTATAAATATGGATTATTTTATATAACAAACATATATACCCTTTTGTATGTAAGTTTCTATTTACGTTTATATAACCCAACTGTGTCTCGGACTCTCCTCGTGCCGCTGAGTTTAGACTATTGAATTTACATGACTTCTTTTGTGCTTATTTGTGTCGCTTTAATCTGACCCCCTTTTGTATTCTGTGTGCTTTTGGACAAGTCATGGACGCTTCTCGTCTAGATGTGTGCTCTGAAGAGTTTGGACTGTATTGTGACGCAATATTGGAGAGCTCGTTGCCTAATGACCTGGTCAAGCATTTGATAAATGAAATAAATATTTACTTTTCTCTCACCATATAAAGTAACTCACGAGAAATTTATCTTAGTTCACCAGAGACTTTGGGATTACCTAAAAACTTGATATTTTGAAGAGAAAAGCAAAGTTTCAAGGTACCTTATCACTATTCCAGACATACTTTCTTTACCAATTATGTTAATAATGATTGCGGACGTTACCATGTGTGGAAGTATGACAGGGTGGTTTATGGTTAGAAGTTGGAAAGAATCTACTTTTCGGTGGAAAATAGAAGCTGTGTACTGTGCCATCAATGCCTTCTTGAGCGTGCTATTCATTCTTTGGGTGGCTGGAGCGTTGCCAATTGATGAAAACAAATTTAAAGAAACTTTCCATTCGAAGACTTATACAAGATTGCTTTATAACCATACGAAAATGATTCGACAAAAAGTGTTATTTAATATGTGAGAATATGTCTAGATTACTTGATATATTCTACTTAAACTAATATAACAATTATTTTGTGTGGTACTTTATGTTTACGCGCTGTTTTGCACAAATCAATCTGCTATCGCAAAAAAATTTCAATTGTTTACCAGAAACATTAGGATTAGGTAAGAAACTCGATATCTTGAAAAGAAAAGCAAACATTAAAGATATCTTGATGGATATTCAAGACACATTTTCTTCGTCAGTTCTGTTAATAATGATTGATAACATCACAATGTGGGGAAGTATAACTGGATTGTTTATGATACATAGTTGGAACGAATCTTCTTTGAGATGGAAAATAGAAATTACATACTATGGCGTCAATGTCCTCTTGAGAGTAATGTCCACTCTTATTGAGGCTGGAGCGTTGTCAATCGAAATGAACAAATTTAAGGACACTTTCCACTGGAAGACACACACGAGTGCGTTATTATGACACGAAGGATGAACTCTACCTCCAAGGGGGTTAATGAAACACATTTGGTTTTGACGTGAAAGGGTTTCTTACAAAAGGGGCGCCACTCTAGCTTTTGTCGGTGCTTTGCTCACGTATATCGTATTAGTAATGGACATCGATGCAGGGCAAAATATTGAAAGCATTTAACATAGCAAAAAAATGCCTTCAATTTTTTAAATAAATCATTAAAAAGTTGTGGAACTAATTTCAATTTTTCTCCTAGTACAGCAAGCTTAAAAGTTAGTATTTGATTTATCTTTTCGATATACCGGATGCCCGAAAAGTGTGCCAACACATTCAAATATTAATTAGAAGTAAACAAACAATGCTATTCACTTACGATTTTTTATGTTCTATAAAGAAAATAGCAAAGTTTTTTTATGTAGTGGTTCTCTGTTCGGAGGCTATTACTGGCTTATTTAGATACAACTACACTACTCTCCCACCAGTGAATCGGTGCATAGGCAAACGATTTTTGTTACGGAAAGCGTATGTTTCTTTTTTAAAATTTATTTATTTATTTTTCTTATTTCTTATTAATTTTTCTATTTTATTTATCCTGCGGTAGATGGTGCCACGACAGTTCAGAAAGTTGCGTTTTCTTAATTCAGTCAAGTTCACCAATGTAGTAGTGGTTTGAACCTGGTTCGTGGACTAGTAACCTAACCACTAGACAAAATTGATCACCTCTGTCAGGATTATTTCGACACCACTACAATTACATGATTTCAAACTGCGCACTGATAGTTGGACGCTAAACATCAAGTCTAAAAGAGATTCTTGTCTACGTTTTTTGAAGCATTGAAGGATCCACATTCTGAATGACAGCTGTAATTCGATGTTTTAGCTCATCAGTGTCAGTAATTAGAAATTGATAAACAATGTTTATCACGTATCTCTACAAGAAAATGTCCAAATGTCTAGAGATCTAGTTGGCCACACATTCTCTTTCCATCCCATAGCTCAAACAACTTTTTCCAAACTCTAATGCGGCGTTGCTCCATTTACGCTGTACATGTGTTGAAGATTTGAATTCAATAAACTCTTCCACAACTTTCCTTAAGGTGAAGGCCCTTTAAAACGCGTATGTTGCGAAAAATGGTTGTTGCACCCTCTTGTTTGCATTTCATTTAGCAGAGACTTCAATATTTTCTGTATGGTACGTGAAAATTGTAAGTAAAAATAATTGTATATTTTTTATTTATTTTCAAAGGTGATTTCATACTTTTTGGAATTCTTATATATTAAAAAATAATGCATTCATATACAACAAAATCATAAAAATACATTCAACTCCGTGCAACATTCTAGATCAGCGGTCGATAGCTTACGATACGTGGTACAATTCTCAGTGGCACTCTGCACAATTCTAAACATTTGTCAAGAGTTGATAGAAGTTGATAAATTTGTAATGGATCTTATTTGACAAACATCTTCAGAATTATAAACATTTACGGAATTATGAAAAATTTTGAAAGCTTACTCTGAAGATGAAATTATTGAATATCATTGCTGGAGAGATTAAATTATTGAAAGAGGGAAAATTGCCTGAACTTTGATTTCCGCTTTTAGTTCTACATATCTAAGTAAGAAAATCTTGCCTCAAAAGAAGAATATTTCAAGTCTACGAAGAAATTGTTTAATAACCGAATGCTCAAAATCGTGTCAAACTGAAAGTTGCACATTATGCCCCTGGTTTTGCGATAGGAAAGTGTGTAAAGCGGGGCAAGTACTTTGTTCACATTAAAATTTTTGTTTAACTATAATGAAGGAAAATACTTATATATTTTATGTTGTCTATTTCTTATTTTAAAAAATATATTTAAAAATACATAATCTATGTGTAATTTTATTTTTTTAAAAATTTTTGTTCAAGAAATACACTGCTAGTCACCGTAATTGCAACGCCAAGAAAGGCTAGATATAGCACAAAATTTATTTTGTAGATAACATGTTGACCAAGTATCAAATGATTAAATTTATAGACTTTTGTGAAGAGTGGTTCCTGCCAGAATCAGTAGCCAGAGTAGCCGCCATTGCTGGAGATCACCGATACCACACGCCTCGGCATTGATTCAAAGAGATTTTGGATATGTTCTTGGGGTACAGCAGACCAAGCAGCTTTCACACGTTGCTAAAGTGTAATCTGGGTCAATCGTTGAGCAACCATGAACCACATGTTTTCTATCGCCGAAAGATCCGGAGAGCGAGCCAGCCAGGGAAGCAATTCAATCTAGTGATTGAGGAAGAACCTTTGGGCAATGTGTGCCACGTGTGGTTGCGCATTATCCTCTTGAAGTATGGCTGTGACCAAGCCCTGAAGCTCAGGAAGGACAACTGTCTCCAACACCTCGGAGATGTAGCACTGGCTGTTTAAAGTACGAGTACTTTAAACAGCCAATGCTAGAGGAATGCGAGAGGGATATCCAATACCGCCCCATACCATAATACCTGGTGTAGGACCAGTGTGGTGGTGCATATCGCAGCAGCTCAGCATCCTCTCTCCATGGTGTCTCCCGATTCGAATCCGACTACCATGGTGTTGCAGACAGATGCGTGACTCGTCAGTAAAGACAACTTCATTCCATTCTGCCACCCACATCCTTCCTTCATCGCATCATTGGCGGCAGAGACGTCTGTGGTTCTGCGTCAAGGGTAGACCAAGCAATGGACGTCTTGCGGACAGACCACTCTGCTGTAACTGACGTCGAATGGTACGTCCAGACAAAGAATGAGGCGTTACACACTCAATGTGCTGTGCTACGGTACGTGATGTGACTGAGCGATGCGTCCCTGCCATGCGCACAATTCACCTGCCCTCACTTGCAGTGGTGCATTGAGGTGGATGCGATCGACCACGTCGGTCTGTCGTACTCTTCTGCATCTAATGATCAAATATCCGCATTACAGTTGTTTGGTTTCGTCCAACACGACTACCGATTTCCCTGAAAGATGATCCTTAATCTTGGTAGGCCACTATCCTTCCTCTGTCGAACTCGGATACTTGATCAAAAGCTGATCACTGTTTTCTATGAGACATAACTGATCGTTTTTGGAAATAAACCACGAGAAAAACACAATTGCCGAACTTGAAATCGTCGAAATCTCCAAGCCTTAAATAGCGCTTTGAGTTGGCGCCACAGGCGCACGTGATGTGTGTCTGCACTGAAATTCTAATAATTTGCATATCTTTCCTCCGCTAATGCATGTTGTAAATTTCATGCTATTTGCATGCTTCCTTCAGGGTGTTGCATTTGCAGTGTAGTTATATTTTGTGCTATTTCTTTTTATGTTAAGAAATACCTTTAAATGATGCAAAATTAATACGTGATAAAATTGTAAATCAATGTGTGTATTATTGACCTCTATTCTCTGACTCTGCATGCATTACCACGGGAATCAAATTATTTCAAGCATATCCTACTGTATGGCACTCTGAATTATATTGATAGATTGGTTTAACATATCACAGCTAAAAGTAGCCGATCCCTGTTCCAGATGCATGCATTTTTTTTCTCTACTTGTTAATTGCATCCAATAGCAGAATTATTTTCTATTGAAATAAACTTACCATTGTTTCTGGTCAAAAATGTTAGATGATATATAAAAGTAAATATTTTGTTACGAACTTTCTGTAAATAGTGTAAATAATTTGTATTTGGATATATAATGCATCTATATTACTGTATGTTATATTTATTTTATGTTAAAATTGTAATATTCATAAGAAATGCCGTCCTTTACGTTAAAATGGTGATTAAATGGGAACTTCGCGAGATCTTGGCGATACAGCGAAGTTGGCATCATATTTGGCGACCAAGTTGGTGACCAATTTGGCGACTTTGACAACAAATTTGCCGACATTGGCGATCATGTTGGTATATAAGTTCGAGACCCTGTGAATTCTTCTAGAATTTTGTAGAGAAATGTTACGCCCCATGATGTAAACGGGTATCTTTCTGGAAGTTTCCACCACGTCTATAAATAGAGCAGTGCTCACCGAAACAGTCAGTCTTGATTCAACCAGCGAGTAATAAACTTGTTTTGACCGTGATTATCGATTAGCTCGGCTGTGCGTATAAATAATCTTTTACATACGTGTATTTTAGACACTGGTAATTGTGTCTGAGTGCTGTTGAAGGTGTGAAGACCTTTTGAAATTTACTCTATGAATATTGCTGCTGAATCCTGTATTTCAGGATCGGAATTTCGACAATAAATTCACATAGCTCTTAAATGACTTATTCGTGACTGTTTTGCATTAAATCCTCGAACTCGGATCAACGCAACAAAATTATTAAGTTTACAGTAGAACAGAGAGTATGAAATAAAGGAGATTTCATCAAACAACCGATTATTTTAAATTTCTTTCCAGAAATATATATGTGTACATTTTTCGTAAAAATTATACCTCTTTCAAATTTAAATTATCCCTATAGTTATATTTCGATTGCAATATTTTATTGTATATCCTGATGATTATAAATTAGATTCATTCAAAATTATTTCATTTAAATAGTGAGTTTCAGGATATAAGTTTCATCTTAAATATTAATTCCATTTTTTCAAGGGTCAAATATCTTATTACTTTCGGAATATATTTTCCATTATCATATTTAGCTGGGAATCTGTCCTAATATTCCACGTCTTAATGGTGACGTCATGGGAAATGGGCAGAGTTTCACCCTTCTCGTCAATCGAGCGTGGCTTAAAATTGCGATAGTCGGCGAGTTGCTTCTGAGAGCGACGCCCATAAAAAATCATAGTGTTCTATTATGTGTGGAACATATTTCCCTATTCTATTACTTTGGAATTAATTCAACTCTATTTTGTCTTTTATAATTCATTTTACTCTCTTATCACTTTTTTTTTTTACCATTCTATGTTTTTTCATCTCAGATTTTGCTTGTTTAGATGCAAGGTAACTTTAAAAAATAACGAAAGAGAGAGAGAGAGATACTTCTATATTGCCATATTAATGCATTTGTGTTGTTGTTTTTGTTACTTATGCCACCTGATCGACAATAACATCAAATGAAGGCTCACGAAATTTATCATGGCAAGGGGCCTGTCGTTATCCGTAACTTTGAGCACCATACAGGTGACGGTACGGTTTGGCTCGGTATCACCCCAAACACCCTTGGGGTGATAAAGTGCCTCCCACCACTCGTCCCCTACCTCCAACCTCCCGAGAGGATTTGTGACTCGACGGCTATTTAGATTACCCCATGCTGCTCAGGCACTATACATTTGCAGACATCTCTATCGACTCCAGGCCCTACGGCATTACAGTTAGCATCACCAATGAGAACGAATGAAAACCTTCTTCACCGTAGGGGTAAGAAGGAAGACAGAAACAAAAATAATATTTAAAAAAAACTTTTTTCTACAAAAAAATTAAGTTCTAGCATTATTATTTTGAAATGGAGAAAAGAGAGGTAAATAGAAATACATAAATTTTCAATTATTGTTAATCATTGTTTAATTTGAGATTTTTATTCAATTTTTAGCTATTGTAGTTGTAGTTTAGTGGGGTGGGGGCACTTAGTCCTTCCAAACATTCATCTCTATTCAGGACAATTTGGATGACATTCATTACACCATGCTTCAAATTGTGTGTGCATATATATGTACACACACACAAAATCCTCACCCTTTTGATTAAATGGTACGAATGTAATTTTTTTTTGTAAGTATGAAAGAAATTCTTTTATATATATAAGATGCATGAAGCATTCCTTATACCATGTTAAGTGTACCTATAAAAAGCAAACATTTTTGTGCTCCACAGTTATGAAATGAGAAGTCGTGTGAACACTTTAAAATTGAAAATTAAAATGAAATCCTCTTATTTCGCATTCTGTTAAGTATTATGCTTAGTTATAGGCAATAAAAAAATGTGCCTTTTTTTTGGAACATTTTGGGCAAAAAAATTGACCGCATAAGAAAGGGTACTCAACCTTTTTTTCTGCTGGGCCGCATACACACGTCAGCTATCTCACGTGGGCCGCATATACACATGTCAGCTATCTCACGTGGGCCGCATACACATGTTAGTTATTCCATGCGGACTGCATCATGAGGATAAATGGGGAAGGGGGGGAGAAAAGCCTTAAGACAAAGATAATATTGGAAATTTAAAATGTGGAAAAATGATTACAACTCCTGTTTTACTTTTTTTAATTATTATTTTTTATAAGTTTTATTTTTATCACTAACACTAAACTAGAAGCATTTAAGAAACATCCTTTCACAATTTCTGCATGAGTAAACGGTTTCATAAGATTACCAATAGTATAACAAACTTCATAGGTTGTCTATATTACCACCGATAAAACACTTTGTTGCTGTTGCAAAGATTATTCAAGAGAAAGCCAATTACTGATCCATGTTTGTTTTTACTACAAAGTAGTCCCAATCGTCTTGAAACGATCTATTTTCTTTGAACATTTTTCGCTTGCAAGATAGTTAAAAATTTGTTCCACCCATAAAATTGTCGTTACTCCGCTGTTGTCTGTTATCACTAACTGTAGCCATTCCAAATAGAAAAAGCATGTCAATTCGTACGACACCGACAGCAAAATTGACATATTTGATTTCTTGGCAAAAAATTTTCCACCCAATTTTTCCTCTTAAAAAAATAAATTTCTCAGGCCGCTTAAAAAGGCCGCAGGTTGAGTATCGCTCGCTTAAGAGATTAAATTTGAAAAATAAATTTCTCAGGCTATGGGCCGCTTAAAAGGCTCGGTGTGCCGCAGGTTGAGTATCGCTCGCTTAAGAGATTAAATTTGAAAAATAAATTTCTCAGGCCATGGGCCGCTTAAAAAGGCTCGGTGGGCCGCAGGTTGAGTATCGCTCGCTTAAGAGATTAAATTTGAAAAATAAATTTCTCAGGCCATGGGCCGCTTAAAAAGGCTCGGTGGGCCGCAGGTTGAGTATCGCTCGCTTAAGAGATTCAATTTGAAATTGACTATAAATATGATGAGGAACATTCAATGACATAAAATAAGAGAAAAGTGATAATTCACTGGGATAAAATTGCGATGCTCATATGAACATTGTAATCAATCGTTTTCGTTTGAATTTAAAATTGGTATTATACTCGTAAAATCCAGAAACCGCTTCAAATTAGCTATATGGATAGAAATGTTCAAGTGCAAAATTCTTAATACTTTTCAGAATTTTTTTTAAAAAAATACATTATAAAATAAAATTAAACGTTTTTGCTTAACCATGGACATTGTTGTTGTTCCGAAATATACACATGAAAAAATGTCTGCGAAAAGCAAAATTTGGCAACAGTATAGGAAAATGCGAATGCTTCTACTAGTGCTGGTTTATCCATCGAACGTTTGGGGTGGGCGCCCAAGGGCCCGGGATAAGCTGGACTAAACCAGATTTTCTGGTTATAAATTTCGATTGTCTAATGCCAAGAAGGCTTATAGATCTTCTGCACCCAGCGCTCTAAAGGGGCTTAATTTGGCGCTGCTTCTACCACGTGACTCTGCAGCAGTGGTTTTCAAACTGTGTTCCACAGAACCCTAGGTTTCCACGAGGAACAATAAAAAAATTAATTAAAAAAAATTGGAAAGAAAATTATAAATATATGTATGCAAAACGAATTCACATTCCCTATGAAGTTTGTATATCTACTAAAATTTAAATCTCATCCCTGTCGTTAAGAAACTGAAAATTTTAATTCTGCATAACTTTATATTTAGCAATACTTTTCAAACTTTAATTATAATATGATAAAAGAATATTTAAAATAATTTATACTTTTGTGTATTACCTACTAGACAGTAGATATTTTATTGTTTACCATCCCGGCTTTCACAAGATAAATGTATACTCGAAGGTACTATGTCTTGCAAAACTATATAGTTTTCCAATGGAAAATGCCTCTTTTGACATTTGTTGAAGAAACACCTATAAAATAAAGGACAGGGAACAAACTCATGCGCCTATCAATAGATTCGATGCCAGAACTCTGAATTTAAGCACGAACAGCTCCTAAATCATGTGTAGCAAATTTATGCAAACAGGACCGGCGCTAGCAGTTTCGCCGCCCCGGGAAAAGAGGTAAAATGCCGCTCTTTTAAAACACAAATTAAAAGAGATAACCTGAATTCCTTCCACGCTTAGTGGTAAAATAAAACGAGAGCAAAAAAATTGCTATCAATAATGTTGAAGTTTTGGTTAGCAAAAAGTACTAATTTATTGATTTGTTTTTGGCTCTAAATTAAAATTAGGATTGCACACAAAAAAAGTCATTTCTAGTGTATAATTATAAAATACAGATATTAAAAAAACACTAAAACAAATTATAGAATCACTAAGTATTAAAACTTAATTGCATATTAAAAATACACTTAAACCAAAAATCGTACTTAAAAGTGTTTCTTTTTCACTTTTAATTCTGAGAATTTTTTTTATAATTTCTTTAACACTAATTTCTTCAGCCAGTTCTTGTTCAATGGCCATTGTTGTCTATCCGTTATCCGATATTCGGTAATTGTGGAGCAATATCCTTAAGACTATACCGAGATTTGGAGCAAAATCCAGGTTCGATATGACTTTTAAAATCTCGATTGGACTTTCATTTTTATTTAGCAAAGCCTAAACCGCTACTATCTCGTCTGCCAGGTCCAGCGTGTTTTTATCCGATGAATTCCCATCAGTTAACACTGCTTCTAGATTTTTACAATCGTCGTTTTGAGGAGTATCTTTTAAATCACAAATATTGTATAAAAATTGGAAATAATTGCTGTGGGTACTGATCAAATCAAACCTGGATTCAAGTGCATTGAGAGTTTTATCTAATGTGAAAAAATAAGACCCTGCTTTATATTTCTAAGTAGGATCTTCTATCGGATCTTCTCGTGCCTCATAGTCAAAATTAACATTCCTTCTTCGAACTCTATGACGTGGCTGGGTGAGCTCAAAATTAGCCGGTATATCAATTTCGTCAGGGAATTCTCGAGCATCGCAAAGCATTTCATTTAAGGCTGTGTCCAATCTAAGATCCTTAAAAAGTCAAGATTTTTCAAGAACTCCATAGCAGATGGTAAATCATAGTCTTCTGTCTGCAAGAGCTTACTTATAGGATTGATACAATTTAAGATTTTGTACCAAAGTACAATGCAGCATAAGAACTTAAATTGTTTAACACAACTTAATAGTCCAGAAGCCTCAACTCTTATAGAGTTGTCAATCTTCGAATTATTACCAACAGCAAGTAAAGCATCGTTATCCCTCCTACTTGATACCTTAGTGGTTTTAATGCATCTATTTGGCTTTCTCACCGATCTTTGAAATCATTTATCTACTTTATAAATTGTGTTCATATTTTTATTTCTGTAATGCACATTTTGCTTCCACTTTAATTAAATAGTTTTATACTAGGAACACACACACAACAAAAGAATAGTACTTATATTCTTCCACATTAATTATTGTTCTGTAACAATAAAACTTTAATTAATCCTTTTCCTGTTGTTTTTTAAAAGAAACTTCTATCATAATTTTGACATTCTTATTGTTGCCTTTTCTAAAGATTTTAAATATTGCTATAGATTGGAACCTATTATTACTAGATTTTTTTCTTAAATATACATACTGTTACGAATTTAGTCTTGTTCTAGTTGTTTCTACTCGTTTGTGTTCATTTTTACAGTTTAATTTGTCGTATCTAATGTGATTTCAACCCTGTTTACCTGTAATATCATTTCCACTGCATTGCACGGCCCCCATGCTTTAACATTGGTTTAAATGGTAAACTCGCCAAATATTGCAGCTAGCGCCAAGTTGGCGACGGATTTGGCGACTTAATTTTTGGCGCCAAATGTGGCGATATGTCGCCAAATGTGGGCGATATGTCGCCAAATGTGGGCGATAAGCTTGGCGACCATGGCAACCCTGCTCCTAATAACCCTGTCTGGCAACCCTATCGCGGTATTGTAACCCTATTGTATTACTGTATTGAGCTTTTCTCGTACGCTCCGGATTTTTCTAGACCTTTCTATTTCTAGATTATTCTGGCAAGTGCAAGAGGTTTCTGACCGAAAGGTATAAAAGGGCCCGGGCCGGCTAGTCAGTTAGTCAGATCTCAGCTTTCATGCAAGTGATACCTCTCTGCTAGAGAGAGAGAGAGAGACGATTGCATAGTGCGTGTGTTATTGCTTTTATTGAGTTATTATTTTTGTGCTGAGTGTTTACTATTGCTTTTGTTAGTGTATTACATCTGTGTTATCAGTATTTTCATCGATTGTACGTGACTTTCTCGAATTGTTCTACAATTTGTGGAGGACTGTTTTGGCCAAGAATAAAATTGTTTTGGATTCCGCTCTTCGGCTTCAATCATTTCGAACCCCCGAAAACGCAACAATTGGTGTCAGAAGTGGGATTGAATGCCAACAACAAGAGCGATGGAGGCCCAGTTCCAGACTCTTCTAGAAAAATTGACTGAAATGAATGCCAATATGGGCGAAATGAAATCGGACTTGACCGCCAGCATGAATGCCAACATGGGCGAAATGAAATCGGAGTTGACTGAAATGAAATCGGAGTTGACCACCACTATCGCAGAAGTGAATACCAAGCTTACTAACGTAAACGAGCAGATCAGCGCCAACAAGGAAGAGTTGAAAAGTGATCTGAAGGGCATTGGCGACAAATTGACGACTATGGACAAGAAATTTGAAGAAATGGAAGGAAGAATCGAGTCGGTGGAAAATAAATTCGAAAACAAATTTGTGGATATAGAGAACAAATTTGAAAATAAATTCGAAGATATGGAGAGCAAACTAGAGGCGAAAATTTTCGAGAAGGTAGAAGATGTTTCCATCTCGTTCAGGAGTGACCTAGAGAAATTGAAGCAGAAAGTCATGACTGGTCAAGGGGATGAATTTAAGTTTCAAGCTCCTTATTCCAAGCCTTCCATCAAGCTTTCTACATATGACGGAAAGTTCTCTTGGCAGGTGTATAAGACCCAATTCTCCATAGTGGCGGATGCAAACCAGTGGGACTCCCAGACCAAGGCCTGCCAGTTAGCTGCTTCTCTTCGAGCCGACGCTGCTGACATTTTGCAAACTTTGCCGGAAACACAGCGGCTGGATTTCGACGCTCTCGTTAATGCTCTGGAGTTACGCTTCGGAGAGAAATGTGTGAAGGATTACAGCAGACTCCAGCTGAAGTCACGGCAGCAGAAAGTGTCCGAAACGCTCCAAGAACTGGCGACGGACGTCGAGAGGCTTTCTCACTTGGCGTTTTCTGACTGTCCGACTGAAGTAAGAGAAGTCCTGGCGCTGCAACACTTCATCGACGGGGTGCGTGATCCGGAAATCCAGAAAGCTCTCCGAATGGCGGATCTCAAGGACTTAAAGGGGGCCCTAGTGTTTGCTATGAAATTCGAGGCAGCCCAGCAAGCAACACGAAATGACAGACACCCCATACGAGCCGTCAACGAATCGGACACGTCGAACTCAAGTGTGGAGCGGTTAGAGCGACAGATGAGAAGCTTCATGAATAGAGTTGAGTCTTTGATGTCCCAGAAAGCAGACGGGAAGAAGACCCTTAAATGCTGGACCTGCGGTCGAGAAGGGCATCTGCAGAGAAGCTGCCGGGCACGTCAAGGCGCTGAAACTAATAGCGCCTCCCGGAAGGAGGTGTCGGAAAACTAATTAATGGCCATCTCGTGGGGCGGAGGTTGCCAGATTTTGGAAAGCCCCACTTTCAAGTGTGTCAAATTTCGACAAAGAGTAACGGTGAGAATGGAATTTTTATAATGGGACATGTTAACGAGCTTCCCTGCAACATGATCATCGATACAGGAGCCAATGTGTCTATCATTCGGAACGATCTGGCTCAAAAGTTAAAAGAGAAACTTATCTGGACCCCGCCCCGCGTGGTGCTACAGACCGTGACGGGGAAAAGATTGATATTCACGGAAAATTAAAAGTCAATATCAAGTTTGGAGACACTACCTACCAACATGCTGTGTATGTCGCAGATATTGCAGACCCTTTCATTCTTGGACTGGACTTTCTAAAGGAGCATGGTTTCACTCTAGACTTCAACAAGAACGAATTACGTTCCATACACGAAGAAGTCACTATATTCAAAATTGAACACGGGACAGAATCTATTCGACAGGTAACCGCTAACGAGAATATTACCATTCCCCCAAGGACTGAAATCATAGTACCTGGATACATCGGTAACGATGTGAGTTTCAACTCTGGCCTAATTGGATCTGCGGAAAATAAAGCCAATGGATTGCTAATAGCTTCGACGCTAGTGGACCTTTCCAGAAAAACTATCCCGGTAAGAATTTGCAACGTAACTGAAAAACCTAGAGTGTTCCAGAAAGGTGAAGTGTTGGCAACCTGCAGTCCAGTAACGTGTGTCTGCAAAAGTTCGAGCTTGCTCCTATCCAACTCGCCTCAACAGTTGACTCCCGACCTTCTAGAAAATGCTGAATTGTCCCCGAACAGAAAATCTCCGCAGAAAGACTGTTCCAAGAATTTGAAGACGTGTTTTCTAGAAACAGTAGCGATATTGGCCATACTACAGTGACACAACACAGAATTGATACAGCAGCCCATCCGCCGATTAAACAGCACCCAAGACGCTTGCCGTTTGCTAAACAGGAAGAGGTCGGAACACTACTACGAGAGATGGAGGAAAATGACATCATAGAACCGTCTTCGAGTCCGTGGGCATCTCCAATCGTCTTGGTTCGTAAGAAAGATGGCTCCACAAGATTTTGCGTGGACTATCGAAAACTTAACGACGTCACCAAGAAGGACAGCTACCCCCTCTTCCAAGGATAGATGACACCCTGGATACCCTTTCCGGTCATAAATGGTTCTCGACTTTTTGGATTTAAAGAGTGGATACTGGCAAGTGGAGGTCCATCCCGAAGATAGAGAAAAAACAGCATTCACTTCCAGACAAGGACTATGGCAGTTCAAAGTCATGCCGTTCGGGCTCTGCAATGCGCCAGCTACTTTCGAGCGCCTGATGGAGACCGTGCTAAAGGGTCTGACTTTTGAAGCTTGCCTTATTTACCTGGATGACGTCATAATAGGAGGGCGTACGTTTGAAGAACATCTTCAAAATATCCGGAAGGTGTTATCAAAATTAAGCGACGCTAACTTGAAGCTAAACCCTTCGAAATGCAAGTTCTTCCAGAAAGAAGTCAATTATCTGGGACACATCATCTCTGCAGAAGGTGTGTTCGTACGGACCCTGAAAAGTGTCCGCCGTAAAGAATGGAAACGCCCTGAAAACCTCCGTGAGCTGCGAAGTTTCCTGGGACTATGTACTTATTACCGAAAGTTTGTGAAAGGGTTCTCTAACATCGCAAGACCCTTGCACAAGCTAACAGAAAGTAAACAAAAGTTTCAGTGGACAAAAGAATGTGAAGATTCCTTCCTCCAGCTTAAAGAAGCTTTGACGTCTTCACCGATCTTAATATATCCACAACCGGACAAGCCATTTATCTTGGACACTGATGCCAGTAATGAGAGTGTCGGAGCAGTATTATCTCAGGAAATAGATGGCCATGAACGAGTCGTAGCTTATTGGAGTAAGTGTTTATCGAAACCGGAAAGAAATTATTGTGTCACTCGAAAAGAGGTACTGGCTATTGTGAAAGCCATCGAGCATTTCCATAACTATCTCTATGGCCAAAAATTTCTTCTACGTACCGATCATGCCTCTTTAACCTGGCTAATGAATTTTAGAAACACTGAAGGCCAGGTAGCCAGATGGATACAACGGCTCAACGAGTATTACTTTGACATCAGACATCGTAAAGGCTCCTCGCATGGAAATGCTGATGCCCTTTCAAGAAGACCATGCCCAGAAAATTGTCGTCATTGTTCCAGAGTAGAGACCAAATATGACTATGCTATACGCCAGATAACAACTTCAACAGCGACGCCACCCGATCCCTGGAGTGACGAGAAAGTTCGAGAAGACCAGATGGCGGATCCTGATATTAAACCCCTTATAGAGTTTATGGAGTCTTCCAGCAATAAACCAAGTTGGCAGGACATCTCGGCTTATAGTCCTACAACTAAGCAGTATTGGGCCCTCTGGAATTCTCTACACATCTCAGGAATGGTGTTCTATACCGAAAATTCGAATCAGAGGATGGAAAGACATTCAGGTGGCAATTAGTACTTCCTCGATCTCGTATCCCAGAGGTACTCAAAGAATTGCATGGCAGCCCAACAGGAGGTCATTTCGGCGTCATGAAAACTTTGTACCGAGTTCGAGAGCGATTCTGCTGGGGTAAAGTGAGAGCTGACGTGGAACAGTGGTGCAAGTCCTGTGATGCCTGTTCAGCTCGGAAGGGGCCAAAGATACGTAGCCGAGGAAGCTGCATCGCTACAATGTTGGAGCACCCTTCGAACGTATCGCTTTCGATATCCTGGGACCTCTGCCAAGGACTGCGTCTGGTAATAAGTACCTACTTGTTGTCATGGACTACTTCACGAAATGGCCCGAAGTGTACCCCATTCCGGATCAGGAAGCCCCCACCGTAGCGGAGGCTGTAGTGCAGCACTGGATATCGAGATATGGGGTACCTCTTCAACTTCATTCCGATCAGGAAGAAATTTCGTCTCTGCGGTATTGAAGGGGTCTGTGAACTACTCGGAATTGACAAGACCAAGACCACACCTTTGCACCCACAGTCAGATGGCATGGTGGAGAGGTTTAATCGTACCATCCTGAATAACCTCTCACTGATGGTCTCCAAGAACCAACAAGACTGGGACCAGAAAGTTCCTCTCTTTCTTGTAGCGTACCGCAGCGCCGTTCACGAGACTACCGGATATTCACCATCCCAGATGCTTTTTGGCCGAGATCTTCGTCTCCCCTTGTGACCTGCTGTTTGGTCGCCCTCCGGATACACCTTCATCGCCTGAGGAGTACGTGCAGAATCTCCAGGCACGTTTTGAAGATGTACACAATTTGGCTCGAGAACGGATCAACCTAAGGACGGAGAAGATGAAGACTCGGTACGACACAAAAAGCCACAGGACATCAATTCAAGGAAGGTGACAAGGTGTGGTTCTACAACCCGACTCGACGCAAAGGACTTTCTCCCTAAGCTACAATCGCATTGGGACGGTCCTTATACAATTTTAAAGATAATAAACGACGTCGTAATCCGGATCCGTAAGTCAACGAATTCGAAGCCTAGAATCGTTCATTACGACAGGCTTGCTCCATATTATGGCCATAATTCTTAGTGTGTCAATTATCGTGTAATCTATTTTGACCATGGTCTTGTATAAATAAGTTAGTGTGTAAATAATCTTGTAAATAATTTTGTTTATTGTTTTGTAAGTGTTTATTTTCTACTATGCATTACGTGTTTATTTTGTACTATGCATTAGGTGTTTATTTTGTACTATGTATTACATGTTTATTATTGCATATTCATTTAGTTATTTTTAATCAATTGCTTTATTATTATGTTAACGTCTGACGAAGGGTTGTACTGCCCGGGACGTGCAGTTCTTGAGAGGGGCAATGTTACGAATTTAGTCTTATTCTAATTGTTTCTACTCATTTGTGTTCATTTTTACAGTTTAATTTGTCGTATCTAATGTGATTTCAACCCTGTTTACCTGTAATATCATTTCCACTGCATTGCACGGCCCCCATGCTTTAACATTGGTTTAAATGGTAAACTCGCCAAATATTGCAGCTAGCGCCAAGTTGGCGACGGATTTGGCGACTTAATTTTTGGCGCCAAATTTGGCGATATATCGCCAAATGTGGGCGATAAGCTTGGCGACCATGGCAACCCTGCTCCTAATAACCCTGTCTGGCAACCCTATCGCGGTATTGTAACACTATTGTATCGAATGTATTACTGTATTGAGCTTTTCTCGTACGTTCCGGATTTTGCTAGACCTTTCTATTTCTCGATTATTCTGGCAAGTGCAAGAGGTTTCTGACCGAAAGGTATAAAAAGGCCCGGGCCGGCTAGTCAGATCTCAGCTTTCATGCAAGTGATACCTCTCTGCTTGAGAGAGAGAGAGACGATTGCATAGTGCGTGTGCTATTGCTTTTATTGAGTTATTATTTTTGTGCTGAGTGTTTACTATTGCTTTTGTTAGTGTATTACATCTGTGTTATCAGTATTTTCATCGATTGTACGTGACTTTCTCGAACTGTTCTACAATTTGTGGAGGACTGTTTTGGCCAAGAATAAAATTGTTTTGGATTCCGCTCTTCGGCTTCAATCATTTCGAACCCCGAAAACGCAACAATTGGTGTCAGAAGTGGGATTGAATGCCAACAACAAGAGCGATGGAGGCCCAGTTCCAGACTCTTCTAGAAAAATTGACTGAAATGAATGCCAATATGGGCGAAATGAAATCGGACTTGACCGCCAGCATGAATGCCAACATAAGCGAAATGAAATCGGAGTTGACTGAAATGAAATCGGAGTTGACCACCACTATCGCAGAAGTGAATACCAAGCTTACTAACGTAAACGAGCAGATCAGCGCAAACAAGGAAGAGTTGAAAAGTGATCTGAAGGGCATTGGCGACAAATTGACGACTATGGACAAGAAATTTGAAGAAATGGAAGGAAGAATCGAGTCGGTGGAAAATAAATTCGAAAACAAATTTGTGGATATAGAGAACAAATTTGAAAATAAATTCGAAGATATGGAGAGCAAACTAGAGGCGAAAATTTTCGAGAAGGTAGAAGATGTTTCCATCTCGTTCAGGGAGTGACCTAGAGAAATTGAAGCAGAAAGTCATGACTGGTCAAGGGGATGAATTTAAGTTTCAAGCTCCTTATTCCAAGCCTTCCATCAAGCTTTCTACATATGACGGAAAGTTCTCTTGGCAGGTGTATAAGACCCAATTCTCCATAGTGGCGGATGCAAACCAGTGGGACTCCCAGACCAAGGCCTGCCAGTTAGCTGCTTCTCTTCGAGCCGACGCTGCTGACATTTTGCAAACTTTGCCGGAAACACAGCGGCTGGATTTCGACGCTCTCGTTAATGCTCTGGAGTTACGCTTCGGAGAGAAATGTGTGAAGGATTACAGCAGACTCCAGCTGAAGTCACGGCAGCAGAAAGTGTCCGAAACGCTCAGAACTGGCGACGGACGTCGAGAGGCTTTCTCACTTGGCGTTTTCTGACTGTCCGACTGAAGTAAGAGAAGTCCTGGCGCTGCAACACTTCATCGACGGGGTGCGTGATCCGGAAATCAGAAAGCTCTCCGAATGGCGGATCTCAAGGACTTAAAGGGGGCCCTAGTGTTTGCTATGAAATTCGAGGCAGCCCAGCAAGCAACACGAAATGACAGACACCCCATACGAGCCGTCAACGAATCGGACACGTCGAACTCAAGTGTGGAGCGGTTAGAGCGACAGATGAGAAGCTTCATGAATAGAGTTGAGTCTTTGATGTCCCAGAAAGCAGACGGGAAGAAGACCCTTAAATGCTGGACCTGCGGTCGAGAAGGGCATCTGCAGAGAAGCTGCCGGGCACGTCAAGGCGCTGAAACTAATAGCGCCTCCCGGAAGGAGGTGTCGGAAAAACTAATTAATGGCCATCTCGTGGGGCGGAGGTTGCCAGATTTTGGAAAGCCCCACTTTCAAGTGTGTCAAATTTCGACAAAGAGTAACGGTGAGAATGGAATTTTTATAATGGGACATGTTAACGAGCTTCCCTGCAACATGATCATCGATACAGGAGCCAATGTGTCTATCATTCGGAACGATCTGGCTCAAAAGTTAAAAGAGAAACTTATCTGGACCCCGCCCCGCGTGGTGCTACAGACCGTGACGGGGGAAAAGATTGATATTCACGGAAAATTAAAAGTCAATATCAAGTTTGGAGACACTACCTACCAACATGCTGTGTATGTCGCAGATATTGCAGACCCTTTCATTCTTGGACTGGACTTTCTAAAGGAGCATGGTTTCACTCTAGACTTCAACAAGAACGAATTACGTTCCATACACGAAGAAGTCACTATATTCAAAATTGAACACGGGACAGAATCTATTCGACAGGTAACCGCTAACGAGAATATTACCATTCCCCAAGGACTGAAATCATAGTACCTGGATACATCGGTAACGATGTGAGTTTCAACTCTGGCCTAATTGGATCTGCGGAAAATAAAGCCAATGGATTGCTAATAGCTTCGACGCTAGTGGACCTTTCCAGAAAAACTATCCCGGTAAGAATTTGCAACGTAACTGAAAAACCTAGAGTGTTCCAGAAAGGTGAAGTGTTGGCAACCTGCAGTCCAGTAACGTGTGTCTGCAAAAGTTCGAGCTTGCTCCTATCCAACTCGCCTCAACAGTTGACTCCCGACCTTCTAGAAAATGCTGAATTGTCCCCGAACAGAAAATCTCCGCAGAAAGACTGTTCCAAGAATTTGAAGACGTGTTTTCTAGAAACAGTAGCGATATTGGCCATACTACAGTGACACAACACAGAATTGATACAGCAGCCCATCCGCCGATTAAACAGCACCCAAGACGCTTGCCGTTTGCTAAACAGGAAGAGGTCGGAACACTACTACGAGAGATGGAGGAAAATGACATCATATAGAACCGTCTTCGAGTCCGTGGGCATCTCAATCGTCTTGGTTCGTAAGAAAGATGGCTCCACAAGATTTTGCGTGGACTATCGAAAACTTAACGACGTCACCAAGAAGGACAGCTACCCTCTTCCAAGGATAGATGACACCCTGGATACCCTTTCCGGTCATAAATGGTTCTCGACTTTAGATTTAAAGAGTGGATACTGGCAAGTGGAGGTCCATCCCGAAGATAGAGAAAAACAGCATTCACTTCCAGACAAGGACTATGGCAGTTCAAAAGTCATGCCGTTCGGGCTCTGCAATGCGCCAGCTACTTTCGAGCGCCTGATGGAGACCGTGCTAAAGGGTCTGACTTTTGAAGCTTGCCTTATTTACCTGGATGACGTCATAATAGGAGGGCGTACGTTTGAAGAACATCTTCAAAATATCCGGAAGGTGTTATCAAAATTAAGCGACGCTAACTTGAAGCTAAACCCTTCGAAATGCAAGTTCTTCCAGAAAGAAGTCAATTATCTGGGACACATCATCTCTGCAGAAGGTGTTCGTACGGACCCTGAAAAAGTGTCCGCCGTAAAGAATTGGAAACGCCCTGAAAACCTCCGTGAGCTGCGAAGTTTCCTGGGACTATGTACTTATTACCGAAAGTTTGTGAAAGGGTTCTCTAACATCGCAAGACCCTTGCACAAGCTAACAGAAAGTAAACAAAAGTTTCAGTGGACAAAAGAATGTGAAGATTCCTTCCTCCAGCTTAAAGAAGCTTTGACGTCTTCACCGATCTTAATATATCCACAACCGGACAAGCCATTTATCTTGGACACTGATGCCAGTAATGAGAGTGTCGGAGCAGTATTATCTCAGGAAATAGATGGCCATGAACGAGTCGTAGCTTATTGGTAGTAAGTGTTTATCGAAACCGGAAAGAAATTATTGTGTCACTCGAAAAGAGGTACTGGCTATTGTGAAAGCCATCGAGCATTTCCATAACTATCTCTATGGCCAAAAATTTCTTCTACGTACCGATCATGCCTCTTTAACCTGGCTAATGAATTTTAGAAACACTGAAGGCCAGGTAGCCAGATGGATACAACGGCTCAACGAGTATTACTTTGACATCAGACATCGTAAAGGCTCCTCGCATGGAAATGCTGATGCCCTTTCAAGAAGACCATGCCCAGAAAATTGTCGTCATTGTTCCAGAGTAGAGACCAAATATGACTATGCTATACGCCAGATAACAACTTCAACAGCGACGCCACCCGATCCCTGGGTGACGAGAAAGTTCGAGAAGACCAGATGGCGGATCCTGATATTAAACCCCTTATAGAGTTTATGGAGTCTTCCAGCAATAAACCAAGTTGGCAGGACATCTCGGCTTATAGTCCTACAACTAAGCAGTATTGGGCCCTCTGGAATTCTCTACATCTCAGGAATGGTGTTCTATACCGAAAATTCGAATCAGAGGATGGAAAGACATTCAGGTGGCAATTAGTACTTCCTCGATCTCGTATCCCAGAGGTACTCAAAGAATTGCATGGCAGCCCAACAGGAGGTCATTTCGGCGTCATGAAAACTTTGTACCGAGTTCGAGAGCGATTCTGCTGGGGTAAAGTGAGAGCTGACGTGGAACAGTGGTGCAAGTCCTGTGATGCCTGTTCAGCTCGGAAGGGGCCAAAGATACGTAGCCGAGGGAAGCTGCATCGCTACAATGTTGGAGCACCCTTCGAACGTATCGCTTTCGATATCCTGGGACCTCTGCCAAGGACTGCGTCTGGTAATAAGTACCTACTTGTTGTCATGGACTACTTCACGAAATGGCCCGAAGTGTACCCCATTCCGGATCAGGAAGCCCCCACCGTAGCGGAGGCTGTAGTGCAGCACTGGATATCGAGATATGGGGTACCTCTTCAACTTCATTCCGATCAGGGAAGAAATTTCGTCTCTGCGGTATTGAAGGGGGTCTGTGAACTACTCGGAATTGACAAGACCAAGACCACACCTTTGCACCCACAGTCAGATGGCATGGTGGAGAGGTTTAATCGTACCATCCTGAATAACCTCTCACTGATGGTCTCCAAGAACCAACAAGACTGGGACCAGAAAGTTCCTCTCTTTCTTGTAGCGTACCGCAGCGCCGTTCACGAGACTACCGGATATTCACCATCCCAGATGCTTTTTGGCCGAGATCTTCGTCTCCCTTGTGACCTGCTGTTTGGTCGCCCTCCGGATACACCTTCATCGCCTGAGGAGTACGTGCAGAATCTCCAGGCACGTTTTGAAGATGTACACAATTTGGCTCGAGAACGGATCAACCTAAGGACGGAGAAGATGAAGACTCGGTACGACACAAAAGCCACAGGACATCAATTCAAGGAAGGTGACAAGGTGTGGTTCTACAACCCGACTCGACGCAAAGGACTTTCTCCTAAGCTACAATCGCATTGGGACGGTCCTTATACAATTTTAAAGATAATAAACGACGTCGTAATCCGGATCCGTAAGTCAACGAATTCGAAGCCTAGAATCGTTCATTACGACAGGCTTGCTCCATATTATGGCCATAATTCTTAGTGTGTCAATTATCGTGTAATCTATTTTGACCATGGTCTTGTATAAATAAGTTAGTGTGTAAATAATCTTGTAAATAATTTTGTTTATTGTTTTGTAAGTGTTTATTTTCTACTATGCATTACGTGTTTATTTTGTACTATGCATTAGGTGTTTATTTTGTACTATGTATTACATGTTTATTATTGCATATTCATTTAGTTATTTTTAATCAATTGCTTTATTATTATGTTAACGTCTGACGAAGGGTTGTACTGCCCGGGACGTGCAGTTCTTGAGAGGGGGGCAATGTTACGAATTTAGTCTTATTCTAATTGTTTCTACTCATTTGTGTTCATTTTTACAGTTTAATTTGTCGTATCTAATGTGATTTCAACCCTGTTTACCTGTAATATCATTTCCACTGCATTGCACGGCCCCCATGCTTTAACATTGGTTTAAATGGTAAACTCGCCAAATATTGCAGCTAGCGCCAAGTTGGCGACGGATTTGGCGACTTAATTTTTGGCGCCGTATTTGGCGATATATCGCCAAATGTGGGTGATAAGCTTGGCGACCATGGCAACCCTGCTCCTAATAACCCTGTCTGGCAACCCTATCGCGGTATTGTAACACTATTGTATCGAATGTATTACTGTATTGAGCTTTTCTCGTACGTTCCGGATTTTGCTAGACCTTTCTATTTCTCGATTATTCTGGCAAGTGCAAGAGGTTTCTGACCGAAAGGTATAAAAAGGCCCGGGCCGGCTAGTCTGTTAGTCAGATCTCAGCTTTCATGCAAGTGATACCTCTCTGTGCTTGAGAGAGAGAGAGACGATTGCATAGTGCGTGTGCTATTGCTTTTATTGAGTTATTATTTTTGTGCTGAGTGTTTACTATTGCTTTTGTTAGTGTATTACATCTGTGTTATCAGTATTTTCATCGATTGTACGTGACTTTCTCGAACTGTTCTACAATTTGTGGAGGACTGTTTTGGCCAAGAATAAAATTGTTTTGGATTCCGCTCTTCGGCTTCAATCATTTCGAACCCCCGAAAACGCAACAATACTAACGCTTTTAAACCTTTTCACGATCAGGAAAAGTACATTTCAAAGGATTTTTGAGAAATATAATAGTAAAATGAAATAGAGTAAATAAAAACTATTGCACACTGAAAACATCGACTTTTTAATTTTTATTGCACCAGTGTTTTACGGGACACTGATTAAAAGCCTCTCGTTTATGTCTTAGATGAGTGGTTATGTTCTGAAGTATTTTATAGTTGTATTCATTGCAGTTAAACGATTGAGAATTAAAGCCTTTATGTATTAATCACAAATAAAAGATAGTTTAATAAAATTGAAACTTAATTTTAAAAATGCTTTGGAAGTTATTCTGGCTTCAAGTCATTGTTGTCTGCTTATTAGGGATGCTAATTCTATATTATTTTGATATCACTATATATTCAAATTAATTATCTATTTAATAATCGTCTTTCAAAATTTAAAATTCACTCCTGAAATTTTGTAATTTATCTATCTAAAGGATGTTTTTGTATTGAATTCGTATTTTTAAAAATATTTGTATTTTTTTGGTTTAAAACCTTTAAGTCTTTTAAATGTTTTCTTAAAATTCTTCCATATTAAACTGCAGATAATTTATTAACTCAATTTTTAAAATTTTCCAAAATATGCATTTTGATGAACTTTATTAGTAGCATACAGAACTGTTTTACAATATTTCAAAGGTATTTTATACATTTGTTATGTATTTTTATAATTAATTATACACATAATATATATAATTAAGTATACACATAATATATATAATTAAGAGAGAGAGAGAGTATACACATAATGTATATATATAAGTATACACATAATATATACAATTAAGAAAACACATAACATATATAATTAAGCATACACATAATTAATTATGCACATAATATTTATAATTAATTCTACATGTAATATATGTAATTAACCCTCCAACTGCACAGCACGGCTTTTTCCACCCTACTAGAGAGGCTTCGAAAACGGACCACACTGAATTTTTCCTAAGGCCGGCGACTCACCAAAAATGAACCAAACAGATTTTTTTCCCCTTCAAGTAATGTGTTCAAAACCGGTAAGGTGGTATTTTTCCGAATTCTTTTCCCCCTTTAAAGGTTTACGATCTTGAAAGATAATTAGAGACGGTCGGGGAGACACAATGGGCATTGAGGGGGAACTTTTATGGGCCACGTGGAGACCGGTTTCTTTGGCAATCGTAAAATCTCGGAAGAATTTCTTTAAACCCTAAAGTGTACGGAAATAAATTGCAAGTCAACCAGTTGAGAATTCTCAATTTTTTACTTTACCTTAAAATTCTCAAATGGAATTAAGTTTTTATAATGTATGTCTAAGTTTTTAAAAAATATCTGTAGTATTTAAATTCAAATTATATATTAAAACATTGAGGATAATTTACTGTTTCATTTTTTTATTTTAATCAATACTTTCAGATATTTTTTTTGAAAATGATTATTTTGTTATGTCAAAAAATAAAAAAAAAAAAAGGTTCAAAATTTAAAATCTTTTAAAATTTCGGACACTTCTAAACATGAATAATTTTTAAGCTTCTGTATTACATTATTTGCAAAAAATTTTATGCATTGTTAAAAAAAACCCTATTTAAATCTTTTAGTTTTTCATAATTTTAAAGCCAGATATTCAGGGCATCTTACATAGAATCCCTTGTTTTGTATTGTTCAGATAACAAATTATATTTGAATTTTGAATGTCTGAACATTAATTTCATTCAAAGAGAATTTTAATTTCAAGTTTATATTTTTTAACTTGAATCTTCAAATAAAGAGTATTTAAAAGCATCTGGACAAATTTAGAGTTAACATTTGCGCATATAAATAAATATAAAGCCCTTTTAAATTGAAGTTAAAAAATATATATTTATGCATAATCCCTCATCATTCATGTTCCATTAGTGGTTGACTGAAGAAAAGGTTATTAAAATTTGGACATTTTTATAATCTTAACCATGCAAAACTAGGAATTTTGTATTAGCTCCACTATAAAATTCTGCATTGGAATTTCGAAAAAGATATTTATGCGTGTCTCACATACTCAGTTGAAAAACATATATTTACCATAATACTAATAATTCTTTGGATATTTAAAATTATCATTAGATTAATTTTTTAATATATATATATTCGACTTCTAATATTTTTTCAAGTATTCCTTAAATTTCATATAATTTAATTAAGTGAGGGGATATTAAAGTCGCACTCTCTCTCTTCTCTACTCAACTTCTTGAGGGCTTTTGGTGACGGTCCTGTGGCCGAGGTATCAGGTGGTCAAGGTATCGAATCATGGTTGGCATGTCTCGAGTTCGAGCCCAGTGCCACCAAAGACCCGCCGTGTAGGGCAGCGATGCACGTTAAATCTATCGAGAGCTGAAATGTCCTCTCGTTGGTGTGGTGTGGTAGTTAGGAGAGGGGGTGCCAGCTCAGGTGTCGCCCTCGTCATTTGACCATGCTTCAAAATTACGAGGTCCATCACTAAAAGCCCTCATGTAGCTGAACAGTGCGACGTTAATATTCACTCACTTGGCGACGGACCTCGTAATTTTAAACCATGGTCAAGTGACGAGGATGACGCTTGAGCATCGCTCCCTTACACGGCGGATCTTCAGTGGTGCTGGGGTCGAACTCATGACACGCCAGCTACGAGACCGTTACTTTGACCATTAGGCTACCGCGGCCTCACAATGTGGTTGAAAACTGCATGTTATGAGTAAAAATATGCTGAAAAATTTGATGAACTTATAATAGACTTTTGCATAGAAGATAGATGTGTGATATGCTAAAATGACAATATGTAAAAGTTATGAGAATATCGATGACAATTTTTGAAAAATTCAATTTAAGTTTCAGTCTGAAACTTATTCGTTTTTTTTCGCATTTAATATTAAATAGTCGCGATAACAAATTAATAGTTTAACGCATTCATAGATTATAAAAAATAAAGGTATAAACGACATTGTTGGGAATAATAAGTTTTTATAGTTTCGAATTCAGACTTCTTTGCAGGAGTGTAGACTATTAAAAGGCTGATGTAGAAGTTAGAAAACTAATATTTAAAATATATGGAAAACAATATCTGCAATTCCATGATCTTGACGAGCAGAAGACGGCATTTTTACTTAGTAGGGCAGAGTAAGCATAAGGTAGGAGCTTGTGGAGTAAACAACCAGGCCTCTGCAGTTTTGGCAGGTAATGAACTCCCATTTGTTGCTTTCTCTCTCAGTAAGGAATATAAAAACAAATACAAAAATAAGTCATGCAAAATGTTATATTATTTAATAACAATGAATTGTGAACTTAATTTCCAATTCACTGTCACGAGTTGGCAACACACACACACACACACACACATACACACACACACATACACACACACAGTTTTTATTTACTCTATTTCATTTTACTATTATATTTCTCAAAAATCCTTTGAAATGTACTTTTCCTGATCGTGAAAAGGTTTAAAAGCGTTAGTATTGTTGCGTTTTCGGGGGTTCGAAATGATTGAAGCCGAAGAGCGGGATCCAAAACAATTTTATTCTTGGCCAAAACAGTCCTCCACAAATTGTAGAACAGTTCGAGAAAGTCACGTACAATCGATGAAAATACTGATAACACAGATGTAATACACTAACAAAAGCAATAGTAAACACTCAGCACAAAAATAATAACTCAATAAAAGCAATAACACACGCACTATGCAATCGTCTCTCTCTCTCAAGCAGAGAGGTATCACTTGCATGAAAGCTGAGATCTGACTGACTAGCCGGCCCGGGCCCTTTTATACCTTTCGGTCAGAAACCTCTTGCATTTGCCAGAATAATCGAGAAATAGAAAGGTCTAGCAAAATCCGGAACGTACGAGAAAAGCTCAATACAGTAATACATTCAATACAATAGTGTTACAATACCGCGATAGGGTTGCCAGACAGGGTTATTAGGAGCAGGGTTGCCATGGTCGCCAAGCTTATCGCCCACATTTGGCGATATTTCGCCAAATTCGGCGCCAACTTGGCGCTAGCTGCAATATTTGGCGAGTTTACCATTTAAACCAATGTTAAAGCATGGGGGCCGTGCAATGCAATGGAAATGATATTACAGGTAAACAGGGTTGAAATCACATTAGATACGACAAATTAAACTGTAAAAATGAACACAAATGAGTAGAAACAATTAGAATAAGACTAAATTCGTAACATTGCACCCCTCTCAAGAACTGCACGTCCCGGGCAGTACAACCCTTCATCAGACGTTAACATAATAATAAAGCAATTGATTAAAAACAACTAAATGAATATGCAATAATAAACATGTAATACATAGTACAAAATAAACACCTAATGCATAGTACAAAATAAACACTTACAAAACAATAAACACAATTATTTACAAGATTATTTACACACTAACTTATTTATACAAGACCATGGTCAAAATAAATTACACGATAATTGACACACTAAGAATTATGGCCATAATATGGAGCAAGCCTGTCGTAATGAACGACTCTAGGCTTCGAATTCGTTGACTTACGGATCCGGATTACGACGTCGTTTATTATCTTTAAAATTGTATAAGGACCGTCCCAATGCGATTGTAGCTTAGGAGAAAGTCCTTTGCGTCGAGTCGGGTTGTAGAACCACACCTTGTCACCTTCCTTGAATTGATGTCCTGTGGCTTTTGTGTCGTACCGAGTCTTCATCTTCTCCGTCCTCAGGTTGATCCGTTCTCGAGCCAAATTGTGTACATCTTCAAAACGTGCCTGGAGATTCTGTACGTACTCCTCAGGCGATGAAGGTGTATCCGGAGGGCGACCAAACAGCAGGTCACAAGGGAGACGAAGATCTCGGCCAAAAAAGCATCTGGGATGGTGAATATCCGGTAGTCTCGTGAACGGCGCTGCGGTACGCTAGCAGAAAGAGAGGAACTTTCTGGTCCCAGTCTTGTTGGTTCTTGGAGACCATCAGTGAGAGGTTATTCAGGATGGTACGATTAAACCTCTCCACCATGCCATCTGACTGTGGGTGCAAAGGTGTGGTCTTGGTCTTGTCAATTCCGAGTAGTTCACAGACCCCCTTCAATACCGCAGAGACGAAATTTCTTCCCTGATCGGAATGAAGTTGAAGAGGTACCCCATATCTCGATATCCAGTGCTGCACTACAGCCTCCGCTACGGTGGGGGCTTCCTGATCCGGAATGGGGTACACTTCGGGCCATTTCGTGAAGTAGTCCATGACAACAAGTAGGTACTTATTACCAGACGCAGTCCTTGGCAGAGGTCCCAGGATATCGAAAGCGATACGTTCGAAGGGTGCTCCAACATTGTAGCGATGCAGCTTCCCTCGGCTACGTATCTTTGGCCCCTTCCGAGCTGAACAGGCATCACAGGACTTGCACCACTGTTCCACGTCAGCTCTCACTTTACCCCAGCAGAATCGCTCTCGAACTCGGTACAAAGTTTTCATGACGCCGAAATGACCTCCTGTTGGGCTGCCATGCAATTCTTTGAGTACCTCTGGGATACGAGATCGAGGAAGTACTAATTGCCACCTGAATGTCTTTCCATCCTCTGATTCGAATTTTCGGTATAGAACACCATTCCTGAGATGTAGAGAATTCCAGAGGGCCCAATACTGCTTAGTTGTAGGACTATAAGCCGAGATGTCCTGCCAACTTGGTTTATTGCTGGAAGACTCCATAAACTCTATAAGGGGTTTAATATCAGGATCCGCCATCTGGTCTTCTCGAACTTTCTCGTCACTCCAGGGATCGGGTGGCGTCGCTGTTGAAGTTGTTATCTGGCGTATAGCATAGTCATATTTGGTCTCTACTCTGGAACAATGACGACAATTTTCTGGGCATGGTCTTCTTGAAAGGGCATCAGCATTTCCATGCGAGGAGCCTTTACGATGTCTGATGTCAAAGTAATACTCGTTGAGCCGTTGTATCCATCTGGCTACCTGGCCTTCAGTGTTTCTAAAATTCATTAGCCAGGTTAAAGAGGCATGATCGGTACGTAGAAGAAATTTTTGGCCATAGAGATAGTTATGGAAATGCTCGATGGCTTTCACAATAGCCAGTACCTCTTTTCGAGTGACACAATAATTTCTTTCCGGTTTCGATAAACACTTACTCCAATAAGCTACGACTCGTTCATGGCCATCTATTTCCTGAGATAATACTGCTCCGACACTCTCATTACTGGCATCAGTGTCCAAGATAAATGGCTTGTCCGGTTGTGGATATATTAAGATCGGTGAAGACGTCAAAGCTTCTTTAAGCTGGAGGAAGGAATCTTCACATTCTTTTGTCCACTGAAACTTTTGTTTACTTTCTGTTAGCTTGTGCAAGGGTCTTGCGATGTTAGAGAACCCTTTCACAAACTTTCGGTAATAAGTACATAGTCCCAGGAAGCTTCGCAGCTCACGGAGGTTTTCAGGGCGTTTCCAATTCTTTACGGCGGACACTTTTTCGGGGTGGGTACGAACACCTTCTGCAGAGATGATGTGTCCCAGATAATTGACTTCTTTCTGGAAGAACTTGCATTTCGAAGGGTTTAGCTTCAAGTTAGCGTCGCTTAATTTTGATAACACCTTCCGGATATTTTGAAGATGTTCTTCAAACGTACGCCCTCCTATTATGACGTCATCCAGGTAAATAAGGCAAGCTTCAAAAGTCAGACCCTTTAGCACGGTCTCCATCAGGCGCTCAAAAGTAGCAGGCGCATTGCAGAGCCCGAACGGCATGACTTTGAACTGCCATAGTCCTTGGCCGGAAGTGAATGCTGTTTTTCTCTATCTTCGGGATGGATCTCCACTTGCCAGTATCCGCTCTTTAAATCTAAAGTCGAGAACCATTTATGATCGGAAAGGGTATCCAGGGTGTCATATCCTTGTGGAAGAGGGTAGCTGCCCTTCTTGGTGACGTCGTTAAGTTTTCGATAGTCCACGCAAAATCTTGTGGAGCCATCTTTCTTACGAACCAAGACGATTGGAGATGCCCACGGACTCGAAGACGGTTCTATGATGTCATTTTCCTGCATCTCTCGTAGTAGTGTTCCGACCTCTTCCTGTTTAGCAAACGGCAAGCGTCCGTCTTGGGTGCTGTTTAATCGGCGGATGGGCTGCTGTATCAATTCTGTGTTGTGTCACTGTTGTATGGCCAATATCGCTACTGTTTCTAGAAAACACGTCTTCAAATTCTTGGAACAGTCTTTCTGCGGAGCTTTTCTGTTCAGGGGACAATTCAGCATTTTCTAGAAGGTCGGGAGTCAACTGTTGAGGCGAGTTGGATAGGAGCAAGCTCGAACTTTTGCAGACACACGTTACTGGACTGCAGGTTGCCAACACTTCACCTTTCTGGAACACTCTAGGTTTTTCAGTTACGTTGCAAATTCTTACCGGGATAGTTTTTCTGGAAAGGTCCACTAGCGTCGAAGCTATTAGCAATCCATTCGCTTTATTTTCCGCAGATCCAATTAGGCCAGAGTTGAAACTCACATCGTTACCGATGTATCCAGGTACTATGATTTCAGTCCTTGGGGGAATGGTAATATTCTCGTTAGCGGTTACCTGTCGAATAGATTCTGTCCTGTGTTTAATTTTGAATATAGTGACTTCTTCGTGTATGGAACGTAATTCGTTCTTGTTGAAGTCTAGAGTGAAACCATGCTCCTTTAGAAAGTCCAGTCCAAGAATGAAAGGGTCTGCAATATCTGCGACATACACAGCATGTTGGTAGGTAGTGTCTCCAAACTTGATCTTGACTTTTAATTTTCCGTGAATATCAATCTTTTCCCCCGTCACGGTCTGTAGCACCACGCGGGGCGGGGTCCAGATAAGTTTCTCTTTTAATTTTTGAGCCAGATCGTTCCGAATGATAGACACATTGGCTCCTGTATCGATGATCATGTTGCAGGGAAGCTCGTTAACATGTCCCATTATAAAAATTCCATTCTCACCGGTACTCTTTGTCGAAATTTGACACACTTGAAAGTGGGGCTTTCCAAAATCTGGCAACCTCCGCCCCACGAGATGGCCATTAATTACTTTTCCGACACCTCCTTCTGGGAGGCGCTATTAGTTTCAGCGCCTTGGCGTGCCCGGCAGCTTCTCTGCAGATGCCCTTCTCGACCGCAGGTCCAGCATTTAAGGGTCTTCTTCCCGTTTGCTTTCTGGGACATCAAAGACTCAACTCTATTCATGAAGCTTCTCATCTGTCGCTCTAACCGCTCCACACTTGAGTTCGACGTGTCCGATTCGTTGACGGCTCGTATGGGGTGTCTGTCCTTTCGTGTTGCTTGCTGGGCTGCCTCGAATTTCATAGCAAACACTAGGGCCCCCTTTAAGTCCTTGAGATCCGCCATTCGGAGAGCTTTCTGGATTTCCGGATCACGCACCCCGTCGATGAAGTGTTGCAGCGCCAGGACTTCTCTTACTTCAGTCGGACAGTCAGAAAACGCCAAGTGAGAAAGCCTCTCGACGTCCGTCGCCAGTTCTTGGAACGTTTCGGACACTTTCTGCTGCCGTGACTTCAGCTGGAGTCTGCTGTAATCCTTCACACATTTCTCTCCGAAGCGTAACTCCAGAGCATTAACGAGAGCGTCGAAATCCAGCCGCTGTGTTTCCGGCAAAGTTTGCAAAATGTCAGCAGCGTCGGCTCGAAGAGAAGCAGCTAACTGGCAGGCCTTGGTCTGGGAGTCCCACTGGTTTGCATCCGCCACTATGGAGAATTGGGTCTTATTCACCTGCCAAGAGGACTTTCCGTCATATGTAGAAAGCTTGATGGAAGGCTTGGAATAAGGAGCTTGAAACTTAAATTCATCCCCTTGACCAGTCATTACTTTCTGCTTCAATTTCTCTAGGTCACTCCTGAACGAGATGGAAACATCTACCTTTTCGAAAATTTTCGCCTCTAGTTTGCTCTCCATATCTTCGAATTTATTTTCAAATTTGTTCTCTATATCCACAAATTTGTTTTCGAATTTATTTTCCACCGACTCGATTCTTCCTTCCATTTCTTCAAATTTCTTGTCCATAGTCGTCAATTTGTCGCCAATGCCCTTCAAATCACTTTTCAACTCTTCCTTGTTCGCGGTCAGTTTGTTATTCACTCGTCCATATTGGCATTCATGCTGGCGGTCAACTCCGATTTCATTTCGCCCATATTGGCATTCATGCTGGTCAAGTCCGATTTCATTTCGCCCATATTGGCATTCATTTCAGTCAATTTTTCTAGAAGAGTCTGGAACTGGGCCTCCATCGCTCTTGTTGTTGGCATTCAATCCCACTTCTGACACCAATTGTTGCGTTTTCGGGGGTTCGAAATGATTGAAGCCGAAGAGCGGGATCCAAAACAATTTTATTCTTGGCCAAAACAGTCCTCCACAAATTGTAGAACAGTTCGAGAAAGTCACGTACAATCGATGAAGATACTGATAACACAGATGTAATACACAACAAAAGCAATAGTAAACACTCAGCACAAAAATAATAACTCAATAAAAGCAATAACACACGCACTATGCAATCGTCTCTCTCTCTCAAGCAGAGAGGTATCACTTGCATGAAAGCTGAGATCTGACTGACTAGCCGGCCCGGGCCCTTTTATACCTTTCGGTCAGAAACCTCTTGCATTTGCCAGAATAATCGAGAAATAGAAAGGTCTAGCAAAATCCGGAACGTACGAGAAAAGCTCAATACAGTAATACATTCAATACAATAGTGTTACAATACCGCGATAGGGTTGCCAGACAGGGTTATTAGGAGCAGGGTTGCCATGGTCGCCAAGCTTATCGCCCACATTTGGCGATATTTCGCCAAATTCGGCGCCAACTTGGCGCTAGCTGCAATATTTGGCGAGTTTACCATTTAAACCAATGTTAAAGCATGGGGGCCGTGCAAATGATATTACAGGTAAACAGGGTTGAAATCACATTAGATACGACAAATTAAACTGTAAAAATGAACACAAATGAGTAGAAACAATTAGAATAAGACTAAATTCGTAACATTATGTTTCCAACATATTTACTTAAATAAGAAATAGACAAAGTGAAATATAAATGATTCCCTTCATTAGTTAAATAAAAATTGTAATGCGAATTAACTCTTTCACTACTCTTCTTTCATATCGCAAAACCAGGGGTACAATGCATGAAACGATTCTGAGCATTCAGTTGTTAAACAATTTCTTTGCGTAGTCGAAATATTTTTCATATTAGGAAAGATTTTTTACTTGGATATGCCGAATCACATAAGTGGAAAGCAGAGTACATGCAATTTTCTTAGAGCAAAATGAAAGGAATTTGACATTATAGTAAGTTTCTCTAAAAGGGGAAACGTTCACCTTCAAAATACACTGCATAAAGTGGTTTTAGGTGTACGCAGTTATATTCACTATTATTCCTAAAATAAATTGATATTTTGGTTTTTGTCAAGTTTTGAAGTTATTTCTTCAAATATACTTCTCCATTACATTTCTTTCAAACTTGCTATTTTCTTTTGCGGCCACGGTAGCCTGATGGCCATGGTTATGAACTCGTGTCCAGTGTTCGAGCCCTGGTACCACAAAAGTTTAGCGTTGAAGAGGAGCTGGTGCACGTTAAACACGTCGACGTCAAAAGTCCTCACGTTGGTGTGATGTGGAAGTTTGGAAGGGGAGTTATCAGCTCAGGTATCGTCCTCGTCACTTAACCGCGGTTCAAAATTACGTAGTCGCTCGTCAGTAGCCACCGGGTTGACTTAGAATGCAATATAAACCCTTGACGTGTGCACTTGAGTTAATTCGAGTACGCTAAACAGTTTCAAATATGCACATTAGATATAATTCAAACGAGGTCGCATTTTATGCTGCTGTAATTTTCTCTCTCAAATATCAGCGAGCGCCGTCAGCACTCGTGATATTTGACTGTTTCTTATATTTACGATTTAAGTCGTGAAACATCAAAAACTTGGATAAAATATTTGTATAACAAATTAAGGGAAAAGAAATGCTTAGATTTTAGAAGCAAATTACTAGAAAATATGTTAGGGAATATTTACAAGATATTTCACGACTCTATAATTTTTATACGCTTATAATTTTTAAAATTATTATATTTTAAAATTTTATACTTTTCTGAAGCCCCATTGCTTTACAAGTAATGTGTAAAAGATTCGAATTATTTAGCTTAAATTTAAAGAAATTATACATGTTTAAAAATTGTTTATATTTTCAGACCTCCAGAGAAATTTAACACCCCTGTGACCCCTTAAATATGGAAACCGCAACTCATATTGGCATTCGAGAAGCGGAAGATTGGTTTAGCTAAAGAGTGCGATATTTATATTTCATCTAGAAGCGGATCACGTAAGGAAACTTATATTGCTTGTGGATATACCGAAGACTCCTTTAAAAAGACCATAAACTATAAACCAAAGATTAAAGATAACTATCCCCAGAATCTTGAAAGACAAAATAAAAATTGCTACATATGCGGTGATTCATCTCATTACGCAAGAGATTGTGAGAAGCGTTTTAAGCCTAAAGAATCTCACATCCATAATAGAAAAAAACGCGAATAGTTTGAAAGTCAAGAGCGAAAAACAAAAAAGCGATGAGTTCGCACAGCTCCAATAGGTAAACATTTTTGTGGAAAATCAGCCCGTAACAGCCTTGATTGATTCAGGTTGCCAGATCCCAGTTCTAAATTCCTCACTAATTAGAGTGAACAAACCTTCCGAAGAAATAATAACATTAAGCTCATGTTTTGGCGAACAGCGTATGGTAGAAGTTCAACCCATAAATATTTCTCTTACTCAGCACTCTCCCAGTTTAAGTGTTCGAACGGCAATATCACCGACCTTGACCGAAGAATTTATTATACATCCCAGTGTATATACTGAAATAAAGAAAATAAGCCAGCAAAGAGCGATGTTTTATTGAATGAAAATGAATCCTCTTTAGGTGCCTTTTCTATTTTTACGGTTGCAAATGTGATAGAAAACTCTAGTTATGATTTGTCACATGTTAAAAACTTTAATATTAGAAATGATTTGAGTTATTTAAGAATTATAAACCCAATAAAATTAAGAGTACTAAGTTAAAAATGGGTATTATAAGAGAAAAATGTTCCGATTATTGCTCACCTATAGTATTGTGTAAGAAAGTCAATGGTGCCATGAAAACGAGTTCCGTGAGCTCCAACTCCCGGTCGCCTACCCCTTCACCTATGGAGAGTAAACATAGTCTGTTCGCGATGCTCCGGAGGCTCTTCAAGCCCTGGAAGTGGAAACTGAAGAAAAAGAGCGATCGTTTTGAACAGACGTCCAGAACTCTAGAGAGGAACTTAACTATCCGTCGGTAACGTACTCGTCGTCCTCTGTTTTAGAAACCTACAACACCGTTGTGGTTACCAACTCTGGTTTTCCTACCGTACTATCGTCATCTCAGAATCATGCCATGCCTGTGAAACACAATGTTTCCCTGTTGAACCTTCCGCATGTCGAAGAGGTGCCTTCACATGATGGGGAAATAGTTCTGTTCTTCCAGAACCTCCAATATCGTTGAATGACATTGAGCCAATACTACATCCACAGCAGCAGACCACATGAAGATGTGGGGAGAAACCGTCTAGTTCAGCAAAATTATGATATGTTAAATCTATGTGTATTTGTTGTATAGTCCTTGTCTGTTCCGTCTTTTTTGTATGTTTCAGATTCTCCTCTGGTCTCCATGAAAAAGAAAAAGTACCGCTGTGGACAGCGTACAGTCAGGCTGGCCGTTGTGGAATCGTCAGCTACTGGAATCTCTAGCAAAGCACGCAGTCTTCGCGCGCAGGCGCAGTTAATCAAAACTAAAACTTTGACTATTGAAAAAGAGCAGAGAAAGACTGAGGTACGCGAGCAGGCGTTACCGTCGACACATCATGGGAATCCAATTGTAGAATAGCTACCTTTTTTAACTTTTGTTAAGTTTAAATAAATCTGAAGAAAGACAAATGTCTTGGACCCCTTGTTGTCTCCCACATATATATATATATATATAGTAATTTTAACTATTTAATAAAAAGTAGCTAAAATAAAAATTCTTAGTTGATCTAAGTAGGAATTTACTTAAATTTTTTTTATTACTTGTTTTTTCGTTTTAGATCAGGGGTCAGCAACCTATATGACACGCGGTACAATTTTCTCTATGGCACTCTGCACTACTCAAAAAATTAAGTCAATTTTTGAGTGGATAGAAGTTTATGAATTTGTTATGGACCTTATTTGACAAACATCTCCAGAATTATGGAAACTTGTGGATTTGCAAAAAATTTGATAAACTCTTAAAGATAAATTTACAGCCATTTTGTAAATTATTGAATGCAGCTGCTGGAGAGATTTCCTTTTTACGAAGAGAGTAAATTGCATGTACTCAGCTTTCCACTTTACTTTTACTAAACTAGCAACTGAAATGTCAACGGGCATCTAGGTTTCTACGAAACAAAACTCTGTGGTGCAACAGTTCATGAAGGCCAAGGCCTGCTGCACCCATTTCAGTATTCGTGAAGTTGGGCTATGAGCAGATGTTCCGATCAGATTATCAGGCTGATGCCAAACTCTTACTGTTTAGCTCCCAAGCAAGCTTGGTACTCATTTATCAATCCACTGAAGGGATGAAAGGCTACAGTCGACCATGCCCAGCCTGAGATTTGAACCCTGGGTGAGTAAGTGAATATTAGCCTCACACTGTTCAGCTGCATGAGGGCTTTCGGTGACTGACCTCATTTTGAACCATGGTCAAGTGACGAGATACGACACGTGAGCTGGCACCCCCTCTCCTAACTACCACACCACTCAAAAGGGAAGACATTAGAGCTCTCGACAGATTTAACGTGCATCGGTTCCCTACAAGGCGGCTCTTTAGTGGTACTGGGCTCAAACTCGTTACATGCCAGCCGCGATCCAGTACCTTGCTCACTAGGCCACATCACCGAGGGCGAAGCGTTGTAACGAGGATCAATTTTTCAGGAATAGCTTCGACAACTCTCAATGAAAAATTATTCTAATATTGTTTTAAAAGAACATCCTACAGAGAATTGAGGTAGATTCAGAAACTCATGCATAAGGAAATGTTAAATGAGACTGTATAGAAAGAGAAAATACCAACTTTACTAATGGTTAAAAGTAGATGCAAGAATATATATATAGTAGAAACTTCATGACAAATATTGAAAGGATAAGATAATCATGACCACAAACTCATGGTCAACATTGTCCAGTCATCAGTTAGTCCTGGTGGCACTGAATATCCGTCATGTAGAAGGGGAGATAGATGCTCAAATACTCGCAATAATGTGGTGTGGAAGTTAATGAGTTGGATGCTAGCAAAGGTGTACTTGCCACTCAACCAAGGCTCAAAATTATGAGGTTAGTCACTACTAGCACAAATGCCGATTCAAAAAAATGCGATGTTAATTAAATAATCAACTTAAATTATACTTCAATAGTGGATACAATTAAACAGCGAGTGTTTATCTACATTGCACTTCAAAGCAATGCAAGGACTATAGGTGATGAACCTTGTAGTTTTGAATCACCAACGAGGACTACAACCAAATGAAACTAAGAGTCCGAAACAAAATTTAACAATCAAGTGCCCCAAATCATGTCAAATTGAAAGTCACAAATTACACAACTGCTTTTGTAATACTAGCGCAGTGCAAGCACTAGGTTTGCATTAAAATTTTTATCTTTAATTATAACGAAAGGAAATGCTTATATTTTATGTTGTCCATTTTAAACCTTTATCCACCGACAGTACTTGCAAGTATACCACTTACATTAAATTACATAGAATAACCATTTTTACGAATACTCTGACGATACTAAGCAGAAATATTATTTTAAATCCACTCTTGCAAGATATGGCAGCACGGGTTTTATGACTAATATTTTAGCGGGGTAGGCGAATAGTTTTATAGTAGAAGTTGCGCTTTCAGCTTACATTTTAATCGGATTGCGAAGATTATCACTTTTATTCCAAAAAGTTAATTTCAAAGGCAAGCATCATTTTTTGTATGTTAATGAAGACCTTAGAAAACGATTTGACTATTTTAAGTGAACAATGTATGCAATTAATTTTACACAGTTGAATATCTTTAATTAGGTCTAACCGATTAAATTTCTCCCAAGTTGAGTATTATGTTTATATATATCCTTTATTTTTAATGCAGTGATAAAATATTACATGAAAAAACTGCAGTAGATCCTAATGTGGTAGATACAGGGTTAAAAAATACATTTAAAAATACACAATAGATGCACAATTTAAATTTTTTTTATTCTTGAAGAAAGCTATATTTTATTGTTTATTTTTATGTTAAGAAATATCTTTAAATGATGCAAAATTAATACATAAAACTAAATATATTATTGACCTCCATTCTCCAACTCAGATTCCAACGATAATCAATTCAAATTGTTTCAATAATGTCCAACCAAGCGGCACACTTAATACTATTTGTTTTACAAGCTGTAACTTTAAGGTTGCTGACCCCTATTGTAGAATGTTACTTTTATCCGATAGGCAATTGGGGATAGAATTAAAGCACTTGTGTTAACAACAGAACTAACCCTAAAGCCTGTGCAACTTTAGCCATTGCTATCATTTTTTTTTATCCGTAAGTAGTTAAAGTTAATTCTACTGGCCAAGTTTCCTCATTAACTTATGCAGAAATGAATGGCATTCAAAACAAAAAGAAATAAAGACAACTGGACAACCATAATTGACGAATAAGGAAATGAATTTAATTTTGAAGTATACTCTTTTTTCCTTCAAATGAATTTGTTAAAGATAGCTCCAGAAACAATTAACAAATCCATCTAGACAGTTAGACTGTAGCATAAATGGAAATAATAGTAGAGTTAAGCAGGAACAAAATCACAGGAACATCAATAATTAAAGAGACCTAATTAAACAAGGAGCTTCCTGGAATACTGTCAATATGAATGCAATGACATCTAACCATCCTTGGATTTCATGTATTTGATGAGGTCAATGACTCTGCAGCTGTAGCCAAATTCGTTGTCATACCTAAAAAGAAATATTGTTAAAGATAAAATAAGATTATAGTAGGAAGCAATAATTTGACTTCATAGCCGAGAGAAATTTTAATGCAGATACCTACCAAGAGACAAGCTTCACAAAGTTATTGTTGAGGGAAATTCCAGCCTTGGCATCAAAGATGCTGCTATGAGAGTCACCAATGAAGTCACTTGAGACAACCTACAACAAAAATCATGTCTTTGATCATCAACACAAATTTCAAGTCATATTAGTAAAAAACACCAGGGCCTATAGAGTTGATTTGCAGAAAAAACTCCTTCTATAAATTAGTTATACTGTAGAAGCAGACAGTTTATAAGTTTGGTGGTACACTTACATCCTCCTCGGTGTATCCCAAAATTCCCTTCCAGTTGTCAGATTCAGAAGCAGCCTTAATGGCAGCTTTAATTTGATCATATGAAGCCTCCTTTGAAAGTCGGCAAGTAAGATCCACAACAGATACATCAGGAGTTGGAACACGGAAGGCCATACCAGTCAGTTTACTGAAATAGACAATTTCATTTGTCACATTCATATTACCAAGAAAATCCAACTGAAACTTATAGTTATGAAACCTGAACACATAAAAATTTGATATTGAAGAGTAAGCAACTCTGAAGATATTAGTACATACCCATTTAAGGCAGGAATAACTTTTCCAACAGCTTTAGCTGCACCAGTGGAAGCTGGGATAATATTTTGGGCAGCACCCCTACCATCCCTCCACATCTATGCAAATAAAGTTTAAGAAATTAGAGACTTTTGATTCTAATTTAAAAAATATTTCTTTACATTTAATACAGTTTATACTTAATTTAGGTGTTTAATTTTTTTTTTTACCTTTGCACTTGGACCATCAACAGTCTTCTGAGTAGCAGTAATTGCGTGGACAGTAGTCTGAAAAAGTATTCAGATTAAATAGTGTTAGCAAGTGCTTTAATATACATGGACAATATTTTAAAACAAATGAATGGTTAAACCTTTTGATAAAGTAAACTAAGACTAATTATTTTTTCATTATTATAAGTTAGAATGTAAAGTTTTCCCATTTTGAAATTTTAGCAAAATACTTCAGGTTTAATTTGGAACCAATACTTAAAATTTAAAAGTAATTAAAGCAAGAAAATATACTTTTGGCACAGTAATGCCATAAAATGTGTCCAAGTATCAAAGTTTGCTGAATACTCGTCAACAGGAACACTTACAGAAAAAGTCTTGTTTCTCTTTAATTTATAATTTATTGTAACACATTAATTCCTACTGAAGTCAAAGAAATTTTGTTACTCTTATTAAATAATTACAGTTAATATAAATGTATATATACGATAGAATCACAATATTAAGTGGCAACATGCCTTTTAAATTAACACAGAAAAACTTTAACCATATTTAATATTTGCAATTACATTTTTAATAAAAGCCAAATATAATAAGCGCAGCGCAAGAATTTATCTTAAGGAAGTAATAATCAGTGTAAAAGGAAAGCTGACATCCCAGCTGTCCTAGATGAATGCTGCATGATTAATTAGGTTAAATTAAATTTTCATCACAAAATTTAAAAGCCGTTTTATCCAATGATGCTAACATCTGGAATAATAATATCAACCAAAATATATCCTATAAACTATAATTAAAATTTAATGAATTAATATTTGAAAAGACTTAAAATTAAGCGTCATCTATTACTAGTTTAAAAAATGTATTTGAGCTTGAATGGACAAATAAAAAGTATTTTATTAATGATTCAAAACTTGAAGATATATAGGTACATATGGAGAGTGAACTAATAACAGGAAATTAATACAATTTGATATAATGAAAATATAGGAACCATGAAGCCAATGCATAGAAAATACACCTAATTCTTTATCATTGCGTTTGAGAATGATGCATCTTTGATGTTACTAACATTCCCATTGGCAACAACTTTGAAGAGGTATATATACTCCCCTCCCATAATCACTAGAATATATAATTTATATTTACCATTAATCCTTCAACAATTCCAAAGTTGTCATTAATAACCTTTGCAAGAGGGGCAAGGCAGTTAGTAGTGCATGAAGCGTTGCTGACAATAGTCATTGAAGGATCATAAGATTCATGGTTTACACCCATAACAAACATGGGAGCATCAGCCGAAGGAGCAGAAATAACAACCTTTTTGGCTCCACCTTCAATGTGCGTCTGAAAACATTTAAAAATCAGTATTTAATCCTAACCATTTAAAATCAATAAACTCTTTAATATTTCCTAAACCAACATAATTTAAACTAATGATCAAAGTAATTAAATATTAAATAATGCAGAATTTATACAAATGCAGTCAACCCTCCTATAATGCGGTGAGCGCATACCCCCGTTATATGGAAACCACGCTATAAGAAACTAAGAATTAGTACAAATCACATCATTCGTACCGCGTTATATGGAGACCAATAGATACAAAAAAAAAAGATAAACTCCAGCTTTACTAAATATGCAACGCGCGAAGCGCTTTTTGGCGCAATTCCTTAATCAATTTGTCTACGCCATGCCTCAGAGCGCACTATGCTTTTAATTTATTCCACACAATCAGTGTAATCACTACTTTTTTTATTTCATAATAAAACTGGATTTGGAAGGGAGAGGTGGTGGCAAGATTTTAACATAATAAAAACAGAAAGTAATATTAATGTATTACACTTCCAGGTGTAAATTATTTACACTATTTCAAGCGTTCATCACACAAAATTTGAAACAATATTACTTTTGTTGAGCAGAGATCCAGCAGGGGGAATCAAAAACAAAAAAAACTAACATTAATATATGTTATCCTTATCGGAAAGAACTGATGGGACGTTGTTAAACTGAAACCGTGCTGCAAGAGTACCGCGTTATAGGAGTGCTGTCGTAATTTCAGCTCCACGTTATATAGAAACCGCATTATAGGAGGGTTGACTGTATACTGAAATCTGCAATATTTAAGATTAAATTTTTTTATCAATACAAGACAAAAAGATGAAATCAAATTTAGACAAGTCAACTAATAATATTATCCAATTTATGAAGATTAATAACAAAAAAGTCAGAAATTTATAACTAAAAGAAATAAAATTTCAGCTTTAAATTGTTAAAATATTAGGTTGGGAAAAAAGGAATCCATTATTTTTTTGGTAGATGGCCGTAGTGTTGATATCTTGTGAAGTATCAAACAATTTCAAATTTATGCTCATTGTCAAGATGACATTTCACACTAAAAAAATTTTGCTTTTTTCTGTTTGCTCCATTCAGTGACGAGTTACAGGATGTTAAAAATGGAAGTGAACAAAGAAAATTTGGTTCATTTTACAGTGTATCTTTGATAAAGGCGAAAATGCAAGCCAGGTGGTCGAAATTGCGAATGGTGACAATACTGTAAAAGCTAATTGCATGCAATTTTGGTTTCGTCAATTCCGTTCAGGCACTTGAATGTTAAAGATGCACCTCGCACAGGAAGTCGAAAATGTCTATAAAATCACAGAAATAATCGAAATTGACCGGCATGTTAGTGGTCGAAGCATTGCTCAGAAGTTAAAGATCGACCATATATAAAGCAGTTTAACCATTTGTACAAAGTACGATTCAAAAAGAAGCTCGATGTTTGGGTGCGACACCAATTAACGCGATGGACCGAATTTCCATTTGCAAAACCTTGGCCAAACAGAATGAAATTGACCCATTTTTTTTAGCGGATGGCGATTGGGGATAAGAAATTGTTCACATACGACAATATTGTGCGAAAACGATTATGGTCAAAGTGCATAAACCAAACCAGGACTACGGCCAGGAAGGTTCTACTGTGTATTTGGTGGGAATGAAAAGAAATAATTTATTACCAGTTGCATCTGTATGGCTAAACACTAAATTCAGATCTCTACTGTCAACAGCTGGCCATTTGAAGCTAGCGATTGACCAGAAACAGCCAACAGAAGATGTGTTGTGTTCCATCAGGACAATGACAGGCCACACACATCTGTAGTGACTCGCCAGAAACTTGAACCTTGGTTGGGAAGTTTTAATACATCCCCCATATAGTCCGAAACTGGCACCAAGTGATTACCACCTTTTTACATTGCAAAAATATCCGAGTGATAAGAATTTGGGATCAAGAGAAGATTGCGAAAATCGATTACTCGAGTTTTTCCGCCAATAAGGACCAAGACTTCTACGAGAGAGGCATTATGAAACTACCTTTCAAATGGCAACAAAACAGTGTATATTTGACCCAAACCGGACAATCTGAAGCATGTTAAAAAGTCCTAAATTTGATGCTCTTGTCCCCCAACCTAATATATATACTATTAACAGAAAATTTAGACTTACATTAGCTTTTTCCAAGGTAGTAAACACACCAGTGGATTCAACAACATATTCAGCACCAACTTTACCCCATGGAATACTGCTTGGTTTCATTCTATAGAGAAATAAAAGTTTCAAGCACAAGTCATTTTAAATACTTCAAAATTTCATAAAAATGTTTCACATGCAATTAATTTTATATTTGAATTACAATAGTTAAATTTTAAGTTACTTCATCTATAGGTATTCATGTATGGTAAATCTTTAAATTTTAGGATAAGAAATTTAGGTACTTTTTCCATTATCTCAATATAAGCGATAAAGCTACCAAAAATGATACAGCCGACATCAAACTGGATATTCCTACTGTTAACCTTTGATCATCATATTTTCAAAATAAGTCATGGCCTTTTCTTATTGGTAGTGTTTTTTTTATAATTAATCAAAAATAAATGAAAAACCAATAATAACCAACATATATAACTTATTATGTGCATATTGTGTGTTGACAATAAAGCCCACTTGATGAGATTTGACGCACCAACGAAATGGAAAGTACCAAAAACTTCAAATTTTCTAGAAAATATTTCCTAGCACATACTGAAATTGTTAATGGAAAACTCAGCATTTTATACATTTTAATCCGATACTATAATACAATGCTGTGTATTATTTTAAATTTACCATCAAAGTTCTCAATCGATTCCAAATACTGTCAATTACACAAAAATACAGCACAATCTAGATACGTTAATCTGAAGACATTTTAATAAAGAGCTTTAATGGCAAATATCAAGCCCCCCCATGAGATTATGTTTCTACACCTTAAGGTTTTTTTTTAAGCTCTACTTTAAAAAATTTTCTATTACACCTTAGTTAAAAAGGGAATTTTTTAAAATAATTTTAATCACTCATACAGTATGAATAAAGGAAATTCAAAATAAAATTTTAGTAAATAATTTTTATAATTAAATATGTCAAAATAAGAAGCATACAAGTTTAAGGCAATATTTAAAGTTTAAAAACTTATTTTTCAAATGGAAACTTACTCTTGAAAGACATGGATTTTATGGCCATCAACAACCAACATGCCACCTTCTTCATGAACATCTCCCTTGTAACGTCCATGAGTTGAGTCATACTTAAACATGTATACCTAAAGTGGAACAAATGTAAAAGATTAATGTTTTTCAAGCCAATAAAATTATCCAAATAATGTACCTATATAACACATCTTATAAACATTTACATCCATGAGTATTTTTTTATAAAAACACGAGAAGCTTGTAAGAATTAGACTAATTTTTAAATTTTATTATATTACTTAAATATATCCTTAAATAAAATCAATTTAAAAATTATAACTTTAGTCCTTTAAATTGAAAAGTTAACTTTTTCGAAGAATGTCCAGCAAATTAAAGATAAATTCTTATTAAATGTGAAAAAATCTAATATTTATAAAAATTTTAATTCTTTAATTTTCATAATTATGTACTGAAATACATTACATAACTTATTACAGAGAATATACATCTTATACTTGCATTTCTAATATGATTATTATATATTAAATAATTTAGAAAACTTTATTTTGATGAACTGATATTTGAAAAAATTGAACAGTTCTTAATTTGACAATACACCTTTGAATTTTTTATATTTATGTTCTTTATACCATAGAGTACCTTATAAGAATTAGATACAATAAGAATAAATTTTCAAGCATTGCTTAAATTACACAGTCTGATCCAGACTTACACAACTCTTATTTAACAAATAAACTCTGAATCAATGAATTTCAACAACTGAAGACACTTTAAGAACTTTAATTAGAAAAAAATTTGTTTAAAGAATATCTTTTTGTCCAGTACAGAAAGATTTCTTGTAAGTGGCAAATTTTGCTAGGAAAGGGTACAGGCTACTTTTAGACATAAAATAGCATTTTTAGCCATTGAATAAGTGTATAATTTCTAACTATTGATATCTGTGTAGTTTCTTATAGAATTTTACAAAAATAAAGAGCAAGAGCATTATGTTTGGACCCCACTATTACAAATAACCCTTAAAAAGTAAGCAAAGTGTCCGATCCTGATGAATCCAAAAAATTTAGGTACCGTATTTTCCTGTATATAATCCGCAGCGGCGTATTATCCGCACACAGAGCCCTTCCCCCCGAGTAAAAAAACCCACCGTATAATCCGCGGCAGTTTTGGCGGCGAATAATCTTGCTCCTTGAACATCGACGGTCCTGGTAGATGGAATATCAAATGATAATGGAACTTCGTCCATATTAAAAATCAAATCCTCTGTAAAATTATTTTCAACAATTTGCTTGCAAAATGTCAAAAAGTCGTCAGATTGTTTTTCCCAGTCATCAGGTAATTTCTGTCCGACCGTTGAACGACTAAATTGTTTCTCTTCATAAACCGGTAACACCACGTGGGCCCACCAGAGAAGTTAACAATATTCATTTCGCGTGCAATAACTCGGGCTTTCATTCTGATGCTAACTGTCGAGACAGATTTCCCATCGTCCCTTTCTTTTAAAATCCATTTATTTCTGCCTCCAATTCTGGCCAGTGAGGTTTTCTACGATGATCGGCTCTTTTACGTCTATCGCAATTTTCGAAGTTAGTCTTGTTCCTTCTCCACAAACGAATATTCGATTCGTCAACGTTGAAAAATCTTGCAGCTTCTCGATTTCCGACTTCGTTAGCCTTCTCTACAGCATTTAATTTGAAGTCTGCAGTATAGCTAACACGCTTACGCTTCATCATGATAACTTTCAAAGGATGTAACACCTCTAGTCAAGACAAAGTTGTAAATGACGCCAGCGACTTGTAACTGCTATTTCCTTCCGAGGAACCGAAATCGTTCTTGAAAGTAATTGGACAAATACTAATTATGGCCGTAATACATCAGCCGAGTCGTGAAAGTGCCATCTATTTTATAAAACATAAACAGCATTTCTTTTAAAACTGTTAACTTTTCTGATAGAGAATGTTTTTTCTCAGATAATCCGCGACGGTGTATAATCCGCACAACAAAACTTGAAACTTTTTTAACACATAATCTGCGGATTATATACAGGAAAATACGGTATTCTTAAATCTATTCATAATTAAAAATTAAGTCTGAGCAAGGAATTTTAAAATTTATTGTAGGAAATTATATCAATAAGAAAAGCCACGAATTAAAAAACTCAAGGATCTAAAAACTTTAATTTTTATATATTCAAGGAAAAAACTAAATTTTTTAAATATACATTTATGAAGACTAAAAACTTGAAAAGATAATCACTACATAATTTAAATGAGAACTCTAAATTAATAGATACTTGAACAATTTTATTTTTTTTAAACGTTAATGTATAGAGAAGTCGTTTTACATCTTGATTCATAAAAGCTACAATTCTAAACTAAAGAGCAAGTTTAAACAGGATTCTAAAGTAAAAAAAATGCTTGTAAAAGCCATGTTAAAGATTATTAATTATGTTAAACCTGCTCAAACTATGCACAGTTCAGTTTAAAAGTTTTAACATAGATGAAAACTTACCATGTACTTAACATCAATAAAGGGATCATTAACTGCAACAACACTTATTCCTTTGGCAAGAGCTGCACGGAGGACCAGGCGTCCAATACGGCCAAATCTAAAAGATTAAATCAATTAAAATCAAGGTTTTGAAATATAAAAAGATTTCTTGAAGAAATTCTTAAATTCATATACATACCCATTAATTCCAACTTTAGCCATTGTATTATCTCAAACCTAAAAAATAATAGATTTATGTAAGAAAAATAAAACAAGCATTAATATACCAATTTGGATACTATAATTACATTTGATATAATATATTTTAAAGCAAAAGTAGTTAACTATATAAATTTAAATGTCAAATAAATTAAGAAATTAATATTCATGGAAGGCATGTGTATTACATAATGTTTTTATTTCCCCCTTCTTAAAATCATTAATCAAATTATATTATAAGCAATCCTATAAAATATTAACTTTACAAAAACCACTAATTCGAAGATGTCTTTTACATTGGACGTCTCATTAAATTGAGTTTTACAGTGGTTTACTTAATATACCATACGTGTTTTTAGTATGTTGCACTAACATTCAAGTATTGTAACCAAAATCAAGCAAGCAGCATCTAGTAATTACCAATGTTATATTATACTCAAGTTTTTGAATTATAATACAAGAGCTACAAGACTGAAGTTTCTTTTAAAAAAATTCAGCATATATTTATGTCTATAACAAAAATTAACAGAGTTCGTAATATTTCCAATACTTCAGTTTATTTCTAAAAAAGAAATCAACCTATAGAATATTAACATTCAGTTACCAAGTTACATCAATAAAAATTAAAAACCAAAACTAAACTTTAAAATGGGTCATTTTAAGGGAAGGAGCATATAAAAATTAAGGACAATTCAAGGTGAAACCAATTAGACAGTTTAACTATTAAAACTAATTTTAGGTATAACAACCTTAAATATAAAGTTATATATAATCTGTACTTTTTATAGAAGGATATTCAATAATTAAAATGTTAAAAATAATCAGACATAAAATTATGTTTCTTAAAAGTCTTATTTAATAAAGTATCCCTTCTTCCCAGGAAATAATCCAAACTTGTGAACTATATAACGAGAAATTATATTGGATGGTGAACTACCAAATTTTGATAAAGGGGACACAGTACAATTCAATAGATAAAAATCAAATCTAATATTTTTTTAGCCAAGTTATTCTTTATATACTTTTCTACACCTTCAAAATTTAAAAGCTTTAAACTTAAAAAACAAAAGTACAATAGATTTGCGTTCCGTTTTTATTCACATCCCTATGGCAAATCAAAACATTAAACTTGCTTATCTTAGAAAGATAAAACTAGTTTGTCTTCATTTAAAAAATGCCAAGGCTTTTTTCTACTGTGCTTAATACTTTGAGTTTTTTTCTACCTATTGCTAATAGTACATGCAATTAAAGTTAGTATGCCTTTTTGAATCAAAGCAATACTTATTTTTTGAAAACAAACTCTGAATTTATACATTTAAGGAATTTTTAATAAGTATTCATAAAAAGAAATATTGTACGAATACCAACCATGTTATCGCAAAACTCATACCAACTTTTGTTACACATAGCTTGACGCACTTGTAAATCAAATTTCATGCATGTACATAAAATTTTTTTTAAAGGAAGAGTAGCATTTTAAAAACACTTCCCAAACTTGCAGTTTTTTTTCCTTTAAAAATTAAATGGCTAGCTTTATGAAATTTTGAACATAAAATCTGCTTTATATAGTATACACACACCAAAAATTTTTAAAAATCCTTTAATTAAAATTTTTTGCATAAATCGTACCATGTCCCCTTAAATATTAAACTCAAGGTGAAAAACAAATTTAAATTGTTTCAGGTATCAAAGTTATTTCGATAGTATAAGCAGACACCTTAAAATTTATAAATTTTCTAGATAAATTTATTGAATAACAGACAATATGTCTGCTAATTCAATTTCTCATAATTCAAAAAGAATATTCTTATAGCGTACAACTAAGCATTTATTATATTATTTAAAAAATTTATATCCACTTTTTCCGCGATTAACTTTTTTTTTTTAGGGATATTCTTTACTACTAATCAAATATTAAAGTAACTTTTACTAAAAATATTTAAAGAGAAAAAAAATTATAACCTTCCAAGATAATCTAAAAAATATTTATATAGTTTAAAGTTTAATTTCTCAGAATATTTAAAATTAAATACAATTTACAAATTAATACTAGATCTTTGTGTTGTCCAATTATAGTTTTAGAAAATTTGTACCTACATAAAGTAATTTACATAATGGCAAATTATTTCTCGTGTCAAACTATATTTAATCTTTTTTCACTCTTAAATACAAACTGATTAATTTTCATATAGTTGTCTATTTCATTACTAAATTTCTATTCTTCAAGGGAAATAAAAACTCAGTATGGACTTGCTCATTTCGGGACCCTGGGCGCAGAAATTAAACAGGCCCCTTTGGCACTGGCAGATCAAAATTGATACCCAGAAAATCTAAGCAAGTCCAGCTTATCTGGACCCCTGCCCCAAGTGCCAATAGACAGACCGGCACCATTTCCCTTCAAGCAATTTAAATTTAATTCCATAGTTGGAAGCTTTTTGTATAAATGTAACAAGAGCAATACCATCAAGATATATATATTATAAATACACAATAATCTCTTAAACTATTTATCATTTAAAAAGAATTTCATTAAATGTACACTAGAAGAGAGTTTACTAAAATAAATACAACAAATCATTAATAAGATTTTTATAATCTTTATTTCAATTAAATAAGTTTTAAAAATTTATATTAAGGGATTCAAATTCCCCTCTTCCCCCCATTTGGGAAAAAAGAATTATAATCCACTTTTGCTCAAATGATAATGCTTTCTTTTAATTTATTCATCAAAAACACAAATCCTTCCATCTCAGAAAATACTAATATAAGTTATTTAACTCTTTGACACATACCAATCCATTCCCTTAGTTTAAGACTTAACTTGCAAAAGAGCTTCAAGAGTTTGCATTACAAACTCATTAGCCTTTAATATGGATTATGTAAATGCTTTGGTTTTATAAATCAAAACCCAAACTGTGAAAGAATTTATTCATTAAAAATAAACACTTTCATGTATAAATACAAAAAATTGCACTACATATTTCTGAAATAAGAAAACCAATTTCTGGTTAAAGTAAAATAATTGAAAGAAAAAATACAAACATAATTGCAGTTTTATTAATTACCCATTTAAGATTTTATAAAAACCCCCACCCAAATAGGTGAATAATAAAAATACAAGTTTCATTTCTGAAAATATAAAACCAAATTTATATCAGTATTTAAGCCCAAGCATTCTCATGCAATTAATTGTTAAAAGTTATTTATCCACAAATATAGGCTTTTGATAGTTCAAATAAATTTACATTAATAAGTTTGAAGGTAAGTGAACGCAATAAGGACAGACAGAAAAAAAAAAAAAAAATCAGAAGTAAATTTTATATTACTTAAGTAAAATTATGTTGGATTCAACAAGTTAAATAAACAGTCCTATCTAAACAGTGTGTGACGCGGCTTTTTTCAGTTCCAGGTTAAAATTCGAAATAGACAGTCAAGGTGAAACGGGCACGCGTGCACGTAATCTGTCAAACGGGGACGATGAAATGAAGGGCAAACAGAGTATCAAGATTTTTACTTTAATTTTACCTGTTGGCAATACAATTTACATTCGAGAAATCATTTTGCCGGCTTTCTCTATAATCTAGCAGCCTTGCGTCATCTAAATATCTTTGACCTCGTCAATTAACCGGCATTTAAGAAACTTCCGGTATAAATCAAGTTTACTCTTACCAATATAATTCAAGTTTATAAAAAAAGATTTTAACAGCGATTTATTTAGAACTAAGGTTTTTTTTTTGTTTTCTTTTTTTAAACTTAAATCCTAATTGAATAAAAAAAGTTAAATAAACATGCCACGATGACAGGGAAACACCTAGAGCGATAGAAAATCTTTTTAAACACTTAGAAATTGACATTTTACAATATTTTCAAAGCTTTGTATAAAAAAGTGCAATTATTAAAATGAGAAATTTTGTAACAATATTTATATCAGCAATGAAGTATAACAAAATATAAAAGTGATACTTCATGCAATGCAAATATTTGCAGATAAAAACTTCATATTTATTATTCAAAAGTGATATAAATCCATCAAATCGCAAACGATAAAGGCCCCCCAGTAAAAATTTAAGAATATAGAACTTTTAATAAAGGGAACTAACTCCCAAGACATTTCTATACTTACGACGATTTTGGTTCTTGATTCGCTCTCTTTCGGTATAACCTTGTGAAGGTCAAAACTTAGAACGAACACGAATATATACAGTTGTGTATCCTCGAACGCAAAGATTTGGTGGGCGTGTCTCACTTCTTTGGCGAATCTAAGAAAAAAAATTAAATTCATTTTATATAATTTTCGTTAAGGAACAAATTTATTTTGCAGTTATTTTGAGCTCTATTCGATAGTTTACTTTATCAATAAATATTCGTAATATTTTTAAGAAAACATTTTTGAGATTTAATCTTTTTGTACAATTTTGATGAAAGTAATGTATTTATAATTTTTTTTAAAAAATCACCTTTTTCAGTATATTAACATTTGGTTTAAATATGAATAAAACGAATGGTTTGGAAATAGTTTTTATATGCGTATTTTGAAACTAAAAGTTAATGAATCGCAAAATATTACTTGGCGAGTTTCAAGTAATAAAGAAGATGAGTTGACAGCAGCCAGTGGAAATGACTGTAACATTGTAGCAACCCCAAAAGACACCTTCAGGAGATCTAAGGTCGAAGTATGAAAAAATTGAAAAAAAACAAAAAATATACCATAAAATTTTGTGTTCTTCCTAGCATCCTATTTGTTTATATTTTTGATATAAATATTAATCGAAAATTTTTCTTTACAATCCCCATTAATACTTTTTTTATTTGGTTTAATAATTCAGGTTTAGAGATATCAGTGTTGAAGTGACATCTACTTACTCCAGTTTTCTGAGTATCAATCTTCTTAATCCACTATCTTTAAATTTATTACATTTCCTTGTAAAGTCTTTAGAAGTCTCTTATACACTTCTGTAAATGCCCCTAGAGCTGTGACGTTTTCACTAGTGAGTGAGTACAGATTTCTTTTAAAATCGCAGATTTTTCTAATTTTAAAATTAAATGAATATCTTAATACAAATTAAAATATTCTTATAAATATTTCTTAAAAATTATTTTAGCTATGCATCGTGCAGTGAATAAATTATTTTTTGTGAAGGACACAAAGCATTAATAGAAAAGTAGTTGAAGATATGCATTCAGGAATAGATTTGCTTTTTAATAATTTATGAAAAATCTCCAAGAATTTTGAATTAAAAATCTGTAAAGATTTAAATTTCAAAATTATTTACAATAAAACCTGATTATAAACAAAATCCTTGTTAATAATTTTCACTGCTAGAACTTCTCTACTCTTGAGAAATATCTTTTTGAAATGAGCACGAACATCACTTTTTTTTTTATTCATGCACTGAAATAAAACTATACAAAATTTTGTTTTGGTATTAAATTCTTCAATCATTATTTACTTGCTTTATTTCTGAAGATTGAGGTCTGTTGCATCTTGTAAAGTGAAATATAGTGAGGGCAAGTGATATAAAAACAAAACTCTTTAGTCATCTTAGTATTTTAAAGTTAAATTATATCCTGAGAAATACATATTAACTATAGAAATAGTGTAAACAGTTTGTATTCAGAAAAAGTTAATTGGTAACTTGATATAATATATGTTCATTGGAAAAATTCAAAGCATTAGAATTGATTTAACAGTTAACAATTGATTTTATTCATGTTTATCTAATGTCATAATAATCTCATTAAATTCTTTTAACCTTTATATAATCTGTAAATTTCAGGAATGCGTAGATCATTAATCCAGGGTTCAAACATGATTTTATAAACTTTGAAATTTAAATGCAGTAAAATTCTTTAATTACCTTTACATGTATTTTTTTAGTGAAATATTTTATCAAATTATCGTAAAATTGTTGCGATTGGAAGAAGTTATTTATATGCTCTGATTGTCTTAAAAAAATATAACTTTCATTGTATGTTTTAACTTTTATTTTGAATTTATAACATACCTTTGGAAATTGTTAGCCTTTTCTTCTCTCTATTTATTGTCAAAGTCTTAATTCATTGAAGTATTATATTACAGATTTACATAAAGAAATGTGAGTTTAAATATAATAAAAGCTAAACATAAAATGTGTTTGATAACTATATTTGTGGGAAAATTGTAAACCACATCTTTTTTACCCTTTGTGCTATGTAATAAATGGGAATCCTGTATTTTTAGCCAAGGCTTTAAATTGTTTTCAAATTTAGTCGAAGAAAGAAATGTATTGAACTGCATCTGTTGATAAACTTTTTTTTTTCTTTTATCTGTTAAGATTGATTTTGGTGGTGACAGAAATGTGTGTGGACTAAACTTAATCATTGGTGGAGGGAAAAGATGTTTTCCTTTATATGATTGAAGAGCAAAGAATGGGGGGGGGGGAAACCCTAACTAAATTTATTATAAATTTTTTTTAAAAAAAAAAACAGAGGATCAACTTTTTTCAGAAATATGAAGGAATAAAAGGCAAAATACCCAAGTATACTTTTTTAAAATTTATTTGAAACATATAAAACTAATGGGCACTGTATACGATTTTATTTAACATGAAATTTCTTTAAGAACAAGTTAATGCATCAGTAAACAAAAAAATTGTTTTTTGGAGGGGAAGCATTCTTTTTTCTAAACAAATACATTTTTCTGACTTATAAATTTTGAGAAATAAGGTTTCATAATTTCTCAATATAGCATTTTGTCAAGTTGCTAACTTTAAATAAACTTCAGATGGCTTATTTTCTTGAAAGAAAGAATATGAGTAGTAAAAATATTTTTATACATACCCTTTGAGGACCTGTAATTAAATCATAATATAAGAGAGGACCTTTTTAATTAAATCAGTCTTTTATTACCAGGTGACAAAACATAAAATGATTTAAGGCAACTATTTCTTATGAGGCTGAATTTATACCTATATTTTTGATAGACTTTGGTAAAATTAGAAATATGTTTTCAGTGTTAAAATAGAACTTATTTTAAAAGGGAACTATGTTTCTCCTTTTTTTTTTCTTTTATTCATTTCAATCAAATTATTTTACATCTGATAAAGTACTGCAGTTAAATTTCCTTTCTGTTCTTACTTATATCTGCTAAATATAATATAAAAAGGAAAAGTGCAAAACATTCAAGAGTCAGGCACCTGTTTTATATAAAAGGGATAATGCAATTGACAAACTTGTGTAATAAACTGATATTATATCTGTTCAATAATAATTTTTAGATGGTATAAAATACTGCACAATAACTAATATACAAGCTTGAAGGGAGCACCACATATGCATAGCTGAAATTATAAAAATTTCAATATTATATATCTACGTGAATTTCAGAAAAGGCAGTAGTGTTATAGCATAATTTGATACAAAAATACACCAGACTGGTAAATTTTTAGCACATTAAATTGTAATTATTTTATGAAAAACATCATACACACACATATATATATATGATATTTAATGAATCCTACATATATATCATTTCCTTTTCAACCATATTTTATAAAATGTAAAAAAAAAATGTAGTACCTCTCTCTCTCTCTCTAAAAAATTCAATCATAGTGGGTTTTTTCTACTTAACTAGCATTGTATCTAGTAAAAATTACGGCTAAATGGTATATTGGTTAGTGACCCTGACTGCTGTGCTGTAGGGCTTGGGTTCGAATCCCAGAGGAGGCATGGATGTTTGTAAATGTCTAGCCCCAGTATGGCATGGAGGCATTTTAAATATTTATCAGGCCAAAACTTCTCAAGAGGTTGGTGGTAGGGGAAGAGAGGTGGAGGACCTGACCAAGCCCCTGGGTGTTTTTTCTTAAAATTGTGGTGGAACACAGGGGTGTAGCTACTGCCATATCAGTGATACAGAGCCTCAAGACATAAGTAAAAAAATTGCAAAGTGTTAAGCCCTAGAGAGGGCATCCAAGGCACTTTGATACAGGGATAACTCGGGACTAGCTACGTCTGGGGCTAATAAAGCCAAAATGTACTGTCACCTGCTTGGTGCTCAATATTATGGCTAACAGCAAGCATAATCTAGCTCCTTTCCTCCATGAATTTTGTGGGCCCTGTTCTGACACTGTCAATTTGGTAGTATTAGTAACAAAAATAAAATAAATTTTTTGGGGATACTTAATTTTTTGTTTTTGGTGTTCCCTGGAGACAAACCAATGAGCCCAATAAAATGTTGAAGATTTTATAGCCAATTAAAGAAGCAAGATTGGATAATTGTATAAATCACAGTTCAATTTCTTTTGCAAGCATCCTTGTCTGCTACACAATGTGCTATGCCTTCTTCCACCTTCTCACTGCTCTTAACTGGGGGGAAAATTGCACTCCTAGCAGCCTTTATGCCCACAGTATTTACAAAAGTTGGAGTGAATCATGTAAGCCAATCACATCATGACTGCCTCTCATTCAGCCTTGGAGTGATAGCTATTATCCTTGGTGATTGGTATAAATCTCTTGTGAGAGCAAAGATGTTTCTAGTTATCCTGCATATCACTTTAATACTTTATTGATATGTTATTGACATTCTGCATCTAATTAAATTATCCAAAATGCCAATCTCCATATGGCTTGCATATTGCAGGCTTGACCTCAGTCCAAGTTGGTGGATTTTCCTGATGCAGAAAATTGACAGCGGCTATGTCGTATGATTATATGGCATACTAGCTGGTATACCCGTTCTTCACACAGGTGAATTTAAAAATTAAAAATACACACTGAAGGATAAAGAAGTTTTTAATGAGTTATACGTGAATTGTATAAATTAAACAAAAAAAGCTTTTTACATAACTCAGCTGAACGAAAAAACCATGTTTGCTAAATTTTAAGTCTTTAGATATAATTGCTGATTTTTTTATTATTGTTATTATTATTTATGATGTCCCGTAACTTTCTTGTGGGTCGATTTTTGAAAACACCTACCTGCTCAGCAAAAGTAACACATTGTTAAAAATTTTGTGTAATAAATGCTAAAAGTAGTGTAAATAATTTTTATCTGGATGTGTAATACGTTAATATTACTTTCTGATGCATTTATTTTATGTTAAATAGCTGTTACCCGCGACTTCGTCCACGTGGAATTTAACAAAAAAGGGTTCATTCACTTCACAGAGTTTATGAAAACTTTTCTTCTACTTTGTGAATCTATGTTTCTTCTTTTGTTTTATTTTTTTTCTTTGCTTTTTGTTGAGCAAGGGATGAAAGGGACGCATGACCTTTGACACTGTCGATGGGTGAGGACTAAAATCTTTAGGATCAAAATAGGTATAAGTAGCAAGTAGGGTGAAACGAGAACACAAACGAAGCCGCAAGGAAGGGGGTGAAAGGGATGCATGACCTTTGACAATGCAGTTAACGACTGTAAAATCATTAGGATCAAGACATGAATGGGAAATGTGGCGAATGGCAGCAACCTAATCAAAGAAAAAAGTTTGATATAACTGCTAGCTATCGTTGAGACAGAAGGCTCGCGAAATAAATAATTCCTATTAAATAAAAATAATCCCTATTGAATAAAAATAGTCCCTATTGAAATAAATAATCCCTATTTGAATCGGATATTGCTCACTATTTCATTGGTTTTAATTTTATTTTCCCAGAATCCTAATTTTTTTTTCTAAAATAAAAGTAGCCTAAGTTATTTCTTATAACATTAGGTATCTGCCAGTGAAAGTTTCGTCAAAATTGGTCCAGCCGTTTCAGAGATTAATAACATTAGGTATATCTGCCAGTGAAAGTTTCGTCAAAATTGGTCCAGCCGTTTCAGAGATTAGCCCAAACAAATAGACGGACAGAAAGACACAAAAAATTTTAAAAATTGATTTTTTCATATAAGTACCGTATATACTTTTAAATGCATTTAGTAAAAAGCTGCTAATTTCAAATTACAAACAGACACTTCATTTTTATCTATATGTATAGATAAAAGTGTCACTAGAGTGTCTGTTTGGCTTGGGTTCTCTAGGCAAAATTAAACTCTAGTACAGTTTCACATTGTCAGAGCTCAGGTGCCTCCCTCTGGGGAGGAAACTGGGCATCACAATTACTTGTGGCGATTGGTATCTACCTATATGGTGCAGCACTAAAAAGAAATACCAGAATTTTCGGGGAATGTACTAGGTCTGCAATGGTAAAACACCAATCTGCAGCCTATTAGAAAAAAAAATCACTGAATTGTATTTTTGATCCAATCAAATATGTGTGGGAAATATATCTTGAGCATTACCAAGCATCGCAGATCTGGAGCAACAATTAATAAGTCCCTGGTAAAATGTATCTGAAGTTGAGACGATGAATTTTTATTGATGCATACCAGCATGCATTTCCCATCAGAAGGGGCTTTTCCTGTTGCTTATTTTTAATCATTGATGGATCCTGTGGCTTTGAATTTTTAAACATTTCATTATCTGTGTATGAACTTTACATATGTGTAATTTCATGATAATCAGTCACTTTCTTCATGGTGCATAATTTTTTTAACTTCAAAATCATGTATATATACAATTTTAATTTTTTTTTATAAAATGTTTAAAGTCTAGATTAAAATTTATTGTTAGAATATATAAGACAATCTTTAATATTTTAATGAAAAATGTTTGCATGCTAGTAAATTATTATAAAATTAAATAATATGAAATAATAGAGAATAAATAATGCCACGCTTGTAAATATATTTTAGGGTTTTATTTTTCAGCATTTGATACTAAAAATTAGTGAATTTCTCAACTATTCAGCAATCAAAAATAAAAAAAATAAATTTTACTAACATTGTTGGTAAGTTATGACATTTCAAATCCTGTATTGAGTACAGTTCATTTATCTGGTTTAAATTTTCTGTATAAACTGTTTAAAACATCTCACCAGATACTGTTTGCTTATGATTAATGCTTTTATTTAGAATTTAATATGGGAATGTATATACACATATTAGTCACTATTAATTTCCGATTCCACATGCTTGACAGTTAATAGGTACTTTTGAAACCTCACTTTCATTGAACAAGCTTTATGTATATATTCATACTATATTTTTCTCTTTCAGAACAACCAATAATGGCTTCATCTCAATCTCCTCCAGCAACTATGCCGAATTATATTCGATTTCTTTTTGGTGGACTTGCTGGGTGAGAAAAGATTGACGTTAAATGAAATGATAGTTTGATAATTAATGCTATTCATTTGTGTTAGCATAGTTATAATATATATATATATGTTGTAAAAAATTAAATCATTTTTTCTATACTGTTTGGTGCTGAATTCATGGTATAAACTTTCAGGGTAGATATAAGGCTTTGTGTAACAATCAATTATTGTATAGGAATTGTGGGTGCCAGTGACGTGGTGAAGTGCAAACAGGGAAATAAAATAAAAGAAAAATGGATTTATTGGTTGGTTGTGTTGCTGGTAAGGGGCAGTATATGTCTAGCTGCCGATCTACATGATGCATCTTGGTAGGGGAAAGCACAATTCGCAGCTGTGCTGATGTCTAAGATGGGAGACTTTACATGTGCTGAAAAAGCATACAGGCATTACATGTATAGCCATGCAGACGGAAATGGCAGAGCTGCACTACTAATGTATCACACGCAGTTTCCTGATAGATGAATGCTGGATTACAGGATTTTTCCACGATGTGGGTACTTACTTGAATGCTACGTTTTGGACACAATGGATTGGGTGTGATGGACCAGGCTCTTGGCCACCCTGATCTCCTGATTTATCGAGCCTTGATTAATTTTTATGGGGACATCTGAAGAATCTTGTTTATGTGACTCCACTTGACTCAGATTAGGATCTCGTTCCCAAAGCTGCTCCATGTGTGCGTGAAATACATGGCATTCTTTAACTTGTATGCAAATCACTCCACCTGATGCTGTCAAGTTTGTATCACTACTGGTGGACACAATTTTGAACTTTTATTGTAAACATTACACTTTTCAATGGCATTTTCAATAAGCACTTTGTCTTTCCTTGGGACTCTTATTTTTTGTGTTTGTACCTCACAGCATCATTTGTGCCCGTACATTAAATGATTGTTACGATGTCCTGTATTTACCCTTAAAGTTTCTACCATGAATTCGGGACCACCCAGTATTTCAGTTTTTCTGTTGATATACTCTCACCCGAAAGATTTTTTTCATAAAATTTATTTTTTCTCAGTTGTTTGAGGAATATTGCTATTTTCATTTTAGTATTCAAAAATGGCAAGATATGTAAAGGAATAAAGAAATTTTCTATTTAATAAAAAAGTGGGAATATTTTATCCTGAAATGAAACTTAATTATCAAAAGAAAAAATTAATTTTATTTAAGTACCAAACAGAAAAATGTTTCATTTATTCTGTTATAAATTACACCCATCTAGAAATACTAAAGCATGTACTGAAAGTTTTAAACTCAAAATAGATAGTGAATCAAACCAATCAGCAATGTTTTTAATTTTTTTTGAAAATTAGATATTTTATTACAAACATATTTTATTTTTGTGCTCTTTTCTGCTTGTTGTTTAAGACAGCTTAAAAATAGCCTTATATTTTCAAAACTTTTATTTAAACATTAATATCTGAAATGTTTGAACCTTTTAAATATATGGATTTGTTTTCAATTTGATTAATATTACACCAAATCAACTTGAATAATTTTCTATATTAGATCTGAAAATTCCTTTATCTCCTTCCATTCCAATCCTAAAAATCCTTCTCCAATTTGAAAAATCTATTTAAATTTCTTTATTCCTAAGCTAATAATTTTTTTCTCTCCTTTTCCACATCAATCTGCATAATACAATTTCTCTCTGAAGTTCTTGTGATGCTGTAGTCTATAGTGGTCAAGGTAATGAATCGTGACCGGTATGTCATAAGTTCGAGCCTAGTGCCACTTAAGATGTAGAGAGGACTGTTGCACATTAAATCTGACAAGGCTCAAACATTCTCATGTTGTTGGGGTATGGAAGTTAGGAGAACAGGCATCTCAGCTGTCGTCCTTGTCACTTGATCGTGGTTTTGCGAATAGCGCTAGTGCAACTTCACGTTGCTTTGTTAATATATGTCACAGGAAAATGAAGAAGTTAGAGACCTCATCAAATCATTAAGGGAGATGATCAATTCACACAAAATGTTAAAATAACGTCTCTTTGAGGTCATTTCCCTGATGTAAGTAAGTGATTTGATCAAATCCCCAAACTGTTTTAGTGAAATGATGAAATGAACAAGTCAGCATTTGTGGAGCTCTGTTATCACTTGTTACCACTCCCTTTTACCTCCCCTCTCTCCTTGTCCGTGCCGAGCTTCAGATGTGACGCACCAAAACAAAATGACCTAAGTATAATTTTTAGTTTGATTTAGTTATATTCTTTGCATTATTATTTTACAATTGTTGTATCACTTTTATATGACTGAAAATTAGAAATTGAATAAAACTTAAATTGAAAAATGTAAGCAAACACAAATTAGAGGGAATTCGACCACGCCCTCTTTATGGATAAAAAAAAGCTGTTTTAAAAAGGGAAATAATAATTGAAAAAAAGATGTTACAAATAAAGCAGGATATTTCTGAAATGCTATAATTTTTTTAAAAAATGTTTCCAATTCTATCCTTTTTTTAAAAAAAAAAATACCAGCTTTATTATCTAATTATTTTAATTAACTTCAAATGAATAATTTGTAATTCAATGATTATCATTGTATTAATTACCGTATTTTCCTGTATATAATCAGCAGATTATGTGTTAAAAAAGTTTCAAATTTCGTTGTGCGTATTATATGCCACTGCGGATTATCTGAGAAAAAACATTCTCCATCAGAAAAGCGAACAATAAAGTTTTGGAAGAAATGCCGTTTATGTTTTATAAAATAAATAATAGATGGCGCTTTCATGACTCGGATGACGTATTTCAGCTATAACTAGTTTTTGTCCAATTACATTCAAAAGCGAATTCGATTCCTCGGAAGGAAAAAATAGTTATTAGTCGCTGGCGCCATTTCCAATTTTCTCTCTCTTGACTAGAGCTAGTAAGTCCTTCGAAAGTTTTCATCAAGTTGAAGCGAAAGTGTTAAGTTACACTACAAACTTAAAAGGCTACCAAAATTGGGAAGCTGCAAGGTTTTTCAACGTTGACGAATTGAATATTCGTTTGTGGAGAAAAAACAAGACAAACTTCTCAAAATTGTGATTGACGTTAAAGTGCCGATCATTTTGGTAAGCCTCACTGGCCAGAATTAGAGGAAGAAATAAATAAAAGGATTTTAAAAAGAAAGAGACAGTGGGGAAGCAGTCTCGATCTTAATTTTTGCTGTTAACTTGCTAAATTAAAAAAAAGAGATTTTTTTCCGCATGGAATGTTTTGTTTAACAACTCAAAACATAGATGGCAGTAGCAAAGAATTTTTTTGTTTTATTGAGATTATCGTAAAAAATATTATCATACATATTTGAAAAGACATTTCGTAATAAATTTTTTTTCCTGTACAATTTCTTACTTCTATTTTCAATTATATTGTATATTTTTTGTCTTATATGACATTCATTATCGGCAGTTTATATTTTGGATTATTCGGCCTAAAAATTGCAGCGGATTATGTGCCGCTGCGGATTATACAATGTTTTTTTTTTTACTCGAAAAAAAGGCTTTGCGGATAATACGCCGCTGCGGATTATATACAGGAAAATACGGTACTCTACTTTTAATAATGCACCATATTTGCTAAATGAACACTTTTAAACTCTTGACAATATTATTTCATCATTTCACTGAAACAGGTTAGGAAATTGATCAAATCACTTACTTTTCTTAGGGAAATCACCTTACAGAGTTCTTACTTTAACATCTTGCATGAATTGATCATCTCCCTTTGGGATTTGATGAAATCCCTATAATTTAATCATTTTTCTGTGACATATATACTGTCTTACTTTGAAGTTCTTTTTTCATAAAACTTATAAGATTTCTATACTGAAGTTTTGCCAATGAGAATATAAAGTTATGGCATTCTAAATTGCAAAATAATTGTGTTGTTTTGTTGATGTTTCTTAAAATTCTGTGAAAGATTACAGCATATGAAATAATTTTATTGATATATTATCAATGGCCCAATTTTACTAACATGTTGATTCATAGTTTTTATACATTGATCTATAATTATTTAATAATTTATAAAATGATTAGCAGATATACACCTGTTCTTCACTCAGTGAATTGAAAAATACAACAATCAAGATGCAAGTTAATTTATTCAGTGTAACTGTGGCATCATTCTACCAGAGCTATAAAGAAAGATGAAAAAATCTCTTCAAGATGCAAACTATCATCACTCAGTTTCACTGCACTAAATCTCATGTGTTTGGATCTTGCCCATTTTGTGTCACATCACACATACAGAAATTCTACCGTAAATAAATCAATGGTGCATCAATGAAAAATAGGGTTTTAGAAAAGAATTCCCAAAAAATTTATTTATTTATTGTGGCAGAAATATGCTTATGGTTTTTTGAAACATCAACAGAGCTCTTTAAAATTTTTTGGAACTATATGATCAGTGGTACAGCTTTGTATATGATTCAAATACTCAGATAAATATTTAAATATATATGTATGATTGTGTAAGTTGAAATAATTATTTTATAATTATATTAATATTAATTTGTTACATATTCTGTTAAGATATGTCATGCTACATGATAAATTTTTAAAATTTATTTTATCAAACATAATATAATTAAATTTACTCTGAAGGAAAATATAAAAAAACTAGGAAGAAGTATTTTCATTTTTGCTATGCTTCTTATTTATGTATACTTTATGTTGAATAAATTTCATTTTTTGTAGAAACATTTATATAATTTTTTTTATCACATTAAATACTTTTGTATTTTTTATTATATTTTTATAATTGCCAATCAAATTGAACTTTTTTTTAATATTTCAGGATGGGTGCTACATGTTTTGTTCAGCCTCTAGATTTAATTAAAAATAGAATGCAATTAAGTGGTAAGTATTAATTTGTTTACTTTTTTAATGATTATTTTATTAACAGTACAAAATTAGCTTGAAGTTAAAAATTCATTGCTATTTGACTCATTCGCTTACTTTAACCTTACAGTTATAATCAGAATAACAACAAAAAAAATACTTTTGTCTAACTTACTTTTTAAAATATTGTTATTTGAATTATTATATATATATATATATATATATATATATATATATATATATATATTTAACTTTTCAAACTTGAAATTATGCATAAATATTTCTTTTTCAAAACTCTCATTTTTATTGTTAGCAACAGCTAACAATAAAAGATTTTTTTCTGATTTTACGTTACTACTATTTTTTGAGGAATTTAAATTATTTAAAATCTTCAATTATGTATTTTTGTAATGAAATATCTAAAATTCATTATTTTTTAACTATGCTTCCAAATTTATGTTTAAAGGTGAGGGTGGAAAGGCCAAAGAACATAAAACAAGTATTCATGCTATCAAGAGTGTTATAAGAAATGAAGGAATGTCAGGACTTTATGTTGGGTAAGATTTTCATCATTGACATATAGAAGAATCTCATTGTATTATGTTAATTTTGATTTAATGTTTAAAATAATTTTTCTCTCTTAAAAATTTAGATTTTGCTATTTGTTTTTACATAAAACAAAGTTATATAATAGTTAATAATATAGTTTTAACTTCTTGGTGTTATCTGTAGTTGAAACTTTTAAAATTAATTACCAAAAATAATAGTAATTGGGTATTCAAAACTAAAAATCAAAGTCTATTAAAAAAATTTGAACTAATTTTCAAAATTTTTATATTTATTTTTTCAATGTATTTTTATCTTATAAATTTTTACTGATGTCTTTTATAAAAACTTAAATGACATAAGAAATATTTCAATATGTACATTGGATGAATAATCTGCTACTTGAGACATAATTGGGTAACTCTCTCTCTCTCTCTTTATTTCAAATTCAAGCCTTAATCTAAAACTAATGTAAATCTATGTATATTTGCTTATAGATTTTTTCTTTAAACATATCATCTTATTTTACTATAAATGAGTTATTGTAACCTAATTAGATTAAAATACCAATATATCTTCCTGTATGAAAAAGATTTAATTTTTAGCACACACACAAGGTTACATCAAATCAAGGTAAGTCTTAATCCCTCTAGATATTTCAGGTTTTATACAATAAGACTATAATCAAATAATGTTGTATATTTTTTTGAAAAAAACTGGCTCTTAAATTATGCCAGGAGTAGTCAGCTTTATGATTATTATGTATCTGGATATAAATGTTTTGTGTGCTGGAAGCCACAGTTCTCTATAACTCTTGTGTGACTAATACATAAATTCATTCACATAATATCCATGCATATGTTTATTCTCCAGTCCTATTACTTTTTTGAAAATTTTTATTTCAATATTGTAAATGGAATTGATGAGAATTATTATTTTTATATTATTTATAGATTCATATTATGCCATTACATTTTGTTTTTTTTTTTGACATTTTGTGCTACTTTAAAATTTTTGATAGCTAATAAGGATTTTTTATCAATTAAATAAAAAAAATTTTAATATCGGTATGTTTTTTTCCTGTTTTATTTTAGATTATCTGCTGGACTTTTAAGGCAGGCATCCTATACAACTGTTCGAATGGGTGTTTATTCTACTTTGTTTGAAAAATTCTCGTAAGAAGTCTCTCAACATTAAAAGTTTTAAGCCTAGAAAATATTAATAAAAAGTATTTCACATTCTAAAAGATTTTTCACATTAAATAGTTTCCTTTGTTTAAATTTTTGATTTATTAAATGCATGTTGAATGACATTGGAGAAAAATTAGTAACATATTTGCATCTTGTCAAATACATTGTTTTTTAGTTATCGCAATGCTATTGCTGATGGTCTATGAACAAATATTTCTTAGTTGGATTTTAATTATTTTGAATTAAATATGGCAAAAAAATTATCCAATGAAACACTGGTTATTATTTTAGGTATTGCATTGTGTATATATTCATTATTTTTGCATGTTAAAGTGAAAGATAAATTGAAAAACAATATTCAAATAATAATCTTTTTTTATTGCGATCAATTTTTTGCGTAGGATATTTAATTTTAATGATGATTGCTTCTAACATTTTTTGTGATCTTGAAAAGTAGAATTGATTCAATTAATCCTAAATGAAAATGTTGTTGCCCTATCTCTATCCCTTTTCAAAAATTTACTCTTTTTGATTGCATAATTCAGTATTTGATAAACTTAAATTGCTTTAGTTTTGTTATGTTTGGAAATATATGTTATGTATGTCGTTGTTTATGAATATCTGCTAAGATGTAGTTTTCTATTGAAATACAGTTTTTTCACCTGAAATGTTACTTAAGATTTTCTTGCTGATGTTAAAATTCAATAGTATCTGCCATTGATTGTGTTCACCTTAACTATTATGTAATGAGATGCACAAGATCTGTTCAAAAAGTATCTAACCTTTGATCAGAAAAAATATCTTTGTTACTTTGCGAGATTAGAATCGTAATCAAATTCAAAATAAGCCTCTTGCACCTTCACACAGCCAAGCATTCCTTCTACTGCCAAAAACACTTCTAGAAGGCTTCTTTTGGAATGGTGTTCAACTCCACCAACAGGTTCTGCCTTACCTCTTATTTATATTGGGATCCTTTCAATGGCATTTTCATTTTCTTAGACAGCCAGAAGTTGCAAGAAGCGAGCTCCAGTGTTGACAGTGTCCAGTAAGTTCTGTGAAACTGCAAGATGGAGTTTTTCTGTTCCACCAACAGAAGCTTGGGAACTAATTTCGCAGCTGCTCTGCACATGATTACACAAAATTGCATGATATGAACCTGTACTGATCTCAACTTGTTTAGTAGTCTCTCATACGGTTAAAGGATAATTTTTCATTATCAGATTTTCCACCTTTTCAACACCAGCTGCAGTTTGAGTGGTTCATTTGGCCTCCCAGAATGCTGATAACTTTCTACTGATGTGGGGTTAATTTGAATTGGTTAAACCCCTACTTAATTTGTGTGGCTCCCATAGCATCATCTCTAAACACTGAATCTTATGAATTGTTTCACTTAGAATATCACCAAGTTTTTGACAAAATTTTGATACCTTTGCTCAAGTCGTTCAGCCATCTTTACAGAAATAAAAATCCAAGAAACATGTATAACAGCACCTCACTTGACTGCCTGCAGGAAACTACTGTTACACTGGAATGAAGGGGAAAAATTCAAGCATGTGCATTAAGCTGTCACCTCACTATGTATACAGTTTTAGTGTTTTAGAATCTCTACTCTAAAGTGGGACAATTCAAGGTCAGATACTTTTTTGGCAGACCTTGAATAGTATGGTAATTGTAGTTATTTTGTAGCAATCTCGTACCTTTGAATTTACTTGAATTATGTAATTTTATGATCAATTGTAACTATCTACTGTAAATTTTATGGTAATCAAGCGAGATCATGGTCACAGATTTATTGTCGGGGATTCAAGTCAGATTACCCTAAAAAAATCTACCATGTAGAGAGACTCATGCATGTTAAATTTATCAAGGTTAAAGTCTGTGTGTTAAAGTGGTGTGGAAGTGGATTGCCAATTCAGGCGTCATCATCATCACTTGACTATGATTCAAGATTATGTAGTCTTTTGCCAATAACCCTTGTGTAGGTTTTAAAGATTTTTTTTTTATAATTTCTAAAAATTAATCTGCTTGTGTATATGATCAAAAACATGCTTTTCTGAGTTTTACATTTTATTTGAACTTGATTGTAAAGTTAGGAATAGAAAATTTTGTTTCTTTTAAAAACATTTTTTTTATTTCTGGAAAGTAACTAAATATTAAATTAAAAATCAATGGTAAAAATGAAAGAACAATCTTTTTTTAAATACTTAAAGAATTTAAAACTCACTAAAATACTCATATACTCAGTACAAAAAATATATTTTACTTGTCAAGAATTACTGACATGGTATTAGCTGCTATATAAGTATATTTCTAAAAAAATGAACACTCATCATTTATTATTTTTAGAGAAATTATGCATTGAAAATCGAGAGTTGACTTTCAGTTCACACATACAGATAATCTTGCTATTCATTTATAAAATCGAAACATTTATGAATGAGTATTTTTGGCTGAAAATGTGTATTCCATAATTATTTAATATTTTTAAAAAAATGTGTTCTCTGTTGACAATTTTCCAATTTTATATATTTACAGTGAAAATCGTTTAAAATAAAACTGAGGAAACTAAAATATTTTTTTCATGTTAAAGGATATTGCAACAAAAAAAATATATTCAACAAAGTTAAGTTTATTAGAATACATTTCATTTACATAGATATGTATACATGCATGTAAATTATTTAGTAAAAAATCGATGAAACAAAAACTTCCACAAGAACATAATGAAATAAAATACAAAATTTAGCAATACCAAAATCTTTGCAGATTTCCGTTTTCCTCTTCAACGTTTGATCAACAGTCTTAAGAAGCTCTATCTTCAATTTAAGCAAAATAGCAGTTAAAGTAAACTGCTATTTTGAGCTGTTTGGCATAGTGCTCATAAAAAAGGTTTTTCTAAAATAGAAGAAAAAAAACTCTAACCAAACTCACTGATTTTTAATCACACTGCAATACGCATCACCAAATTCCAAAACCAACTGATAAGAGATGAGATATTTTGGGTGGCGTTTGAAGAGATGGAGGGTGAAAGTAGCTTAGATAAACAAAATTGGCTTATTTCGCAAGCTATTCTGAGGATATTTCAAAGCCAAGCTAGCTTCCTTTCTACAAAACATGTCAAACCACCTCTTTTTCATTTCACCTCCTTTTCAATCTCACCTACGTTGCAGATGTTTTCCATGTTTTGTTCATTCTCAGAAGGGAAATTTTTTGTTTCAAGTGGTTTTCGTTTTTAGTTAAGAGAAAAAAAAAATACATGAAAATGCATGTTTGTCGAGATAGTTGTATTATTTCTTAACTGATATTTTGCCTTAAGTGTTTTCGGGTTAAACGTATTTCTCGGTATGTATATTAAACAATGCTTTTTAGAAATTATTTCTTAAATAGCAAATTTTTGTTATAAATTGTCCACCAGTATCCTCACCTATTTTTTTTTCTTTCAGAGGGGAGGGCAAACCACCAGGCTTTTTTATGAAAGCAGGCATTGGTATGGCTGCAGGTGCTGTTGGAGCTTTTGTTGGCACTCCTGCTGAAATATCTCTAATTAGAATGACAGCAGATGGAAGGTTAATACTCTATCTTTAAAAGTTGACTAAGCATGCATAATTTTAAATGAAAGCAAATTGTATTGTAAAAAAAAAGGTGCAATTTGAGTAAAGATGCTAAAAACTGGCAGCATGGCTGAGAAATGTTTAATGAATAATTTTGAATGCAATATAGGAATTTTTTATTGAAAGTTAATAAATTTCTTAAAATGTATTACATTTTGAAAAGATAAGTAGATAGTCAGTAGATGTGTTAGTTGTCGAGTTCAACCTCAGGGATTTCCGCAGTAACAAAAGTATAACAAAGTATTTAAAATTACAAAATCCATCAGCAGTGAACTTTATAATACTCTAGATGTGGTATTGATTTTAATTATGTGTTGTTTTGTGCTTTAATGCAAATTAAAAAGAAAGATTTGATGTGATGGGAAAAAAAATTTCAGAAGGCAGAGGAAATGAAATATATGTTCTCATAAACAAATATAATTAATAAATAAATCCAAAGGATGGACTGAGTAAAATGTTATTTGAAGTATTTTTTTTAATTGTTGAACAAACTTCTCCCCTGTATATCAACATTACTGAATGATGTATTAGCATCATCATCGTAGCTAATCCTGAGTGGGCACTGTATCAAAAATTCTTGGGGGTGACCTTTTTTAGAGGCTTCTTTTGGATTTTTTGTTTACACATGCTGGGGACCCATAGCTTTTGGGCCCTGTTATCATTGTATTTTGTTATTCCCCCTCCCCCCGATTGAAATGTATGCATATCTATTGAGCTTGCAGATATAGTTTGTTTTAATTATGATTTATCGTAGTGTTACTCTTTTAATATTCATTGATTGTTATTTTTATGTAATTAGGTTTATCATATTTTGTGTTCTAAAATGTCCTAGAGAATTTTGCAATTCTTGAATTCAAGAAGTATGAAATTCATAAATTTGTCTCAGAGTTTGTAAAATCTGCAGATGTAATGCTATAAAATTTATTAAAATGAAGTAAAAAATGTGGGAAAAGGAAATGAGCTCGACATAAATTGAAATGAATGTGACTGTAAATAAAACTCTTTAATAAATTATACTCAAAAGGACTTTTACTGTTTTGAAATCAGAAAAGTTCTCGATCAGATTTCATCTATCTTAGAAAAATCATCACTGTAGTTTTCATCTATATGGTGTAGACCTGTGGTAACCTACTTATTAAAATTAAGGCTTCATGGCTGAAAAGCTATGCAGTCAATATTATTGTACTAAGAACTGTATTATATTAGAAAAGTGGTTACCATATAAAATCCGGCGTATAACACAAAACTCCACTTTCAAACTTTATTTTTTAATTAGAAGTATATTTGCAATATAACATGCAGACACTTTTTTAAAAGGAACGTGAAATTTACATATTCAGTACTCTTATGTTTTGAAGTCATTTATTCTTGGTATTATCCCAGGCTTTTAGAAAAAGTAGTATACTTCTATAAATACAACTTTCAAGTTCATAAGGTATGTTATTTATTTTAAATAAATAGTATTTTGATATACATTGAAGTCTAACTTTCTTAGGCTCATCTTTTTTTTTCTGTTTTAAAGCTACCCTTTTTATACTTGGCATATAACTGCACACTGTAAATTTCGATCTTATTTTTTGTGTTAAAAGTGCACGTTATAGCCAGATTTTATGGTAATTCAGTTACATATTTCAGGTTCATTTCTACTAAAACTCTTTCCTCTCAAACTCTTTTATGTGAGCTTCTGTATGTTAAATACATTTTACATGACTTGGAAATTGGTTAGGGAGACATTAGTTCTGAGATTTTTCTTCATACTTTGTTATGATTGAAAATTTATTATTCCAATACACTGTCGACCTATCATGTTGTCTCTTGAAGAAACATTTATTCAAACAAAATTATCTTATATCAAACTGTTCAGAAAGTATAATAGACATTTTTTTTGTTGAAAATACCCTAATTCTTTTATCATTGCACAAAATTCCAGTGGTCAATATGCTATTTAAATGAGAAGTAATCAATGAAGCTAAAAGAAATCATTCTTGCTGTAAAGGAATATGAAATTTTTGTCTTTAACTTGTCAAAATATTGTGACAAATTCTTTAAAAAGATCAAAAAACTAATGGTTAATATTGTTTTTACAATTATATAAAAGAGGTTAATTTGTTGTGCAATATGGATAGTTTAAAAATGTTTATTTTTAAATTTTTTTTTAAATAAAACCAATTTAAGAATTTAGAAATCTTTTTAAGATGATTAAAGTTTTTAAGATGTAGCATTATTTTTAACTATTTATTTAAAATTATAAATTATTTAATGTTTTTATTTAAAAAATTTCAGATTGCCAGAGGCTGAAAGAAGAGGCTACAAAAATGTCTTTGATGCACTAGTCCGAATAACTCGAGAGGAGGGACTTCTTACTCTTTGGAGGGTAGGAAATTTATAAAGATTTTATAACATTTAAAAGGATTTATTACTGATAAATATTTATGGACGATTTTTTTCGTCATTGTTCTGTTTTACGAAAAAGTATTTTGGGAGGAAATTTTTGGAAGTACTCATTGCTAAATAATAATCAGGATATAGCATTCATTGCGAGAATCTACATCTATGAAATTTTCTGAGCTTTGAAGAAACTCCAAAATGGTTTTGTTTGCCCTTATTAAGGCTATATGCACTTTATCATTTTTTACTGCAATGAGTTTGTAGCAGTATCTAAATAAACCAGTACTTAGACATCGAGCGAAGACAATCGTTTTGGCGTGATTGATAAAGTACTGGTGTTTGGAACGGAAGGTGCCCAGTTTGAATCTTTCCTATATCGGTGACCCGTTGACTGAAGTAAGAAAACACACAACTTTCTGAATTGTCGTGACACCATGTACCGCAAGAAAAATAAATAAAAATAATGTATAAGAGAAGAGGAATAATAAATAAGAAGAGAAGAGAAAAATAAATAATTATAAATAAGAGAAGAGAAAAAAATAATAAAAAAATTAATAAACACACTCTTTGTAACAAAGAGAAACAGAAGAAAAAAATCGTTCATCAATCCACCTCACTGGTGGGAAAGTAGTGTGGCGATAAAATAAACCAGTACTTAGACATCACACGAAGACGATCATTTTGATGTGATCGATAAAGTACTAGTGTTCGAAATAGAAGGTGCACGGTTTGAATCTTTCCTACAAGTTCTTTTAATGATATAGCAGGATAGTTCAATAATACAGAAACTTTCTTGAATATTTCATGAAGTGCCTAGTGTTTTCTGTGTTTTGTTCTTTCCCAGAAAGGAAATCTTTTCATGGAAAGGGAAAAAAACAATGCATGAAAATTCATAGTAGTTTGTCGGGAGCATTGTATTAATTGTGTTAACTGATATTTTGTCTTAAGCATTTTTGCTTTAAACTTATTTCACTGTATTATTATGGATTAATATAATATCTTTGATAGGAAGTTATGTCTTTGATTCTGATTTTTCTTAAATGTCTAACAAAAGATAATTTTTAATTTGATTGGGTATGTTTTTTATTTAAATCTATTTTATTGTATTGTTTAGTTACATTATTGAGAATTTTTTAAGGGTTGTTTACCAACTGTTGGTAGAGCAATGGTAGTCAATGCTGCACAACTAGCATCATATTCACAAGCGAAACAGCTATTGATGTCTACAGGTAATTTTTTTATGTTCTGAATTCAATGTGAATTTTCAAATTCAAGATGAAATTAAAAAATAAATTAATCTTAAGGATTATTTATTTCTGTTCATTTAAATGCACATAGTAATGGGATAAGATAAAGAAAAAACATATTAAGAAGTTTAACTTATTTGAGAAAAAGTTGCTGTTTCTAAGTTAAAATAACAAAAAATATACTTTATATTTTAAGCATAAGAAGTGTTTTGCTCATATTAAAGTAAGGTTCATCTTTCAAATTGTTTGAAAAACCACCTAATATTTTATTTTTATATTAACTATGTTATCTTTTTTTATCTATCATCAAAAGTACTAAATAAAATGAATTAAAGTTTGTTTAAGTGTTTTTCTAATATATCTACAGAAAAATATCTTTTCTTTTCTGAAAATATAAAATAAAGAGAATAGAATATACATCAAAAATATGATTGTGAAAGAAAATTATTTTAATTTATTACATTGAGAATATTCAATAAATCTTTTAAAGAAAACTGTTAGATCATTTTATTAATCAATTTAGTGTTAAACAGCAGTGCATATTGCTTGTGATTTAATGAGTTATCAGCAAAGGGCTTTTTAAAGGAAATTCATATAAGTATTTTATTAATAAATATATATTATAGTGTACAAAAATATACAATGAAATCTTTTTCAAAGTTTTTACCTTTTAGAGGAATTTCAAAACTTGAACAAAATATAAATTGATCAACATCATAATTGTATCATGTATAAACTTTAACAAAGAATTGTCTTTATAATTTATAAATAATTGTGTATCTTAATTTCATTTTTTATCTAACACATTCTGTCCCCATTCTCATCTTTATAGGGATGTTTTATAATAACTTTTTTCTGAATTATGAGTTGTGTTCTCATTGAGCCATTTATCATTATCCTTAAATTTTATTCCTTCAATATTTTTTTTTCTCAAAACTTTATTTCTTATTGATGGAAGAGAGTAGTTTTAATGAAATTTCAACATCTTCAAATGAATACAAATTTTTAATTTACATATTCTGATTTAAAAAATCTGTTATCGAGAAAGATGCATAATGAAAGTATCTGATATAAACCAGAATGGAATATTTCTCTAAATAAAGAATGTCATTTTCCTTATATAATTTCCTTGAAAAATGTTTGGTTTAGATTTTTTTATATTAGTTCTTTTTTGGTATTGATTATTTTGTTTAAGTATATGTTATTTATTTATATTCATGATATTTATGTTCAATATAAAGATATTGCCTGTATGAAATGTTTTGAAATTGATTACTAATGCTACTCATTACATGTTTTAGGTTACTTTAAAGACAATATAATGTGTCATTTTGCATCAAGTATGATTAGTGGCCTTATAACAACTGCTGCATCTATGCCAGTTGATATTGCAAAAACCAGGTAAATCAATAAAAATCTCAATAATTATCTGTAATATGTTTGTGTATTAATAATCATAATTTTGCTTTGGTGATAGCATTGTATACTTTTTGTATTTTAATTATATATCTTCAATTCTATTTACTTGTGCATTATATAAAACAAGGGTGGCCAACCTTTTTGATAAGAGTGCCACTATCGGATAATAAACCAATATGCGTGCCACTTCCAACAAACAAAAAGGTATAAGAAGATGAAAAATGTAACTTATTGGCTTACAGAATTTTTACACAAATAGCATATTTTTTTTGCAAGTCCAGTTCAAAAAAGTTTAAAACAATATAATAAATTCTTAGGTTTAATTGCTAATAAACTCTTTACTTTATTTTTAAAAAACTTTTTCAAGTATAAAATAAAAATGAATAACTTTAGACATTTAATTCTAATTTATTATGAAATTAATTAAACAGTCTGTACTTGCTTAAAGTGGCTTTTGAATTTGTAATTTTTTTACCAAGTCATCTATATTAGGATTATTTCTTGAAGATGCTAACAAAGTTAGGTTGTTTTTTAAGTGTATATCAATTTATTTTGAGCGATATTATGATTTTATTATGACCTTAATAGTAAACATTTGTTCACAAGTATATGTTGATCCAAAACTACAACAATATCTGACAGCCATACCGTGTAAATTTGGAAATTGCTTGTTGGTACAAATCTCCAAAAAATTCAATATAATTTGATTTTTTTTAGTTGAAATAAGTTCCTTATATTTACTTTTTCGTCTATTATGAATCTGTAGGTTAATATTGTGATTTGGACTTCAGGTAGGTAATAATTAACATCAAGGAAAAATTGGAAAAGGATTTATGAAAATATCAGCATTTTATTTTTATCATCTTGAAAATCATCTAACCTACAACAGAATGAATTCTTCAAAATGAATATTAAATTTTTAAAATCTTTTATAGCTCAGAGCATTATTAACTTTGGTAGATAGTTAATATATTGTGAAACATGCTAATCCTTTTCCTTCAAAACAGAGACAAAAGTTTGCTTACAAAAGATATATAACCAACTAGGGTAGGAAAAATTAAGTTTTTTCCTGCAATCTGAAATTTAAATTATTTAAAGGTCCCCTAATATTGGAAGAAAAGCTTAATCTCATAGCCAGTCTTTATTCTTGAGTAGCAAGAACTCACCAGGCAGATTATTGTTTTCTTCCAGATATTTTATAACACGCTCCCTAAATTCGAAATTCTTGCGAGTGCATTCCTTTTGGAAAGCCAACTCTCAAAACACTGAAGGAGTACTCTTTATATGATAATTGTTTATTGTAATTCAATTTATTAAATATGTTTAAAATAAATTTTAAGGGTTTTTTTTATCTGAGACAACTGCATTTTAATAAAACTGTTAAAAAATTGGGGTTTTTTTTTGTTATATTGTCAATTTTTCAATAAATCTTCACGCGTCACTGTTACAACTCCGCCATGCCATGGGGTGGCCACCCCTGATATAGAATATATTACTTTGCAATTTATATGTAAAGCTATCTTTTATGCAAAAATATATCTTTTAAAGTAAAAGTAAAAATGATAAAATGGTTTTCTTCTATCCCCCCTTTTTTTCCGCATACTTTAAACTGTCCCAGCATATTAATAATTGATCATTTAATTGATTTTTTTTCATTAACTAGGATACAAAATATGAAAATAGTAAATGGTGTTCCAGAATACAAAGGAGCTGGCGTAAGTATATTTATTTTCTTTGTTTCTCTGCAGCTTTTTTTAGAAAAGATTTGCCAGATATTTATTTTAAAAAATTATAGATAAATTATTTTAATTAATTTTTATCCAAAACCAATATTTTAAAAATACTTTTGTAATAATAGTTTTTTTTAAAAAATACTCATGAAAAGAAAGACCAGATATTTGTTTATATTTAATTAAAAATATTACACTTGTAAGAAGTATGAAGGAGTTTCACATTATGTTAATTCTTTTTGCTGTAAGCATTTTTCTCTGTATAGCAAAGGTTAGTTATACATCAATCAGTGAAAATGATTGTGACTTATTATTAGTTATTGTATGAATGTTTCTAACAGATGTGTCAATTAAAATTGTATTTAGCTAATATGTTTTGAGAAAAGACTGGTACATTTTATGCTTAAGATTGCCATCTCCCTTTTTTGTTTCCTTTGAAATTGTATGAGTAAAGAAGTGCTTATATGTTGCCAGCTGGCATTTTAGCTGTATTTATAAATGGGGCAGAAAATTTAATATATAGTAATGGATAAAGCAAAAACTTAAAAGGCAGATAGGGCAGTATTGTACACTGTAACAGTAGATACAATGGAAGTCCCTTTAAAATTATTCTAGAAGGGCTTTGTATAATATATATTTTGAAGAGCAATTGAATTATAGTAATACTTGTCTAATACTGTGTAGCAACATCAGTTGCCATTTGATGACTCTCAAGTCCATCTCTGCATGGACTTGACAAGACACAAAAATCATTAAAAATAATTCTATGACCTCTTGCACCTTTTACAAAGATTTGATGAATCAGAGTCAAAAGGCCAACTGTGATCAATGGAATTGAGAGCAGATGACCTTGATGGTTAGAGTAACAAGTTAATATCATGAAACTATTTGGATACGCTTGCATTTGCAGTAAAAGGAGTGTAAGACCAGAGGACAGATAAATGCCTGGGGTTTGTTTTTCTTCTCACCTATGGCAACAGGGGGAGGTTAGGTGCTCCAAAAAGGGAAAGAGAGAATTCCTCTGGTTCCATTTGGAGGTAGAAACTGAGAAACGTTCATGATGTGGTTTTTAACTGAGAAACGTTCATCACCACATCATTGGCTTTAGACTCAATTTATTGATTTGCTAATGATTTCTGAATTGAGAAATAATAGCTACAGTTTAGGAGATAAGGCATAGTATATTGTCTTGAACAATGTAGTCTTTAATGGGATGCAAAATAATGCATGATGGTGATGGATATAATGGTAATCTTGACGGAAATGATGGCATCCCACTGATATGGGTTCCATTTCAATCCACAGGAACTATCCCTGAATAAGAATTCTATTTCCATCATCTTGAAGAGTCCTCATTTGGGAAGAAGGATTTATCACTTCATACATAATCATACGCTGCATGTAATCTGGTCTTTCACTGTCCTGTACATGTCTTTTTTCAACAAAAGCACCATTGTCAGATGTTAGCTTCTGCATTCCATAGTAAGGAGTAGATTCTGAATGGTGTGGCTGCAAACTCTCTTTAGTACAAAAACTGCTAAATGATTGCATGTACTGTGATATTTTTCTTTGGTGTTACAGTATTAGCTAGCTGTGGACCTATCTTATCCACTCTGTCCTTTGCAATTAGTCCTCATGCTTGGGGCAGCTATAGGGCCAGACAAACCGAATTCCTGCCCGGAGCGGCAAATTCTAAGGGCGGCATTTGAATCGAATTTGGTTAATACATATTTTTGTTACAAAGAATTTTATATATTTTTTGAAACATTATTGGGTGTGAATTTAATATTTCATTTTACGTGTCTCGCTTATTTTGTATTCTGTATGTTTAATGTCAGTTTTCTTTTATGTTGAAACTTACAAGTTTGAGGTGGGAGTATATGTTTAATCATGAAATTTGATAAATTTACTCATCTTTCACTAGTAACTTTCTCTCCATCTCGGAGTATGATCACAACAGACATTTCTTTCACCCATACGTTGTCCAGTGTCAGCTATCTGAAAGCAGACAGGGGCAGTAAGAGTTTTTTGTAAGTAGAGTCACAAAGGATGTTTTATTTTTGTCTTGAGTGTAGTCACTATAAAGTTAAAGTAAACATTTGTGATATTGTTTGAAATAATAACAGGTAGATATAACCTTAATTTCGAATTTTTTTGTATTTGACTTAAAGTAATATATATATGAAATATTGTTGTGCTGTATTATTGTCTGCAATAATTATTCAAGTTTCATTGGTGTGTTATGTATGCGAATAATTTATCTTTTTAATTATAATTTTTTGCTTTGGAAAGAGGGGTGACATTTTCCATTTTTGTCCGGGGCGGCAAAACTGCTAGAGCCAGCCCTACTTGTGTGGTTAGATTTTTCTGCATTTCTACACGGTGGCTTATGAATATTTCAGGTTCTGCCTATTTCAGTAAAGATAGTGACCAATTTCCTTGTGATCATAGATCTTTCATCTTACTTGCACTGCATCCAATTAGTACTGATTCTTGACGTGTCACTCCTTATAATGTTAAATAACTCTTTAAGTCATTTATACTTCCTATTTTATTCAGCTGCCCACAGAACAGCATTTTTTGTAAAATAGCTGTTTCTAATTCAGTTACTCCATAATAAATAGCTATAAGCAGCTCTTAAAGTGACATCCTTTAAATGGAAGGATTAAACACTCTGTTGTATGAACTAATACAATGTTACTAGTATTATTTTATTAATGTTATTCTTTAAAAAAATTGCTGTTGTTTCAATGAAGAGGCAGACATATGATATATTTATCGATAAAAAGAGTACTATACAGCTGTTGAATTTCTTATATACAGAGTGTTTTTTTTCAGGTATAGAAGTTTAAGTTGGCATTACTTTCCAAGATGGTGACCGATTTAACAGCTGTCAAGTGATTTATTCTCAGTTTGGTTTGGCAATTCCTCATGAATTAACTCACGCCTGAACAACGCTTTTAAATTGTGCATTTTTATTTCGAAAATAATGGTCGATTTTAATAAGCGAATTTTCTTTAGCAATGAAGCGCACTTCTGGTTGAATGGCTACATCAACAAACAAAACTGCCGCATTTGGAGTGAAGCTAATCCACAAGTGTATGTCCAAACACCGTTACATCCAGAAAAACTGACTGTTTGGTGCGCTTTATGGGCAGGTGGAATCCTTCTTCAAAAACGATGAAGGCCACAACGTTACAGTCAATGGTGATCGGTATAGAGCCATGATTACTAACTTTTTCATTCCTGAATTGAACGATCATGATGTCCAGGAGCTGTGGTTCCAACAAGACGGCGCAACATGTCACACAGCTCATGCCACAATCGATTTATTGAAAGACACGTTTGGTGACCGCCTAATTTCACGTTTTGGACCTGTGAATTGGCCTCCAAGATCTTGTGCTTTAACACCGCTAGACTATTTTTTGTGGGGCTATGTAAAGTCATTGGTCTATGCTGATAAGCCACAAACGCTTGACCATTTGGAAGACAACATTCGCCGTGTTATTGCCGATATACGGCCACAAATGTTGGAAAAAGTCATTGAAAATTGGACGTCCAGATTGGACTACATCCAAGCCAGCCGTCGCAGTCCTATGCCAGAAATCATATTTAAAATGTAATGCCACAAGATTATCTTTCGAATAAAAAAAAATTCATGTCAATCGAATAATACATCGTTGTTTTATTGCAATTTAAAGTTCTATACCTCTAAAAAAACACCCTTTATATAACATAAATGTAATGGGGTGAAAATAATAATTGAATAATGTGAAAATCGTTATAATGCATACTTTTTGTACAAAATAAAGCACTACATTTATTTTTCTTTTCAGGATGTTCTAATTAAAGTAGTGAAAAATGAGGGCATCTTCAGCTTATGGAAAGGATTTACTCCTTATTATGCTCGACTTGGACCACACACAGTTCTGACCTTTATATTCTTAGAACAAATGAATCAATATTATCGCTTTTATGTTTTAAAAGACACAACAAGTGGAGGAGGTGGCCTGTAGTTAAATTGAAATACCTAGATGTTTTACTTGAAACTGGCTAGAGTATTTTTTTGAATCAAAAATATAAATCAAATTATATTAATTATGTTTATTAATATATAACATTAAATTGAAATATGAATCATGGTTCTTTTATTTCTTATTTCTGTTCATAATAAGTTGTAAATACAAATTTTGAAACCATTAAGTATTTCATATTAATTGTTTTTAAGTAGTTTAAAATTATATAATTTATGTTATCAAACATTTTTCTTTTTCTAAAAATATGCAACCTATGAGCTACAATTTTTGTTCTATTCTTTTCCACATAAGTTTTTCTACAGTAATGCATTTAATATCATTTGTGCATTTTGTATACTTGTATTAAAATGTCATGAAATAAGCCAAAGCAAATTATAATAAATCTGTTAGTTGTTTATTGTTATTTTATTTTGTCGCTTGATTTATTATTAAGAATACATTTTGACCATCATCAACATTAATTTACTCTTTTTTTCTATTTACCATGTCAGAAGTGTGCATACGTTCCAAAATCTAAAGTAAGAAATAGTAAATTTTGCAGTAATTCACTGAATCAAAAATTAATGTTATCAAATTATTCATGTATTGATATAAATTACTTTTTTTTCTTTTTGAAAATATTTTAAATTGCAGAGAATTGCATTTAAAGAATCTTGCATTTACAAAACATTTTTCATTTGAAAAAATAATTTAAGTTTCTATGAAATTTTAAAAAATTTTTTTGTTATGTGTAATAATTACTCAAAATAAATAGCAGTGAATGCAGATCATGTGAAATAAAAAACCAAATTACTAAATGTAAGAAGAAACAAAGCAAAATGGTCCATGCTCGAGAGCATGTGGCCTGTGTTCTGTTGAATCATGGGTGCTTATTCTGATGTCACTAAGGACTTATTAAAAAAGGGGCTGATACACTTTAAATCTGTAGAAACCTCAAAGGTGGTGAGGACGTTTGAAGAATGTGATGCCAGTTCGGATGTCGTCCTTTTCACTCTTAGTCTTGGTTCAAAATTACAAGGTTCCTCCCCAGTAGCTTTCATATTACTTTTAAAAACAATGACCTTTAGAAAAAGTAATAATCGAATAATAAATTGTGTATAAAATCCTGAGTGAGAGAATTTGAATTAAAAGAGAGCTAATTTTGTAAAGCAATTTAAGGGTTTAAAAAGTAAATAATTAATATATAACTTCAATGAAATAAAAAAAATCTCTGAATTGTTAAATTAAAAAATTTAGAAGTACAATATCTATTAAATTAAATAATGTCTTAAATAGTTTAAAAGATAAGAGTGTTTATTTTTTTAAAAAAAATAGAATTTTAAATGTTTTTTAAGTGAAACTAGACTTAAAAGTGCATTTCACTTAAAATTCAATTGCTTTCTTAAAAAAAGTTTTAGTAATTCAACAAAGTAATAATTAAGTTGTTGAGAGAGAGAGAGAAATAACTTTGAATTTACAAATATTTTCTCATTAGATGGTCCTAACAAAATTTCATCTGAAAACAAATTTGCTCAATTTTAAAGGTTGATATCAATACCTTCGTTGTCAACTTTTTCTCTGTATTGTAATTTTGACTCATATACGCATTGAAGTATAAAAAAAAAGATTTTTGAGATGTATATTGACTTTTATATATCAGGAGTACATAAATGAGTGCCAATTTTTCAGGGCTGTTAAAATAAAATAAAGTAAATTCTTGTTGATTATTGAAAATAAGTAACAATCAATTGCGTGCAGTGTGTAGAAAAATTAATGTCTCGTTCTTTTTTCCATGAAGACTTTATTGGGATACTCTACAGTTAAAAGAATCTGGTGATTTAATTCTATAGCAGGACGATACACCATCTCTTTGGCATTTAGCTGTCCATTGATTTTTAAACGGCAATGTGGATGGATTGGATGCTTAGCGCTCCAGAACCTTGCCCTTCATCAGTGGTCTCCTTGTAACCCTTATCACTTCATGCGATTTTCTGTGCTGTGTCAAGCATTAGATATTCTATTACCAGCTGAAGATATTGATTAACTCATGATGTGTGTATCTGCAGTCTTTCAATGTGCCCCACTTGATATGCTGAAAAGAGTGTTGGATGAGTTATCCTACCTTGTTGTCATCAGGGGCGGCTGTAGGAGCGGACAAACTGGACCCTTGCCAAAAAATTTGATATATTTTCTGAAATACTATTGGGTGTGAATTTGGTATTTCATTTATTATATCTTCCTTATTTTGTACTCTGTATGTTTAATGTCAGTTTTCTTTTATGTTGAAATTTGAGTTCGATGCGGGATTATATGTTCAATGGTGAAATTTGATAAGTTTACATATCTTTCACTAGTAACTTTCTCCTCATCCCGCCCTGGAGTCACTACAGACTTATCGTTCACCCAAAGGACGTCCAGTGTCAGCTATCCAAAAGGGGACAGGGGCAATAAGAGTTTTTTGTAGGTAGTCAAAGGAGATGTTTCATTTTAATCATGAGTGTAGTTAATATAAATTAAAATAAATGTTTGTGATCCCTGCCATCAGTAGCTTGTTTTTAGAAGAAATTGACATGTTGAAATGGGTATTTCTTTCTTACATTTTACTCATTTGAATTACATGTTCTTAATTTCGAATTATTTTGCATTTCACTTAAAATAATATTATATATGTATTATTATGCTACTTTTTTGTTCGCAAGAATTATGAAAGTTTTTAGGTGTGTACCTATGTGAACAATTTATCTTTTTTATATTTTTGCTTTGGAGAGAGGGACGGCATTTTCCATTTTTGTCCGGGGCGACAAAACTGCTAGAGCCGGCCTTGTTATCATTTATGTGTCAATGTAGTTTTGAGAGATTCATGTTGAATACTTATAACTGTGTTGAAATGAAACTTCTAACTGGTATTTTTGATTTTCTGTAAGCAACAAAGTTGTGTTTTGTTTTCTTTTAATAGCTCTGCAAAATTGGGATATGCATGTATGTAAATACAGTAGGACCCCGATTTACGGAACCCCTATTTAACAAACTTCGCAATTTAACGAATTTTTTCTTTTCCTCGATTAAAATGAAAGCAAACTCCATACATTAAACGAATTATTTCAACAACTAAACTTTTTTTTTATTAGTTTAGATTACAAAAAATTGGATTTATTTTCAAGTGACATCCTTTTTGTCCGGAACAAAGAAAACTTTTTTTTTTTTTTTTGCAAACAGAAAATTTCGATGGGAAAGGGAGCAGCCCATTATTAGACCTTACAGGTGCAAGTGAGTCACGAGTGTAACCTTTGCGTGAGTTTTGAAAAGGATGGAAAATTCTTTTATCTCATCCCACTCTTCAAAACTGGGGATATTTTAAGAAGTTTTACCATTTGCTCTCTTTTTCTTGAGAGAAGGGATGTTTATTATACTTACGGTTTTGCAGAAAATTTTGTTTATGAAAAATTGTGAATCAATAGCGATTCTAATGAAGAACTGGATAATGAAACTCCTATCAAAACTGTTACATTGTTTGGAAAATGTGAAAACCTACCTCATGCAGTAGGACATAAATGATGCAGTACTTTCTTCTCTGCACGTAGTCGTAAAAGAACTCTTTCGAGTCAGGAATCAAAAAGATTATCGAATATCTCGTAACAGTTTACGATTTCCAATTGTTCTCTAATATTATTTTTAGCTGCTGAATGAAAAGTGTGTAATTTCTAACTAAATACATATATTGTGTAGTTGCTTATTATAGAATTTCTAAAAGGTTAGTGAAAAAAAATGGTTTTTTTTTAGGATTCCCTCAGGGGCAGCAAATTTTAAAGGCGGCATTTGGATTGAATTTCGAAAACATTTTCTTTATATTACAAAAAACTTGACATATTTTCTGAAATATTATTGGGTGTGAATTTGGTATTTCATTTAAAGTATGTTATTTCCTATTTTGTACTCTGTATGTTTAATGTCTGTTTTCCTTTTATATTGAAGGGTTCAAGGTGGGAGCATATGTTAAATCATGAAATTTGATATGTTTACACATCCTTCACTAGTAACTCCCATCCAGGAGTGGGGTGACAACGGACATTCCTTTCATCCATACAATATTCAGTGTCAGTTATCCAAAAGGGGACAAGGGTAATAAGAGTCTTTAGTAGATAGAGAGCATCAGGAGATGTTGTCTTGAATGTAGTTACTATTTCAAATAAACGCTTGTGATCCCCAACATCAGTACTCTTTTTCGAAGAAATGGGCTATTTCTCTTCCTTACGTTTTACTCATTTGAAATAATAACAGGTAATTATGTGCTAACTTCCATTTTTTAATTTTAATATAAATATTGTTAGGCTGCCTTTTTGTTCGCAAGAATTTTTCAAGTTTGATAGGTGAGTATCTCTATGTGAACAATTTATCTTTTTTAATTATAATTTTTTGCTATTGAGAGAGGGACGGCAAAACTGTTAGAGCCGCCCCTGACCCCCTATTTTTTGAGTAACCCCCGAGTTAACGAATAAAATGTTCGATCTCGATGAATTCGTAAAATGGTGTCCGACCGTATATGAGAGTTTAATTGAAGCTTTTTGTTTGATTTAAAAAGGTAATCTTTTGTATGTACAAAAATTTTATTTTCTACATGTGTTTAAGACTAAAAATTGATCAGTTCATTTTCGCACACAAATGATGATATGCTAGATATATCTTAATTTAAGAGAAGGTGATAATATGACATGACTCGCTCCATGATCTTGGTACGAAGAAATCTTGTATTGGATTCTGTAAAGAAGATGAGAGAGAGACATTAAAAATCAGAAGTCAAAGGCAACTTTGAAACTTAATACAAAATTATATTTCAAATATTGTAACAATTATAGGAATGTAAACTTTTGAAAGTGGTAATATTATTTCATTTATAAATATTAACGTATCTGACTACGTTCGGAACCGTGATTTTGCAAAAGCTTATAAATGGATAGTATTTATGATATTTAGTGTTACTCAGATTAGAAAAGGTACATAAAATTTTGTTTTAAGAATATTATTACAATAAAAAATTATTTAAGTACAATATTTTGACAAAAATGGACATAGAATGACCAATTTTCAAAGCATTTCCCTTTTATGAAAAATGCTTCTCTTATAATAATATTTTTCCTGTATATAGCTCATACCTCTATACAGAGGCTGAACTAGAATGTTTGAAATATATAACTTAGAAGTATATTTATCCATATTTTACTATAACAGAGAGGAGAAATTTTAAGGAAAACACGCAGATATATATAATTATTTCAATTGTTGGTAACTCTGAAATTAATGTGTAATCTTCAAAAATCATAGTTCAGACTTTCTGGAGAAGTCTTTACTTTGTATAAGCAAAATATTATTATTATAGAAGCATTTTTTATAAAAAGAGAACGTTTTGAAAAAAGGTTATTCTAAGTTAATTTTTCGCCAAAATATTGTACTTCAATAATTTTTTTTTTTGTCATGTCCTTAAAATAATTTTATACATGTATTCTGATCTAAGGGATCCTAAATATCATGAAAATTATCCATTTATTTTTTTAAATCATGTTTCCGAACGTAGTCTGATACCTTAAAGATAAATATATATTATTCGTTGCACATTCCTTAGTAATAAAATGCATTCTTTAACCCTTTATCTACCGCATTATGATTTGCTGCAGTGCAATTTTTTTTTTAATCACTCCTTTGAAAATTAAGGGATATACATAAACAAAATACTCAACTTCGGGAAATTAAATTAGTTAGAGCTAATTAATTAACTAAATATATTCAACTGCAAAATTAATTATACACACTGTTCACTTAATGCAAATAGTCAAATCGTTTTCTAAGGTCTTCATTAACATACAAAACAGGTAAGATACTTATCTTTTGACATTAATTATTCACAATCCGTTGAAAACGCAATTAGTTCTATAAAACTATTCGCCTTCCCGGCTAAAATACTCATCATGAAACCCGTGATGCCATATATCTTAGAAGAGCGGATTTCAAAGAATATTCCTGCTAAGTATTGTCAGAGTATTCGTGTACAAATGGTTATTCTATGTATTTTTAAAGTGAGTGGTACTTATAAGTACCGTCGATAGAGATAAAGGTCTAATGTTGACGAAAGAATGACTTAAAAAAAATTATCTGCGATTTTATATTCGGTTTTTTTTTTTTTTTTTTCAAATAAATTCCCTGGGATAGATTAATTCTTTGCGTTTTCATTTCTGAAAAGCAATTAGTTCTTTAAGTAATTTCCTACGATATGTATATGTGCCATTTTAAAGGTAGCTTCGTAATGCCTCTCTCATAGAAGTCTTGGCCCTTATTGGCGAAAACGTCTAGTAATCGATTTTCAGAATCTTCTCTTCGTCCCAATTTCTTATTACTCTGGAAGTTTTGCAATGTGAGAAAAAGGTGGTAATCGCTTGGTGCCAGGTCCAGACTATATCGTGGATGCATTAAAACTTCCCTACCAAGCTCCCAGAGGTTCTTGTGAGTCACTACAGAAGCGTGTGGCCTGGCGTTGTCCTGATGGAACACAACACCTCTTCTGTTGGCCAATTATGGTCATACACTGGCTTCTAACGGTCCAGTTGTTGACAGTAGAGATCTCAATTTAGTGTTTGGCCATGCGGAAATATCTCCTAATAAAGGATTCCTTTCCAGTCCCACCAAATACACAGTAGAACCTTCCTGGCCGTTGGGCCACCGTTTGAGCTGCTTAACCGCACTTTGACCATGATCGCTTTCGCACAATATTGTAGTATGTGACCCATTTCTCATCCGTTTAAGAAATGGGTCGATTTCATTCCGTTTGGCCAAGGCTTCGCAGATGGAAATTCGATCCATCACGTTTTTTGGTGTGACACCCAAACATGGAGCTTCTTTTCAACTTTGCGCAAATGGCTTGAAGCTGCTTTCCGGTCGATCTTTAGCCCCTGGGCGATGCTACGACTGCTATGCCGGTCAAGTTCGATTATTTCTGTGATTTTTTCGACGACGACGGGCCTGCCTGTGCGAGGTGCATCTTTAACATCACAAATACCTGAACGGAATCGACGAAACCAAAATTGCACGTAATTAGCTTTTACAGTATTGCCACCATAAACACCATTCGCAATTTCAACCACCTGGCTTGCATTTTCAGCTTTATCAAAGATAAACTGTAAAATGAACCAAATTTTCTCTTTGTTCACTTCCATTTTTAACATCCTGTAACTCACAACTGAATGGAGCTAACAGAAAAAAGCAAAATAATTTTTTTAGTATGAAATGTCATCTTGACAAGAAGCATAAATTTGAAATTGTTTGATTGATACTTCACGAAATATCCACACAACAGCCATCTACCGAAAAAATAATGGATTTCTTTTTCTCCAAACTAATATTAGTTTTGTAATTATTAAAAAAGTTCTTGCTCATTTTACTTGAAAGACGTTTAGAAAATCTTTCTTTTTGTGTATTATAATCGTCTATTCAACTTTAACTACTCTCTTGAGATTCTTCTTAAATATAGGGTGAGCACAAAAGATGGACTCGATTCAAAAAAATCATATTATTGAAGCTACTGCGCACATATATTACAATAAGTGATGCATATATGTAAAGAAAAATTTCCCATTTTTTTTATTACCAGTGATCAACAGGTGTCAGTACATTCAAGGTCGCTATGATTAAAAATTCAAGCATGGCGACAATGAGAGAGAAAATGGTTTGCGTATTAGAGTATGTACGAGTTCTCTTTCGCTTATTTCTGTGCAACGTGCATTTAGAAATCGCTACGGAAAAGAGACACCAACCAACAAGAGTATTCTGCGATGGTATCATCAGTTTAAAAAAAAAACAGGTTGTGCTTGAGTAAAAAGAAAAGCAGCGGCCGGCCAAGAGTCTCGAAAGAAACAATGGAGAGGGTGAGGAAGAGTTTTGTTCGAAGTCTGTGAGAGGCTCGCACCTCGCACGCACATAAATACGTGGGAGGTAGGGAAGAAAAACTCGCCATGATCCAAACAATCGTATTTATTTATCGCACAATAAAAAGACACAAATCCAAAAAATAATAGTAAGAGAATGTGTGACGGGGTTTTCTTTTAACAGTCCTCTTGGGGTTCTTTGCGGCCGGAATGGAAAATCTTTCCAACCAACTCGAGAAGAAGAATGTGATTATGCAAATTAGGAATCATATATATATAATAGAAGTTTAGCGTGCGTGGGGTAGCTATGTGAGGCTTATGTCTATTAGTGAGATTAGAATTTATCTGTAAAGTTAGATATAGTGGTTAATTATACGCGATTATTGGGTAATGCGAGTTGTGTCTTCTCATTCCAGATCTGCTTACTTTGATTATTATTGTTCCGTATTATGATTAAGTTAAGTTATTAAGATGAACACTTTGCGTGATTCTTTGTCCTTCCCTACAGCAACAGGTCACTTAGATAATGGAGAACAGAAGCACCCACGGGCCGTTGCCTCAAAAAAGTCTCAATGCTAACCGCGAAAGTGAAACAACGACGGTAAAACACGAACGATTAGGAGACTATCAAACTTGATCCTTACTTTATAAATGATCTAACCTATCGTCCGATTTAATCTACTATCAATTTAATCCCAGAGAACTATCGTCACTTAAAAGCTTCCTCCTAATAAAAAGCTTTATCAAAATAATTCAAATATGATATCTTCAATAACAGTCTCACCTGGTTTCTCGCTTATTTCCTCTCCTACTTTCTGTTCAAGCAAGAAAACTTCGACTCTATATAGTAAGTTAATTTGAATATCACGATTTTCTTCTTCCAAAGGGTTGGTTGTGAATAACGCGAATTGATACCCCAAAGATTTCCCAAGAAGATTAATTGAAGGATCACGTATTGATCCGTCACAAGTCTACTGGAGTGGCCGAATGTGAACTTGTTCCAGAAAATAGTATGGAAAATATCATGAAAAAATTTACTTTCAAGTTGTATCATTTGCAATTTATGCAGCAAATAAAACAGGATTTGTGCAGCATTACGAGTCATTGATAGAGTGAGGCTATATATACAAAATGTATAAAACGAACTGGATTACACATAGGATGTATTCCGTGTAACAAAAGGCTCACACATCGAACATTTGTAACTAAAAAAAAAACTTGGTATACTAATCTTTACATTCAGGTATCACTTATTGTAATTCGTGTAATAGTTCCGATATGATTTCTTAAAATCGGGTCCATCTTTTGAGTTAACCCTGTGCATTGTGATTTCTTGCAGTATAGAACTATTAACATTATCTATACATTAGACATTTATAATTTTTTTTTCAAAGATTTCTTTAGGCATCTCATTTATTTATCGATTTTTTACTATCAAAGTATAAAACTTATAAGTCAACTGTTTCGATGTCTTTGGGAAATGCGTATCTAAACTGCATCGCCCTTCAGGTGCCGTAGTAACCACCGGGATCCCAACACATATGGGAAAAAAATATTAAACTGCCCCAAAAAGGGTGTGCAAGAAATTTGAATACGGAGCCCACACACTCACGACTAGCTACGCCAGTGTCGCACTTATAAAGCGATAATGAGTTTACTCATCGATCACGGAGTGTGTAATATGGAATTCAGTTATGTATATTGAAACGACTTTATTTTGTTACATTCCGTTTCATTTATTTACTTCAATTAATATAGCTTGCATATGAATAGGTCAAATTTCTATCTTTTAAAGGGGAATATATATTCAGCAAAGCGTGGTACAATTCTTAATAAAACTTTGCAAACATTGCCACTTTTATCTTTTGAACTAATTTGAGTGCACTACGCGCCAAGACAGTACAATATGGCTACTTTGATTAATGTCGCCTGGTATTGGGATTGCTACATACACTGGCCAATGAATGAGAAACTTTTGAAATTTGCATTTGAATGCGTGCTAGGGATGAAGTGCGCAATATTTTTTTACGACGTGGGTTACGCGTCGTAGGAATGCTAGTATAAGTAAAGCTGAATTCACACCAAGGCGTACAAACGTCAAGGGTCTAGCCAATCAGAGACTTCATCTCGGGCGAAATGAAGTCTCTGATTGGCTAGACCCTTGACGTTTGTACGCCTTGGTGTGAATGAGCCTTAAGGCGTAAAAGTGCTTTTTACGATTAAGGAAATAAAATTTACAAATAAACAGATCTTTCCTCATTTGAGAAAGGACGTATTGTTGGCACTCGTTTAGCAAGGGTCTCGATTTCGAAAACAGCAAATCTCACTGGGTACACAAATGTAGTCAATTTCAAAAGTTGGAATCAGAATCCATGGTTCTTCTCTAGAAGTCGTAACTGTGTTTCGAGCACAGTTTTTTAAGAGCATGATTGGCGGCGTCTCTAACAAATTGTACAGCAGAACAGGGAGTCTACTGTCCTTCAACTGAGACAATCGTCAACCAAGTCTCTTCTCAACAGAGTTCAGCTCGAAATCTGCATAAAGAATTGAAAATTGGATAGGAACGCATAGATTGGTACCCATGAGAAAACTACTTAGTTCTGCTCCGAATGCAAAAGTTCGTCTCTAATGGTATTGGGAAAGAAGACACTGGAAATGTGATCGGATGAAACACACCTTAATTTGCACTGATGGAAGTCGTCGTATTTGGAGAAGAACCTCACGACACCATAAATCCATCTTGCCTTTCTCGCACTGTGCAAGGGTTTGGTGAGAGCAAAGGCGTAGCTACCACCGTATCAACGATACGGAGCCCTCAAGCTACAGGGGCCCCAACGTGTGTAGCAACAGTCCCATTAACACGGCTCTCTTATCTATAAAAGGGCCTCGAAGGAATTTTGATACAGGGCCTACTCAGAACTAGCTAGTATCATATTACGGTGAACAAACAGGCATGAGAGACCTAGATATGCTAGCAGATCCAATGCGCATTGTTACATTTTTACCCTGTTAGCGATGGATATTTCATGGAACGATATTACAACCATACATCGTGCCAGAAGTGTTCAAAATGGCTTCCATGAACATTAGTCTGACTTCCAACATCGGCTTCTGCATAGCACGAATATTAGCACTATAGAAAATATGGTAAGAAGACGCACACTGCAGCACTCCATCTAATTTGCAAGATCTGCAAACCCAATGCAGGGTGTTCTGTGGTCGTAAATGCACTCTAGAAACATGTAGACAAACGAATCAGAGCAGTTATCCGTGCAAAAGGGGGTCCAATAAAATATTCTAAGAGTTTGAGTTTTTAATACATTGGCCAGTGTGTGCGTGAGTATCTTTATTACGCATATTACTGTTAATTTTTACTGTGATAACCTTATCAATTTTAGACGATTTTAGTTCGATTTTCTTACAAATTTAGCCGTTTCCAAACTCTGTTGTCTCCATTACAGTTTTCGTCTACTATTTTTGTGTTTCCGAACATGGATATTCCAAATGTTATTGATGAGTACCATGATTTTTTTTTTTTAGTATGAGAATTTCGATTTATGTGGACTACTCAAAAAGATTGTTATATTTGCATTTTTGGTCTATTTTGTTTTCAAAGAGTTCAAATCTTTTCTTGCCCATTCTTAAGATACATATATATATATATAGAGAGAGAGAGAGAGGGATATATATATATATATCCCTCTCTCTTTGCCTAAACTTCTATTTTTTTTCACCATCCGCTGTCTATGTCTTTTTCTGGAATTTCTAAATTTATCATATTTTATTACTTTCTAAAATCCTGGTACTCTCCTATTTTTCCAATTCATTTTCCTCTCAAAAAGTAAGTACATTTCAGTTTAATTTATCTTTGTTTCTTTAAAATCAATGTTTTTCTGTCTTGTCATACGTTTCGTCAAGAAAAAGCTATGTTATACGTTTTCGTCACGAATAAGCTATTATTTTGATTTCTTTCATGTTGAATTTTGAACGCTAGGCCACCATCTTCGATTTTGACGCGATTTCTCAATCGCTCCAAAAAGGTCTTCAGCATGTTGATAATAAATTCGTTCCGAAAACTATATTTGTAAGTAAACAGTTAACTTGTTGATTTATATAGTAGTAACAAGAAAAGTAAAATAATAAAAAAAGCATCCTTACATCTAATCCTTTGCAGTTGATTCGAGCAAACCATTCCGTACAATACAAACATATGACAACTCCCCATCCTGCAAATAGCATGCTCCACATAAAAGTATTCCAAAATTGAGTCTTCCTGTTTTTTGTGACAAACACCAACGAGACTACAAGACAAAAAAAATTATAGATTAATAATAAGAAAATGCTTCACACAGTTTTGTGATTGACAATATGATCTTAAAAAGGAATAAGAATTTTTTTTTAAGTAATGTTTGTCTCACACACAAAATTTCGGGGAAGATGAAGTTTTTCTTTAGAAAAAATGAACTACACGAATATATTGATTGTTTTGATAGTTATAATTTGTATATTGCTTAAGAAGTCGTGGATATTTGCTATATACATATTAAATCTTTTGTCAGATCTGTGAGGGGAGAGGGTGGTTATAAAAGGATACTATTCAGAGCTACTTGGAGCTAGATCTAACAAAAACAATGATACGGAGATATAAAAATTTGATTCTGAGAAAAAAAAAGTTCCAAAAACCACAAATAAGGGTGTTTATGGTGTTGATGCAGCTTACCAAACCGAGAATCAGGATAAAACATGGGTAATGTGAAACAGAGTCGTTTTTAATCTCCCCGCCTCTCTAGGCACTTCAATAGCTACGCCCTACCCCCCTATTTCCAGAGTATCCCCTTTCTCCTTCAGTTCTTACTTTTCCTGTTTTGTTTCGGGTGGGATTTTCCCTTAAATTTCTTACTCTCTTTTCCCTTTCTTTGTTTTTGCTGTTTAAGTAGACCTTCCCTTATCCACCCTCTATGGACCTGTCGTGTTATGGACTGACAGTCTTAAGGAAAGAATAGTGGTATAGTTTGGCCACTCTTGTTTATTTCTTAATTTACGGCATCACGGATCACCCATCTTTTTATAAATTAGTACAGTAGATTAATGAAATCGTTTGCAATTACAGTATAGAGTATACATAATTGTATTAGTTTTCCATCGTTCATCGCTTTATTATCTTTTGCTTTTTGAGATCCTTATTCTTTGTTGAATCACTGTCATTGTACTTGTACAGCGAAAGTTTTCTCCGAAAAACGAATGATTTTTTCGAGAATATCATAAAATAACTTCATTGTAATCAATTTCCATTGCAATATCATTTTAAGTGCATAGCAATATCAAACTGTTAAGCTTTTCTTCCATAGTAGATCTTATTTCAGTTTTTCCTCTCTTGAGGTCAGAAATGAGAGATTCGCTAGGCAGTGGTACGCTCGCTTGTAATTTTAATTTCTTTTCACCCTCCAATTTTTTGCGCCCTACGCACGTGCCTAGCGTGCCTAATTGGAAAAGTGGCCCTGGTATGAAATCAAAATCCAAAAATATGCTTTCATACGCAACAACCGCGCCAATAATTTGTGTTATAAAAACTTGGAGATAACCTCGAAAAATACTCTTACCTGATGTGATCCGAATCACATGACCAGAACGCGCATTATCTTCATACAGGTAATCTACCAGGATAGCTTTTCTGCTTAGGCAAGCCAGGCACGTGTCTAGGCCGCAAAAAAGTGGATGCCGTAAGAAGAGAGAAAGTTAAAATTACAGCGAACGCACGGATATTACAATGTAAAGGGTTGTAAGGATGTCATTAAAATGATTTTACAGTGACCAATGCTCGAAGAAAACCTTTGTTGTAGAAGTACAATGGCAGTGACTCAAAAAAAGAATAAGATGTCTAAAAATAAAAAATAGCAAAGTGATAAGCAATGAAAAAGAGGATAATTTAACCCTCTCACTGCGTAATTATTTTATCAAAGAAGGTTGAAAAATTTCGCATGGTTTTATTACGTATTTCAAATCTACATATTAAATCTACATTGTAGAATTAAAATATACAAAAAAAATTTCTTTAAAGCGTTTTTATTTTAAAATATAGACTTAGATCATCAAAATATGAACATAAAAACAAAAATGAAAACATAAACAAGAGCACTACGGGTTGCACAGCTAAAAAGTCAGAAAAATGCATACCCGTGGAAATCGTGGGTTGATTGATTGATTGCATATTAAAGTCGCACTGTTCAGCTTCACGAGGGCTTTTGGCGACGGACCACGTCATTTGGAACCATGGTCAAGTGATGTGGACGACATCTGAGCTGGCAACCCCCTCTCCTAACTACCACACCAACGGGAGGACGTTTCGGCTCTCGACAGATTTAACGTGCATCGCTGCTCTACACGTTGGGTCTTTAGTGGTAGCGGGCTCGAACTCGTGATAAGGCAAGCCACGGTCCGATACCTATACCACTCGGCTACCGCGGCCGCGTGGAAATCGTGGGATGCGCAGCGAGAGGGTTAAAGGTTAAGAAGAGTCTATATAATAATGTGTAATTTCAAACGATTTGAGTAGTTTGCTGCACTAATTTACAAAAGAGTGGGTGGTCCGTGATGCCGCATGGAGAGTGGCCCCACTATCCTTTCCTTTCGGCTGCCGGTCCACAGGGGGAGGATAATGGAAAGACTCTCCAAAGAGCACAAACAAAGAAATGGAAAAGAGTGAGACAGTTAAAGGAAAAACCCACCCGTACAAAACTTGGCAAGGAAACTACTAGAGGAAGGGGGGTTCTGTTGAAGTATTGGGGAGTAGGGTAGCGTGGTATTTGCGGACACATTTTCCCCCTGTCCTTGAACAGATAAAGGGTGCAGATAAATAAGGAAATAAATACTTCTAAAAATCATAAATATAATTTAAGACAGTATTTTCCACGCAACCGGGAAGAAGGGCGTAACAATTTGAAGTGCCTAGCCTAACAATTTGAATAAACTTAACATTTCGCTTTTATTTATTATTATAATCATTATTATTATTTTGCAACAGATTTTGAAGTCTAATAGAGCCATAAATATCCCTATCGGCTAATTTTGGAAAGAAATTTTTTTTCATGGAATTCTTCTTTTCATGCAATCGTTCGCCTCCGTTCCTAATTTGGTATTATTTCTCTTGTTATTTGAAACTGCAGATGGCTTTGAATAAAGTCAATTAAAAAAAAACACCACCCTGCATATTTAGCTTTGATATATATATATATATATATATATATATATATATATATATATATATATATATATATATATATATATAATATGTCCTGTATTGAAGTAATTCTTAAAGATATTGACAGGAGAAATGTAAAGTGCAGCTGTTTATCATATCATATTTTATTCTAATGTTCAGCAAAACAGTTTGCACTCCAAGCCATGACAGAGATGAGTCCACGTGGTTTCGGTAAGTCCACCGAAGTAGAAGCCTAAGTATTTATGCGGGAGGGGATTTTAGTTGTCCTGGTAGGAAGTTTACGCCAACTAACACATAAAGGGCTGGGGATTCATCGTCATATATATAAATATATATACATATAAATCTAAATCAAAATTTAAGTAATTAAAATTAATTATTTAGCAACAATATATATATATATATATAGTTAACAAATAATCGTTCAATCTATTCATTAATCCAGTACTTTTATTTGTCGATCAAGTGTGTAATTACCGAATCTGAAGCACTTAATCAAAATCCTATTTGTAAAACTACAAAATTTCTACTATGCTGTATTCATACAATTTAATCTTATTAAAAATTATTTAAGTTTTAATACATGTTTATTTTTAGTAAGTGTACTCAAAATAATTCAATAAATTTGAAAGAATAAATAACAAACTAATCATTCGCAAAATAATTTTAGTAATTCTGTGTTATATCATCGATTTAGACATCGCCAAATGCAGCGATACGCAACTAATAGCAGAAAACCATGCCCGCATATGTACTAAAATCATACTTTTGATTATAGCATTTGGCGATGTCTTTGGAATTGGCGACATCTTTTAATTTGGCGAAATGGATCGATGGTATAATATGTAAGCACTGGAGTTTCTTTTATTATTTGAGTAAATTTTGAAACTCTTACCTCCTACTGTTAAGTAGGTCACTGCTAATACTGGATAGAAAAATCCCAGAGACAAAGCAATTAAATACTCATGGATAGCGGATGAAAAAATGAAAACTAGCACTAGAGACAACGATCTGCTGAGTCCTGTCTAAAATAAAAACAATTGCTTTACAAAAAAGAATATTTTTCTTTATAGAGATTTTGAAAATCAGTAAGTATTTTTTTTTAATATTTACTTGATTGAGATCAATATATACATATGCGTATAACCAGTCATAAACTACTGCGTTCCATTTTTTGTAGTATTGAGAAAAAGAAGTGCTATTCCACCAATCCTGAAAAACATGAGAAAAACATAAATGAATAAGTTCATTTTTTTGTTTTTAATCGAGCTTTGTAAAAAAGGATTTTGAGAACGTTTTAATGGTTGAGAGAATAGTTTTGGAATAAAACCTTATTGACTTACATTATAAAGTTTCAACGGAACGCTGTGCAGAGACAGGAATCACTTGTTAGTATCGCGCCCTGAAGCAACACGAAATCTATTGGTGCATGACCTCGCAATTTCGAACTTTGGACAAATGACGAAGACGATACCTGTATTGGTACCTCCCTTTCCAAACTTCCGCACTACACCACCCTGAGCACTTGGAACCTTGGAAGATTTAATGCGCATCAGCTGCTCTACATGATTGGTTTTCAGTGGCATCGCGACTTGGAGCAACGTTGGCCACGGTTTCGCACCCGTTACCACTCGGCTACCACGTCCTCTTCGAAGAAAAGAAGGAAGGTATACTTGGAGCTCATTGTACCGGGTGTTTCTAAAAGAATATATATACACTGCTCAAAACAATTAAAGGATATTGTAAGTTTTATATAAAATAAAGATATAAGCTTTTTTTTTTTGCCGAAAACGGAAGAAGAGAATCACAAATGATATTTTTTCTGATTTTCAAACTGTGGAGTATGCTAATTTTGAGTTTGACGTCAAAAACGTCGCTTCAGTGGCAGCGAATGAAATTAGACTTTCAACTGAAATGAAGACAAGGATGATCGGCATTCAGTTTTTTCGATTGTTTCGAAAAGTACGATGCCTCAGCGAAGTCATTTAACCGATTCAGAAGCTTGGAGAGTTGTTGGTAGGTTAGAAGGGGGCAAACTCAAGCTGAAGTAGAGAAAGCCATTGGAGTGTCACAAAGTGTGATTTCCAGGAACTGGAACCGTTTTTTGGAGACTGGAAGTACAGGCCGAAGACCAGGACAAGGTCGTAGACTGGCAATAACGCCCAATGAAGATCGTTATTTAGTGTTAACTGATCTTAGACACAGAAATATGAACGCTACTCTTCTCCAACAACACCTTCGCTCGGCTACTGGCACCACGGTTTCCATTCATATTATCCGAAACCGGCTCTATGGTGTAGGTCTGTATGCTCGCCAATTAATAGTATGTGTCAGACTAACATCAAGGCATCGTCGCGACCGCAGGGAGTGGGCAACAGAGCATGTGAACTGGAGGAGAAATGAATAGAGCAATGTTCTGTTTTCTGACGAGTCCCGTGGTTCTGTTTATCCGGATAATAGGCGTATTTTCATCTGGAGGGGCCGTTGCAGTAGGAATAATCCTGCGTTCGCGCACGAAAGTGTCAGATTTGGCGGTGGGGGAGTGTTGGTGTAAGGTGGCATCTACATTGACGGGCGCACAGACCCCTACATCATTCGAGATGGACCTCTGACTGCTCGCCGATATAGGGATGAGATCCTCAGACCTATTGTAGTCCCTTACGCTGCAGCAATCGGAGATGACTTCCTTTTAATGGGTGATAACTGCAGGCCACATCGTGCTAACCTGGTGGAGGATTCCCTTTTCGAGGAAGGAATCGTACGAATGGAATGGCCAGCGTGTTCTCCAGACATGAATCCAATAGAGCACGTTTGGGACGCTCTAGGAAGACGAGTTGCTGGCCGCCAACCACCCCCACAAACTCTCCAAGAACAGGAAAGAGATCTTCTGGAAGAGTGGGACAGAATACCCCAACTCGGGATTAATAGCCTCATTGACTCCATGCCTCAAAGGTGCTCAACGTTGCTGGCCGTCCGTGGAAACCATACCCCTACTGAAAATGATATCCTTTGAAGAAAACACCTTTTCTTATTTTTTTTTTCTCATATGCACAAATTGTGTTTCTTTTTCCTTTGGTACACAAATGCTCAATAAAATGCATTTTTTCTGCCAAACATGTGCAATTTATTCTCGTATAACCTACTACGTCTGTCGACCCTGTATCAATCAGCTAAAAAGTTTCCCAGCCACAAGATCCACCTCAAACCGCTCTATCCTTTAGATATTTTGAACAGTGTCGTTGTATATGTTGGAGTTTTAACGCTTTATAGTATTTATAACGTATAGTGTCGCCCATCCGGTAGAGTGGTTAGCGACGCTGACTGCTTTGCCGTTGGGACTGGGTTCGAATCCCGGAGAAGTCATGGATGTTTGTAAATGTATAGTGCCTTCACGGCATGGGGGTACTTTAAATAGCCGTTGTAACGTCACGTCTCGAAAACAACAACAACATCTGGTGTCGGTTTCTTTGTAGATTCGACGCCCACACGTGCAACTTCCGATCCAGCGCAACCCCTGTTTGACCCCCCCCGAGGAATCTAGCGACCCGACCGGAAGATGAGGAGAGAGATGCTTTGAACTTGCACGGGAGCGGTAACCAACGAAACCTCCTCTCACAAAATAGTGGACTCTAACAATCTAATTAATTTTAATAACTTTAATGTATCATTTTGTAAATAATTTTCAATAGTTGTGACGTAATAAATTCCATATTTTAATTCACCAAGAATACGCTACCGTTATTCTTTCAAACGTTACAGCTTAGAGTTTTGGTGGCAGCGCTTTGGGATAAAAAGTTAGCATTCAGGACCCGTGAGAGGAGGAAAATTTTGGATTTTTACGGACGGACCGCAACGCAGGGAGAAAGAGAGCGTCCTGCTCATAGAAGATCAAACTGATCTATAGTGTTAACGGCTAGTGTCCGAAGGGAAAGCGATTTTCGGAAGCCGTGCTGCGATTCAAGTCAGCTTCGGAGAAAGAGAGCGTCCTGCTCATAGAAGATCAAACTGATCTATAGTGTTAACGGCTAGTGTCCGAAGGGAAAGCGATTTTCGGAAGCCGTGCTGCGATTCAAGTCAGCTTCGGAGAAAGAGAGCGTCCTGCTCATAGAAGATCAAACTGATCTATAGTGTTAACGGCTAGTGTCCGAAGGGAAAGCGATTTTCGGAAGCCGTTCTGCTATTCTATTCTGCTTCGGAGAAAAAGAGCGTCCTGCTCAAAGATCAAACTGATCTACAGTGTTAACGGCGAGAGTGTCCGAAGGAAAAGCGATTTTCGGAAGCCGTACCACTAGTGCACATAATTTGCTTCTGACAGCAAGCTGAGTACTTCAAATGGGTGAGTACTGTTATATTTTTTGAGTTGCAAACTGCATATTGTATTAGGAATTTTGGTTAAAGTGTTCTTTAGAAATTTTGAAATACTTAGTGTTTTTTCTTGCATGGGAACAGTGTTATTTTGTTTCTAGAGAATTGTAATTGTATTTCAAGCATTGTGTGCAATTTTAGCTTAAGATTTATTGTGTTTTAAGTCTCTTGAATGATTTTGATTATTTTTAGTGTTAAGTTTTTCTTTGTGTATTTCTGTGTATGCATGGGACCAGTGTTATTGTATTAATAGAGAATAGTAACAATAGTGCAAAATTTAGCGTGACATTTATTTGATATTGTTTAAAAATGGCTTTCCTTGGTAAAGGGAAAAAGCAAGACATGTTGCAACTTGCTGAGGAATTAGGAATAAATGCCACTTTAAATATGACTGTCCCTAGCATAAAAATTGCAATCACTAACAGTGAAGGTTATGAAGAGGAATTTGTTAAAAATCTGTATGAGACTATCATTGCAAACGGAAAAAGATTGGAAGAGTTAGAAAGGGCTGAAAAAATGAGATTAGAGGAGTTAGAAAGGGCTGAAAAAATGAGATTAGAGGAGTTAGAAAGGGCTGAAAAATGAGATTAGAGGAGTTAGAAAGGGCTGAAAAATGAGATTGGAGGAGTTAGTAAAGGAGCAGGCATTAAAAGAGAAAGAATTACAGCTGAAATTTGAATTAGAAAGGTTTAAAATAGAATCCGGATTTAGGGTAAACGATGAATCAAACGATTCTACAAATGCATGTTCTGTAACCTCTAAATTAAACTTAAAAAAATTGATCCCAGATTTCGATCCTAAGCAGTCAGATATTAGTTTATATCTAGTGATCTTTGAACGCCAGGCTAAAAGGGCGTCAATAGAAAAGAAAGAGTGGGTGGGGCAATTATTGAGTTTGTTACCCCTAGAGATCGTGCAATTTATTGCTCGCGAACCGGAGGAACAAGCCGAAAATTACGATTATGTAAAGAAATTATTACTTAAAAGATTCAAGTTAAGTCCGGAGGTCTTTCGGCAAAAATTTGTCCAACACCAGAAAAAATCCGATAGCACCTGGAAGGATTTCACTTTTGAAATTACGAATTATCTAGATGAGTGGCTGATTGGCTTAGAAATAAATACCTTTCAAGATCTTAAAGATCTAATGGTGGTAGATCAATTAAAAAAACGCGCCAATGCTAGTATGAAAGATCATTTTTTAGATAATTGGGCAAACCTTAAATCAGCTACTCAAATAGCAGAACTCTTTGATAATTATGAGGACGTCCGAAAGGTAAATTCGAAACCCATGGATAGGTGGGGCAGAAATGATAAAATTTTGACATACTCAGGGATCAAGGAAAAAGAAAATAGATTTGGGAAAACTTCCCCAGATTAGAGCTTCTGTTCCGGAGAGTACTAGAGAGAGAACTTTTGAAAAACGCGTGATACAAAGATGTTATCATTGCAATATGCCTGGACATATAAAAGCCGGTTGCCCTAAATTAATAAAAAACAAAACGACGGAAACTCTCAATAATATTGAAGGAAATGAAAACCCGGATTTTCTTAATTCATATACAACAAAGGGCTCTGTGAATGGTCACGAGATAGACATTCTTAGAGATACGGGAGCGACAATAGATTTAGTATGTGCAAAATACATAAATCCTTCTTCTTTCTCTGGTGAAAATGTTTGGGTAAAACAACCGTTAAGCCCAGAATTAGTTTGTTTACCTTTGGCGGTCGTGGAAATTTCCGGAAACTTTGGAACGGTGCAGACTAAGGCAGCGGTTTGTGGAAATCACTTAAATCAACACGGTCGATATTTGCTTGGAAATAAAACGGCCGAGCTAATAAAAGGAAATTTAGGCTATAATTTCCTGCCAGTCGAAATATTGAATGCTGTCCAAACAAGGTCTCAAGTCAAAGCGGCTAGAGAAGAAAGGGGAATAGATAGTGGTGATGCTAAAAAAGGGGAAGATGAGGTTATAATTGTTTCTTCGGATGCAGAGGACGAAATTTTAATACCTGCACTCCAGGAATATGTTCCGGAATTAGCGCTGCTAAGGGTTACGCGAGAAAATTTAATCAATGCTCAAAAAATAGCGAGGAGATTAAACCCTTATACGAACAGGCAGCCAGTCAAGTGCAGGTTACCAATCAGGTTTATTCGCTAGAGAAGGAATTATTGGTCAAAAATCGTGAAGATAAGTTAGGTAACGTGGTGAAGTTAATAGTAGTGCCGGAAGGGTTGCGCGACCCTATTAAATCATTGTGTCATGAGGGAACATCTGCACACCTGGGAATTACGAAATCCAAAGACAAATTAAACCGATATTTTTACTGGCCGAATTGCTATAGAGATATGGAACAGTTTGTAAAAACTTGCGATCAGTGTCAGAGGGCTGGGAAGCCCAATGATAAAAGAAAGCTCCACTAAAATTGGTCCCTGTTATTCAGGAGGTTTTTACTAAGCTAAATATTGATGCATGTGGGCCTCTCCCGATCACATCTAAAGGGAATCGATATCTTATCACGGCCATTTGCATGTCTTCAAAATTCCCTGAAGCTATTCCGGTGTCTGATATTAGTTCCGTTAGTGTCACAGATGCGCTGTTAAACATCTTTAGTCGGATGGGGTTTCCCCGTGAAATACAATGTGACCAGGGTACTTCTTTTACTAGTGCTCTGACTACCGAGTTTTTTGAAAGATTCGGAATACTTGTCAGGCATAGTTCTGTGTATCATCCACAGAGTAACCCTGTTGAGCGATTTCATCGAACGTTGAAACGACTCTTACGAGTCTTATGTTTAGATGCAGGCTCCGAATGGGACAAACATCTTCCGTCAATTCTTTTAGCGTTACGAACTGTATCGCACGAAAGTACACCGTCAGAGTTGGTGTATGGGAAAAATTTGCGAACCCCAGAGACGTTAGTAATGGAACATTGGATGGAACCGGAAGAAGAGGGTGATCTCGTCACTGAATATATGTTTAAGTTAATAAATAGATTAAAAAGATGTCAAGAAGTAGCTATAAATAAAATGGAGGAAATGCAAGTTAAGCGGAAAACTTGGTATGACAAAAACGCAGTAAAACGTGAATTTAAGGATGGAGATTTAGTCCTAGTGTTAGCTACATCCAGAGCAAATAAATTAGCAGTGCAGTGGATAGGTCCTGGGACAATTTTAAATAAAATTTCGGAAACGAACTATTTAGTCGAAATCCCCGGCAGACGCGAAACATCTCAAATCTATCATATAAATATGCTAAAACCATATTACAAAAGGCCAGAACACGTTAACGTAATTATTAATGATGAAACAAAAAACTCTCTCGCAGACCAGGAGTTAGAAATCCCATACTTAGAAAACAATTCTCTCATTTATGATTTCGAGGACGTAATCCAGGCTAGCGAGTTGAACAAACACCTTCACGACAAACAAATGGATCGACTGCGCGAATTATTAAATAAATACTCTAAATGTTTTTCAAACAATCCCGGTTTAACTAATCTGGTTGAACACGAAATCCAGTTAGTTAGCGATCAACCAGTTAGGACGAAGCCCTATCGAATGTCGCACCGACAAAATGAAATCTTAAAAAACGAAATTAACCGAATGTTAAAATTAGGAATCATTGAGGTAGGAGAATCGGATTACATGTCTCCTATGATTTTAGTTGAGATAGCTGGGAAAGAACCTCGTCCATGTATAGATTACAGGAAATTAAACGGGATCATTAGAACGGAATATTTTCCTCTTCCGAATATCGAAGAACGCGTAGAAAAAGTATCGGCGGCTAAATTTATTACCGTCTTTGACTTATCTAAGGGATATTGGCAAATACCTTTGAGTAAAACAGCACAGCGATACGCAGCCTTCTGTACTAGCTTTGGTACATACCGACCCCTAAGGATGAGTTTCGGATTAAAGAATGCTCCATATTTCTTTAGTAAACTCATGGCTGAATTACTTAACGGATTAGAGGATTTCGTTGTCCCGTATCTAGACGATATCGCAATTTTCTCAGATACTTGGGAGTCGCATATTAAACATATGGAAACGGTTCTGCAGAGAATAAAGAGAGCTAAGTTAACGATAAAACCTTCAAAGTGTAAGTTTGCGCAACAAAATGTCAAATTTTTGGGTCACATTGTGGGTCAGGGTTTTCGCACTCCTTCCGAGATCAAAGTTCAGGCTGTTCTAGAGTTCCCTACCCCTCGCACGAAAACCCAAATACGTGCTTTCTTAGGTATAGCGGGTTATTACCAAAAATATATAAATCTGTTCTCGGTAATTGCTGCTCCGTTGACGGATGCGTTGAAGGGAAGAGCAAAGAAGGGAGAAATTAAGTGGACGACCGAGTGTGAAAACGCATTTCGAGAACTAAAAGGGAAACTAATTGATAAGCCCGTCTTGTACGCGCCAAATTTTGAACGAGAATTCATTGTTCAAACGGACGCTTCGAACGCAGGTATGGGAGCAGTTTTAACCCAATTAACTGAACAAGGTGAGGAGCATCCAATCCTTTACCTGAGTAAGAAATTTTCAGAGGTAGAGAAGCGTTATTGTACGACGGAGAAGGAATGTGCTAGTATTGTTTTCGCAATTAAAAGGTTACATTATTACTTAGATGGAAATTCATTTTTAGTTATGACCGATCACAACCCGTTGGTGTGGTTGAATAGAAATGTTAGTTCTAACCCTAGATTGATGCGATGGGCTTTGGCTTTGCAACCATATAATTTTAGAATTGTACATCGGTCGGGTAAAAGTCACAAAAATGCAGATAGTCTCAGCAGATCGGTGATAGATAATTAGGGATTGTTAACAATGTTCTCTTGCTCATGAATAATAATTGTTGCTTATGTTTTTTTTAGTTAAAGGTTAATAATTGTATTAAATTTTATTTAGTTACTAGTACTGTATATCATATCGAATGGCGATGCGTGTCAAAAGATAAAGCCATGAAAAGCAAATGTATTAATATGCTTAATTTTGTGTACAGGGTTTTAAAATATACATGAGTATTTAGTTTACGCAAGAGGCATATGGTGAAAAATATTTTGTGTGTAAGGTTGTACACTTCGCATATCATATCAACACATGTCGTTAGTATAATTTTATTTAAGTATTGTGGCGAAGAATATTTTATGTGCAAGGTCTTACACTAGGCATTTGATATAACATGTTGTTAGTATAATTGATACTAGGCATTGTGATAGGAGTGTTTGTATTTTTATTTAATGTATAGTATGTTTTCTTACATTGCTATTTCGTAATATGGATTTGTGTAAGTTCCCTAGCAAGAACACTCACTCACTAGAAATAAGTAATTCCAAATTTAGTTCAGCGTTTTCTTTAGTAATTAAAATTGCAGCTCAGAAATATAGTGGTGCTTGATGAAGGGATGTGTCGGTAATCTGTCAGTTGTCTCATCGTCATCCCATTAAACTTTTCTCAACGGAAAAGTTCCATAAGAGAGGGCGAGAGCTGTAACGTCACGTCTCGAAAACAACAACAACATCTGGTGTCGGTTTCTTTGTAGATTCGACGCCCACACGTGCAACTTCCGATCCAGCGCAACCCCTGTTTGACCCCCCCGAGGAATCTAGCGACCCGACCGGAAGATGAGGAGAGAGATGCTTTGAACTTGCACGGGAGCGGTAACCAACGAAACCTCCTCTCACAAAATAGTGGACTCTAACAATCTAATTAATTTTAATAACTTTAATGTATCATTTTGTAAATAATTTTCAATAGTTGTGACGTAATAAATTCCATATTTTAATTCACCAAGAATACGCTACCGTTATTCTTTCAAACGTTACACCGTCGAGCCGCAAGTCGTCTCGTGAGGTTGGGGGAAGGGAGGTGGGAGGTCCCTGACCACCCTAGGGTGTTCTCCCTCTAACTTGGGGGTGAAACCGAGATAAATCGTTCTGTCATCTGAATGGTGCTCAAAGCTACGGCTAACGACAGGCGTCACTTAGCCCTTTGCCATGATGAATTCCGTGGGCCATGATCTGGCCTTTGCCGATCAGGTGGCATTAGTAACAACATCAACAACATAACGTATAATTCATACATTAAATGAAAGAGTAACTGAAACAGTTTTACCTACAATTTCACAAATGTTCAATGTGAGCTCCATTCGTCACATGGCACAAAGCAAATCAATAGGCGAATTCATCCCAAACTTTTTTCAGTGTGTTTGAGGAAATTCTTGCACAACATCTGCTTCAATCCTGTATCGTAAGCCTGAAAGGTCAGCTGGTAGCCGTGGAACGTACACACAATCCTTTATGAACCCCCACAGATAAAAGTCACATGGCGTCAGATCGAGTGAACGTGGAGGCCATGCGATACAAGCTTTATCGGCAGGCCCTTTACGGCCAATCCATTGGTTGGGCACAGTGATATTTAACCAATCGCGTACTGAGAGATGCCAGTGAGGCGGTGCACCATCTTGCTGCTAAATGAAGTTATTTGGTTCACTTTCTTCCTATTGAGGAAATAGCCAAAGTTGTAGAGCCGGGATGTCCAACCCAATTGGCCTTGTGGGCTACTTCGGAAAAACATTATAATCTCGTGGGCCACACATAAAAATATGTACCTTTATATCATATTTTTGAAACAAAAAAACATTTATTGGATTTAAAACAGAATGAATTATTATTATTGTTTTCATTATTTTTCATGTATACCGACATAGACAATATAATAATGCTTATCTTTATTTATAAAAATCTGTGCGTGTGTTTGTCACTAAACTCCTCCTAAACCGCTGGACCGATTTCGATGAAATTTTTTGTGTGGGTTCAAGTAAATTCGAGAATGGTTTAGATTCACAATTCGGTCCGATATCGCAATTAGTTAAAAAGATATTAATTAAAAACTTTAAAAAAAATACAACTCAACATTCACATGCATTGTTGTAACAACGCTATTGTTATAAACACACACACACAAGTAGTATAAAAAAAAAATTTAATCAATTCCTACTTAGATCAACCAAAAAAAAATTATTTCAGCTACTTTTTATTAAATAGTTGCAATTAATATAAATATGTATATACATATGACAGAATCACAACGTTAAGTAGTAATTAATTTTTAATTATTATCATTAAAGTATCATATTGTCATCCAAAACAATCGTGTATATAAAATTTCCTTTCAACTGAATGCTTTATTTAACACGTGAGATAAAACCTTTTCAAATTTTGACATAAGTCGCCAAAAGGGTCGCTAAGTCTCCAACTTGGCTGTATTTGTAATTATTTAAATAATTAGTTATAATCAATTAATTTTTATTAATTATAATTAAATTATTGTATTGTCATCCAAAATAATCATGTACATTACATTTCAGCTCAATTGAGCGCTTTAAAATGCATTTTATTAACGATTGAAAATTTCACCAAGATAAATAAATAAACAAACAAATAAAATATGTATAGAGATCGTGAGCTAATAGTAGGAATTGAAAAAGACGTAAGTTGGCGTCGAAAATTGATTTTCAGCCAAACTGGCCAAACCCGGTCTTTTTTGTTACGAAAATGCAGACGATTCGCGCTTTTTAGCGTTTTTAATTAATATCTTTTTAAATAATCTTTATATATGTAATTCTTCTGTGCGTGTGTATGTAACTGAACTCCTCCTAAACGGCTGGACCGATTTTGATGAAAGTTTTTGTCTGTTCCAGTGGACCCGAGAATGGTTTAGATTTATAATTCGGCTTAGAAATATTTAATTATTTTTTTATTTATAAATTGTTGATTTTGGAATGTTTTACATTGGATCCGGCAGACTGCGCTAAGATCGCAGTATCGAATATTCAAAAACCTTTTATTATAATTCAAGTTGGTCCCAACAGTTGGTGCTGTGATCATTTCAGGAAAATATTTTGTCATTTCGTGTTATTATTTTGTTGAAACAAATCGTGTGTTAATTAAATTATTACATTCAGATGTAATTAGTGTTTGAAGAGTTTTGAAGTGTGCATAAAAAACTATACATGTTATGTACAATTTAATAAATATACCTGTTATAAAATAGTTTGAGTCTCAAATTTTTCACCTTTAATTAAAACAAGTTTAAGTTTTAATTCACACAGCCTTTTTATTTAACTTCGCTCATAGTATACACATACTCACACGCTATCGATTGATTGAATTGTGATAACCGTACATGTAATGACGTTAGACATTGTAATAACTTTTTAATACAAATATTACTCAAAACGGTCCAGATTGTTAAAGCTTATTCATAAAAAATTGGAATTTTTGAATTTAAGATGTTTATACAGGACAACGTCTGTCGGGTCCTCTAGTATAATATAATAATGCAATGATCAAATAATGTTTAGAATATTACGGTTGCCATTTTCTTGAAAATTACGGTGTTCCTTTTGAATTGATCTTTTCATTACTTATTTTTGAAATTTGATTGTGCTGTCAACCGTCCTGAATATGTTTTTTAAAACTTTAAAAAACATCTCTGACAGCCTCTTGCTTTTTGGGCATTCCAGACAGAAAAGGAGGAGGAGAAATGAAAGTCGCACACACAGAGAATCGTGCACCACATCCATCGTGAAGGATATGTATAATGCAATTCGGAATTTATTAAAAAAGTAATTTATTACAGTAAAATCAAATGTAACTGTTTGATAAAACGTAAATCTATTTTAATCTAAAGGACATTTCTATCATCAAAAAAGATTCATTTTAAAACAAGAACAGGTAACATTGCATATATATATATATATAAATTTCTTCTCAAACAAATTTCAAAATGAAAAAACCTGATATTTAAAATTTTTTTAAAAAGAGTCGACAGGCCGCAACTTACGTACTGGCGAGCCGCATGTTTTGTAGAGCATCAAGATAGGCAGAACCAGTACAGCCTTGTTCGTCCCGTACTTTTGCCTTTACAAAGACAGACAGTTGTTTCAAACTGATGATACTACCTAAGAACGTTATTATCATTTGGGTGTTGACAACCGAACTTAATACAGCACTAGCAGATTCTGTCTTTGCAAACTGGAGAACACTTTCTGTTCACTAGTCGTCTACTATAGCGTGGATCAGCAAGAAAGGGGAAACATGAACATATGTTCCGCGCACACGTGCCAGCAAATAAAACTGTTTCAGTCATTCGATGTATGAGTCATACTTATGGGTTGTATGCTGCAAAGCGTCCTATATTCTTTGAGAGGGATTATATGAAATAAGTCACCGCGAAATCGTTCCTCTAGAGTCCATGGTTTGATGCCACCGATGTGCAGTGGTTGAATCTGCAGGGGTCCAATCCTCAAAATAAAATACCTATAAACCTATTCTATATATAAACCTATCAATCATATATTAGTTTACATAAACTGCATCGAATTCCGATGAAGAGTATTTATATATATACAGTCGGACCTCTATTTTACGTGTTACACTTCCTGGTAAACTAACCCAAGCTTTGGCAAAGCAAGCAGTGAAATTTTTGTATCGAGGAGGCATAAAGATGAAAGCAGTTTCTTAAAAATGACTTTTAAAAATAATCAAGAATAAAGTCAATGGGCTCGTCACTGGAGCGATCAAAAACAATAAGTTGACTAATAAAATCTTAGTTCAAATAAATCAACATTACCAGACATCCGATTCGAACCGTCTCCTTACAGTTTAATATTTAAAACGAATTTATCATCTTAAAATGGTGATGCAACATACAGTTGCATAGCCAGCCAGCCGCTCTCTATTTAATAGCTAAAACGCACTTCTTATATTTCTTTTCTTTCTCCCTGAAAAATAAACACGAGCCGAGTTTAAATAGTCGCTCGATTTTCATTGCAGTTTTTGGCAACCACAAATCACGAAACTTGCAAAAATATCGGGTTCGAATCAGTTTGTTTACTTCAATTGAGATCATGGAACGGGATTGGAAAAACAACACAAGGAGACCATAAAAATTCGGATCCGAAAAATATTTCGAATGGTTTTTCTTTTTAAATGTCTAACGTTACGAACCTCTATTTAGTGAATTTTTCTATTTTGTGAACTTTTTCTTGGAACGATTTTCTCCTGTGGTTCGATTTTTTTCTCCCTATTTTAAAAATATTTTGGAATATTTCAAATTATTCTCCCTTTTAACATATTTTATGTTGATCATTGCCTTTTAATTTGGCTTATCAGAAGCCTAACTCACCTAGAGCAAAAAATTTGCCATAATTTTTCAAGTGTGAAAAATTCAAATAAAATTAACAGATTTTATCAGTATTTAAATTTAAGAACACAATGACGATTTACATTTAAAGTATGCTTAAAATAACTTGTACGCTTAAAATATTAGAACATGTCATTAAAATTCTCTTTAATTTTAATATAAAATTATTTTTTAAAGTTGAAAATATAATGGACAATGTTTTTTTTAAAAAAAATTTTTCTTGTCTTCCTTGCCGATTTTTTTTTTATGGGTAAGATTTATAAAATAAATAGATATTAATTTACAAAAAAGTATGAATAATTACTTTTTTAAAGATAATACATAGTGTTAATGAATTTAAAATTTGTTTTATTGGGTTTCTATTGCACATTAAAAAATAAACGTCTATTTAACGAATTTTCCACATCATGTAATTTTTTTCGGGATTTAGCGACTTCGTTAATATATTTTCGTTTATATATTTGTGTATATGTATATATAGTATATGTATAAATTTATATATATGTGTATATATATATATATTTATGTATTGAATTTTTTATATTGGATTATATATATATATATATATATATATATATATATATATATATATATATGTATGTATATATGTATATGTATATATATATATATATGTATGTATATGTATATATATATATATATGTATGTATATGTATATATATATATATGTATATGTATATATATATATATGTATGTATATATGTATATGTATATATATATATATATATATATATATATATATATATATATATATATATATATATATATATATAATTTGAAACTTAAACCTTTAAAATTATCCAACTTATTTCAGTATCGGCCTTTGTAAACCTGGTAACTTGTATTGAGACGAAATGAAACGTTTTACAACTGATTGCAACTGTTTGCTAATTTTCGCTGAAGATAGTCTGATGCAGTTTTACAAACTTAGATAAAGGTGATGAAGGGCAGTGACGTCGTAAGGCATGGGTCAACTGGGCCTAGGTGGGGTCTTCTTTAGTTCCCGTCTCATCCTCAATAAGAATCATGCTATGAATAATTTAAATGATCGAATGGTATTCCCGAACATATTCTCCGGAAGCCTGGATTTTCGTACTACAAGTCAACTGGCAACAGACGGCTTAATTAGGTGATGACCGCTGTCCATGTCTAGGCAAAGGCCTGCCACCCTATGCTATCATTACTCATTGAATCGAAATGTGGTCGTTGTGCCAAGGTATTTGTTTCCGATAACGGTTTGTACGAGTATTTTATAATGCATACTCTATACCCAGTGTGGCATTAAGTCGATTGCGGTCGACATTTGGGGGGGGGGAACTCCTTTACTCCGAAATATTCCAGACAGTGTGCAGACTTGTCTTCTATTGACTTTAACTATGAGCACTAACCTTAGATGAAAATGTTTCATTTTTTAATTGTTTTGTCACAAAAATGCATAATTTGAAATTATTATATTTGTAGCTGCTATAATTATGTTTGCATCTTGAGTTTTGCTTTAAACGTGGTCTTAAAAGTGTAAGTTTATTTTGTTGCAGTTATGTAGGTAAGTAAATATTTGTTATTGTTATAATAAATATTTTAAATCTTTTTCTTAGCTCGCCACTCGGTGGACCACAACACCTCGAAAGAATTAGAAGTAGCCCGTGCCCTTGAAAAGTGTGCCCTCCCCCCTCTGCTATAAACTGCCTACTTTTAAGGGTTTGGTTAAGGTAGGTTTGTTATAGGGGCCCAAGGCCGCAAAAAGTCGTAAGATGTTTCTGGACCCATTACCTCAAAATTTCTTAAGACGTCCCTGATGGAGGGGTGTTCTTCCGGTACATTGCGATTACCAAGGTTATTACGAAGGAGAGAAAGAAGACGGTATATAATGAAGTATTATTTTTGGCTTTACTTTGTAAAATTCTCTGTCTGCAAAACGTAATAACTCGGCCCATATATTCAGCCAGCTGTGCAGGAAGCCGTAGAACATCATAAACATGCATAGAGTGCCGAGGAACATCGATACTGCCAATGTCATTACTGCTTCCTTCATAGTGAAAGGTGTCGATCCAACGTCCCGATAGATGTTGACCATGAATCTGACGCATGCGCAGTATGAAATGACTATACAAGCAAAAAACCTGAAGAGTTGGGCGGCGACGAAATTATAGTTGATTTCTTTTTTCCTAAAAACAAAAATGGCAACGTTAAATTGATAATTGAGTCATATGAAATTTGTGAAATTCCCCACAAATTAATGTTAAATCCCGCACAAATTAGTCTGTCTAATGTATGACAACTTTGATTTCGTAATTACGCTGCTAAAAAAAATTAGGGAATCGCATGGATTTAACGAAATTACGCAAATATTTCTTCTGACAACTGACATAAAACATAGCATCCATAGTCTAAAATGTAGAAGAAAACTTGATTAGCAAATCAACTTACATGGGGTCAAAACTCAGAAAAGCGAAATAAGTGCAAAAATTGGGATTTTGTAGAAGCTTATGTTTTTCGTTGTCTCAGTGATAAAATTCAACCTTTCGGCTGCTCTTTTGAGAAAAGATGGCAGGAAAATATCACTACCACTACAACTCAAGTGTAGAATGGGGCTTTTGGGATTTGACGATTTTTATATAGTAATCATGGTGAAATAACGAATTCATTCTAACTTCTGGACACATATCACTAAGTGAAGTAGCTCGGAGATTGATTTTGGTCTCCAAAAGAAATTGACTTCGCCAAGCCCCCTCCCCCCTATACTACACTTTAACCCATGATCTATCGTAATCCATGGCTTGATGTACTACCGGATGACAGAAATCTGGGCAAATGCAAAGAACTGGAGAGGCAAGAAGTGTCATTGTAAAACTGGAACCGATTCCAAGTGACATGGCATGTTCGATATTGGCCAGGACAAGGTCATCTACGTGCTATCACAGCAGATAATGACCAGTATACTCTGTAAACAGGTCGTTGAGACAGAATAGATTCAAAGACAGATTCTTTTGGCAACAGGATGAAGGGTCTCAAGCCACACGATTCGAAATGGGCTTCGTGAGGATGGTCTGTATGCATGTTGGTCAATGGTATATATTCGTTGACAGCAAGATACCATGCAGCCTGATGAAAGTGTGCTTCTGAACACCAGGATTGGATGCAAAGTGATTGGAGTTAAGTGCTGTTTATGGACGAGTCCGGATTTCAGTTTAGAGTGTGACTTCAAACGTGTTTTGGTACGCCAAGAAAGGGGCACTCGATGTAACCAAATATTCGTTCAGGGAAGATCCCATTACAGACTACGCAGTCTGAGGGTGTGGGCTGGTATCAACAAAGGCGGATGTACTGATTTACTTATCATACAGAATGGCAGTTTACCTGCAACAAAGTACACAGACGAGATCCTAAGACCCTATATCGTACCTTACGCAATAGCCATTAATGATTCCTTTATTTTAATGCAAGATAAGGCCAGAAATCATATAGCTCATCTTGTGACGAACTTTCTTGAAGCCTAAACAATACAGCGTACAGAGTGGCCAGCATGTTCTCTAGGTCCAAATCTTATCCAGCATACGTGGGACTCTTTCGGACGACGCATTCAGCGATATCACTGCCTTCGCTTACTGTCCGGGGCATGGAAGAGTGGAACAGTATTCCACAAAGTCTCACCGATAATCTAATCGCATCCGTGCTAAACAATTGTGTGGCATCCGCAATTTGGGGAGGCGGAACTACACACCATATTAAACATCCTGTTTCAATTCTAATCAATCAGTTTTTTGTCATCAACAAGCAATCAAATTGTTGGTCTGAAGCATCATTTCATGTTCTGTATACCACTCTAAAAATTATATTTCCCATACAATTGTTTTCGGTTTTTTGTTGTCCGCATCGAGATTTGCTACACGGCACTCTCCATTTTATACCCATGAATGGACGGTTTCTACATTTTTTTGCTTGCTCCTCTAACTCTTTTGAGCAGTGTTTAAAAGTATCGATAACTAACAGCCTGATTTTATAAATAACTAAGAAATACTACGTATAAGTTTGCGCTCTGTATAAAAAATTGAGATTGATATTTGAATTTGTGTAAAAGTATACAACACACTTCGATAGACTGTGTGTGAAAATTATATAAAGTATAAACGTATATAAGATATTTCAGAACATTTATTTTCCAATACTTTTCCTTAAATTCATGGTATTTACGTATTTTATACCGACGACCAACTTTGTCAAATCAAAAGACTTTGTCGAATGCCACGATATACAGCCGATTGTGGAAACCATTCCCCTTCAAGTTCTAACATAGTAATAATAATCGATTACGATATTTGGCGACCTTTTTTGAATTGACGATGTCTGTTCATTCGGCAAAATTCGTTGACGCGACATTATAATTCATAAATACCAAATTTAGGTGAAATCTTATTTTAGTCCAAACCTTTGGCAAAGAAGAAAAACAAATTGTGTGTGTTACAGCACCTTATTTTCCTGTATTGGATCTATCCAATATGAGAATAATAATTCGCCAATATGAGGTTATAAAAAGGTATGGGTTGAAATAGGATCCAACCCTTAACTACTTTCTAACTAATGCAATTGAAAGGCATGTGACATTTTTTTATACCAATCTAATTTATGTTACAGAACTTACGTATCACACCGCAGATCAATAAAACATCGCCGAGTCATATGCGGGAACAAGCCTAGGAACAGTTTTCCATTATTCGCTGCATATCGCGACATTTGATGGTGTCTATTTATTTGAAAAGGGTCGATACGAAATAATACATAAGTACCATTTCATCATTTTTTTATCATTCTTATTGGCATCATTTATAAATTACAATAAATTTTACCTTGGATAGGAATCTTTGTAAATTGCGGCTGGACAATAAAGATAATACAAATAATGCCTGACGGTGGGGTATAAGTTTTGTTCTTGTTTTCCATCTGTTATGAAAAAAACAAACAAGTAATATAAAAAAAATTAAGTAAATTCCTACTTAGATCAACAAAGAAAAATTTATTTAGCTACTTTTTATTAAATAGTTACAATTAATATAAATATGTATATACATATGACAGAATCACAACATAAAGTGGTAATTCATTTTTATTAATTATCATTAAAGTATCGTATTGTCACCCAAAACAATCGTGTATATAAAATTTCAGTTCAACTGAAAGCTTTAAAACGTGAGAAAAAAACCTTTTCAAGTTTTGACACAAGTTGCCAAAAATGATGCCAACGTGGCTGTACTTGTAATTCCTTAAATAATTAGTTTTAATCGATTAATTTTTATTAGTTATAATTAAATTATTGTATTGTCATCCAAAATAATCATGTATATAAAATTTCAGCTCAATCGATCGCTTTAAAGTGTATTTTATTAACAATTGAAAATTTCTCCAAGATAAACAAATAAATAAATGAATATATAGAGAGTGTGAGCTAATAGTAGGAATTGAATGAGCAAGAGAGAAACAAATAAAAAAATAAAGTATAACATTTTAATTCTCGTAGCTTACAAAATGAACAATATTTTAATTTCGAATGAATAACTACTGAAATAAATGAAGATTATGTACAAAACTACATAAGTTTTGTAATTAGACTTAAAGCTGAAAATTTTCAAATTTTCAACCTACTCGCAATATTATCAAAGATGTTAAAGCTATTTTTCAAGAACTAATTTTAAATTGAAATACCTACTGATTAAAATACTGTGTAAATACATTACACAAACATCAGAAACCATTACATGTATTGATTATCGAGTAATTTTATGAGAGATAAATTTCTTAATCGAAGCAAATTAATTATTTACTGCTTATTAAAAAAATAAATTTTTTGAACGTTTTATTGACAGATATTCTACAAAATTATTCTGAGATTAATTGTTTTTAATAACTAATTAGTTTTAACACCTCCAAAAGTGTAAAAGTAAAGTTAATTTGGAAATGAGTTTAGGCCATTAAAAACTTGCTTTGGGAAAAATAAAGTGAACCGATTAGTTTGAAGGGAGTTGAAATTCTTTGTTTCCGAGAAGAAACATTGATAAGCATTATTGTTGTAATGTTTTATACTTATTCCTTGTAGAAAATTGATGCAAAACTATTATTTTAAATATACAGAATTAAAAAACATTTTATTTTGAAAATCATTCGTCATTATTTAGAATTCTTCCCTTGTTTGACTTTTTACTCTATGACTTTGATAAAAAAGCTTTTTTGCTTAGTGTGCATATTGAATATAGTATTTGAAAAATATGGTTGCAAAGACATACGTTTATTTACTTCTAATAACTTACATGAACAACGCGAATAATTAATCAGTTTCTATTAACTATTTATTTTACCTAATCTATTTTCATTAACTAATTTCTATCTATTTTTCATACCTTCCTTAGAAATTCTACAACGAATTTCATTTTCAAGCATGGAATTTTAACAATGCCTTACCTTTTGATGGAACATACTGAAGAACTCTAGGTGCAGTTTCTCTGACAAATGAGTATACTTTCATAAATATTCGAACCTATTAATAAAAGGCGAATATATTTATTCCAGCGTTTCCAAATGTTACAAAAAGGACTTCAAACATTTAGCTTTAGAACAAAATACATAACGAGTAAAATATGAATGTAAGGCTTCTGGTCGATAACTTTATGCAAAATATTATCAACATAACATTTTTAAATAAGACGAAGCCACTATATAATTTTAGTATTCTGCTATTTTCTTCAAAAATCACACGAGATAAATGAAGATTTTTTTTTCTTTAAGAAAAGACACAATGGGCCCAAATCGGGTGACGTCATAGTCACATGATAACTATTTTTAGCCGATCAGTTCAAAATCTCATGTGACGTCATAGTCACACGATAAAAGAAATCATGTTCTTCCAACTTATCAGTTCATGCACTTCGTTGTTGCCAATTTTTGATCTTTTCAAAAGTTTTATCTTAAAAAAATACAAATTTGTCAACAACAATAATGCACACAGGTAGACAAAATGCATTTTTTTTAAAAGTACGTACATAAAATAATTGTTTTTTTTTTATTTTAAAACCTTTTGAAGAATTTTTTTTATAACGTTTGAAAATTTTTACTCAGTTATAAGATTTGAAATTTTACGTAAGCTTTACAAATAGAAAAAGAAGTACAATTAGTTTGAGGAGTGGATCCAGACAGCGCTCTGTACCCAGATAAATTTTTGTAATGCAGTGCTATCGCCATCTGTTGTCCAACATATTATTTATTTTTGTGAATATATCTTATGATTATTTATCAAACCTCAATTTAATTTGAAATTTATTTAGTTAATGAAAATAATTTATTGTATTATAAAATAAATGTGATTGAAAAAGCCAAGTTTTTTTAAATTATGTAAATTTCATTAAAATATCTACACTTTTGCTTTGCATAAAGAATCTGTTTCAATTTTTCACATATTTAGTGTTTTGTTTGTTCAGAACTGTTTATGGTAATTTTATCAAAATTAGGGCTTAAATTTCTGTTTTATAGTTAACCTTTTAATGCTTGAGACCTTTCCCTTTTGGTTTGTATGTCCCACTTCAACAACAGCGATAATTCATCACTATTTCTTCATTTTGAAGTGTTTTACAACCTCGCTGTCTAACATATTTTGACATAGTCTTGTTTTCTTCTTCTTCTTTCCATGTAACAAATTCTATAATGTTATTAATAGAAGGTTTACATTTACTAATATAAAATTATGTATACTTCAGTAGAAAACATTTATACGTAAATGTATAAAATTCAGTCTACTACAGTGAAAATTTATAAACTAAATGTTTTTTTAAATGCAACTATTCATACCACTGAAAGTATTTAATTCCTTCAAAATCTCTTCATTTATATATATACATCACAATGTTGGTGTTCATGAATATTTTTTAAATGCCTTTTCAAACAGAAAGGGCGAGTGAAGACTTGATTACAAAATGAGCAGATTAAGTCTCTGCTATGCACATTCATTTCAGAAAACAATAAGTATGCAAAAATTGATTACAGAAAATGAAAAAAAAACAGATTGACTAATTAAAATAACAAGAAAGCTAACAAACAATTAACAAAATAAAGCAAAGAAAACCAAGAAACCAAAAGTAAAAATTATTAAAAATGTAAATAAAATGCAAAAGCACTTCCGCAAAAATCGTTCGACTAATACAGGGATACAAAAATAGCAAGACAATCAATTATTTTAGTTTACATATTTCGTAACAGATGGCTCTAGCACTGCATTAAAAAATCTAACTGGGTGCAGAGCGCTGTCTTGATCCACTCCTTTAGTTTGATGTCTATTTTGAATTCAACAGAGAACACGTGTTTTTCGTCCATTTATCATTCACTAGATTAAACTAAATTGAATGGTAAGAAAATTTAAAAAAAAAATCCGTGAGATATACATATATGTTTCAAAAAATTATAGAACTGTTTAAACGCAGATATGGATAATGAATAATTTGGAGAGTCAACATACTTGTTCAGATATTATTATGAAATTGGTAATAGGTCTGAAGCCATTCTCTACCACTTTGTATGAAGTTACAACAAATAGAAAGGCAATGGATGCGATGTAGATGAATAAGAAGAGTGCATCAGCTAACTAGATAAATAAAAAAGAGCAGATACAATAGTAAATTAGAAGTTAATGAATATTTTATATATATATATATATATATAACTATTTAATTCTAAGGATATTGTATGGACGTAATATATATATATATATATATATATATATATATATATATATATATATAACGTCCATACAATATCCTTAGAATTAAATAGTTAATTCATAAAAAATGCTATAATATTAATTTGAATTTTTTTATACAACTAAATGAATTAGTATTTATTTTGTATGCATTTGGTATTGTACACACGTACCTAATTTTTAATATTTTTACATTTATCAAATTTTTACGTACGATGACCTTCTACTTACTAATACTCCATGAAATAAATGACGACGCATCAAGAAAAGTTATGCGAGTGGTTTGCATAAACACATACCCTGCAACAAAACATATAAATTTTGAGCTTTGGCGATCAATGGCGGCCTAGCTGGAGTTCCAGGAGGGCTTATAAGAACAGAAGACAATCCCATGATGAGGTATAATGTGAGGTATAATGATCCCATCGACCCTGGGACATCTTAAGACTTCTTGAAGCCCTGAACTCCTACGAAAAAGTAGGCTCTGAGTTCCTACGCAAAAGTAAGCCCTGGACCCCTATAATAAAGGTGGCTCCACTTACGAACCTTAAAAGTGGACAGTACATAGCAAAAGCTGTCAAATATTCATACAAACAATAACCCGAAACAAATAAATGTGCATGACTTACAATCATCTCGATCCACTGCCACTTTTTGACTGAATGAGTAATAATCGTGTATGGCGATAGGCCTAGGCCTACAATGGACGACGGTCATAACATGTAGTCAGTTAACGTATCGTCTGGATTTCCCAGTTTTTCGAAAAATAAAACCGGAATGAAACATTTGACCATTGAAATTATTTAAATCATGATCTTATGAAGGCTGAGTTGAGAACGAGTCGAGGCCTCTACTGGGAACTCTCTGGGTTCAGGTCCAGTGGGCTCATGCCTTAAGACGTCCTTCATATTCAACTGTCAAAGGAAGTTCATTTGGGGACGAGACTTTGTGTAACAGTAGTACTGCTGTAGGATATTCAAACCCCAATGTAATTCCGTCCAATGGCCAGTCAATTCCGAGAAAACAGCGTTCGAAATTCACACCAAGCTTATGTGCAAGTTATTTTCTCATTGATATAACGTCACCGTGGCGTGATCGTCAGCGTATCGCAGAACTATCCAATGGATCGGGGTTCTATTGCCGCGAGCGCCAGCTTCGTTATTATTTTTTTCTCTCAAATTTATTTTAATTTTTAAAATGATTCATTGATTTTTAAATGATATTTTATATATAATTATAGTAAGTATTTTACTTTTTCAAAACACAAAACAGCTAATAGTTATGATAATAATACTTACAAATAAAAAGTGAAAATAAATTGAATAATAATGAATAAAAAGTTAAATAAATATAATTGAAAAGTAAAGATAAAATAAATTATAATGAATACAGTTAAATAAATATAAGTAAAAAATTAACTGTGTCTTATATATATATGTATACATTTATTATATACAAGAACCCGAGAGATAATTATCATAAAAACATTCAAAACAACTAATATTTTGACATCTAGCACTGTTAATGTACTGCTCAAAATAATTAAAGGATATTGCGGTTTTAGGTGGATCTTGTGGCTGGGAAACTTTTTAGCTGATTGATACAGGGTCGACAGACGTAGTAGGTTATATGAGAATAAATTGCACATGTTTGGCAGAAAAAAATGCATTTTATTGAGCATTTGTGTACAAAAGGGAAAAAAACACAATTTGTGCATATGAGAAAAAAAGAATAAGAAAAGGTTTTTTCTTCAAAGGAAATCATTTTCAGTAGGGGGTATGGTTTCCACGGACGGCCAGCAACGTTGAGCACCTTTGAGGCATGGAGTCAATGAGGCTATTAATCACGAGTTGGGGTATTTATTCTGTTCCACTCTTCCAGAAGATCTCTTTCCAGTTCTTGGAGAGTTTGTGGGGGTGGTTGGCGGCCAGGAACTCGTCTTCCTAGAGCGTCCCAAACGTGCTCTATTGGATTCATGTCTGGAAAACACGCTGGCCATTCCATTCGTACGATTCCTTCCTCGAAAAGGGAATCCTCCACCAGGTTAGCACGATGTGGCCTGCAGTTATCACCCATTAAAAGGAAGTCATCTCCGATTGCTGCAGCGTAAGGGACTACAATAGGTCTGAGGATCTCATCCCTATATCGGCAAGCAGTCAGAGGTCCATCTCGAATGATGTAGAGGTCTGTGCCCGTCAATGGAGATGCCACCATACACCAACACTCCCCCACCGCCAAATCTGATACTTTCGTGCACGAACGCAGGATTATTTCTACTGCCACGGTCCCTCCAGATGAAAATATACCTATTATCCAGATGAACAGAAAAATGGGACTCGACAGAAAAAAGAACATTGCTCCATCCATTTCTCCTCCAGTTCACATGCTCTGTTGCTCACTCCCTGCGGTCGCGATGATGCCTTGATGTTAGTCTAACACATACCAGCGGTCGGCTAGCATACAGAGCTACACCATGGAGCCGGTTTCGGACTGTCTGAGTTGAAACCGTGGTGCCAGTAGCCGAGCGAAGGTGTTGTTGGAGAAGAGTAGCGTTCATATTTCTGTGTCTCTGAGTCATTAACACTAAACATCGATCTTCATTGGGCGTTGTTGCCCGTCTACGACCTTGTCCTGGTCTTCGGCCTGTACTTCCAGTCTCCAAAAAACGGTTCCAGTTCCTGGAAATCACACTTTGTGACACTCCAATGGCTTTCTCTACTTCAGCTTGAGTTTGCCCCCTTCTAACCTACCAACAACTCTCCAAGCTTCTGAATCGGTTAAATGACTTCGCTGAGGCATCGTACTTTTCGAAACAATCGAAAAAACTGAATGCCGATCATCCTTGTCTTCATTTCAGTTGAAAGTCAAATTTCATTCACTGCCGCTGACGCGACGTTTTTGACGTCGAATTCATACTCCACAGTTTGAAAATCAGAAAAATTTGCATTTGTGATTCTCTTCTTCCATTTTCGGCAAAAAAAATTTTCGCTTATATCTTTATTTTATATAAAACTTACAATATCCTTTAATTGTTTTGAGCAGTGTAAATGAAGAATTATCGCATGAACAATGCTTTTTAAGAAGTTGATTTGGAAAACACACATCCTTTACATTTAAGAAAATTGCTCTATCTTCAGAAAGTTTTGCCACGTACCTAGCGTGTCGAATCATTTTTCAAAAATTGGCGATGGCAATTGATGATGAACAATTGATTGGATTTTAATACAGTCTTCTCAGGAATTTATTTCACGATTTTGTTTTATTAAGCATGCCAAATTTTGTAAATGCTTAATGAAATTTTTTTACTTGCCTATAAAAATAAACGTCGCAAAGTTGCACAATTGGAGTGCATTTGGGAGGAATAATTTTAAGAGTACAAGTATGCAATTTATTATCACCCTGGAAGACTTGATCATAAATTTCGGGTTTTGTTTGACCTCTCCAAAAATCGACGAGAAGAAGAAAATTTTCTTTTTCCACGTAAGGTTTTAAGCAATCTTGGAGAAAGTCAATATATAATTCTGTTGAGAGTTTCCCAGACTTGGAAGATGTTATTATATAATATTTTTATATTTTTGGGAGTATTCCTCCACAATTTTGGGCCAAATTTACCCGTTGGTTCTTGCAGACACACAAATACTTTCGGCAATAGTTTCCCTGATAAAGTCAGAGCATACTGAGCTGTGTAGTCAGGAGTTAATTTATTTGTGTTTTGTCGCTTTACCGATGTAGTTTTGCTTCCCTTGTCTGCTAGAGTCCTATCAAAAGTAGATTGGTATTGACGACCTGAGAAGAAAGAAAATGGAACAAATTAGATTAATTGAATAAGTTTACAGTTAAAATCTAAAAAAAGTGGAATTTTTTTTATCAATATACCTGTCTGATCAGTATTAATGTGTGACGAAGTCTTTATCAAATTTAGGCATCAGATGCAATGTCTGTATCCGAAAAGTTTCTGCAGACTTTAACATTTCTTCCAAAGTTACTGTTTCCTTTTGCAACACATATTTTGTAATTTTTCGTTGACGTATTTTATGTTCTTTTTTTAATTTTTTTCTCCCTCCGTTCGGAAGCTTTAAATTCGAATTCTTTAAACTGCCCAGCGGCAGATAAAGCCCACTGCTGTAAATTCCTGGTAGTTACTTGATGAAAATTTTCTCTTGCTTCAACAAAGCGATAATATATCCAGGAATCAATAAGTGAATATTTATCAAATGTATTTCCTCCTTTTATGATATCTTCTTCCCATTTGGGTCTTCTTCCCATTTGGGTTTTTTTTAAACGACCACATCCCCTACTGTGTAACATTTTAATACTCCAAGTAGGATACTTTTTTGCCATGTTTACTGCTTTTATTTTACAATCCAAAGGTCTTATGTCTTTTCTTCAGGCTCATACTCGTCAGAGGAGGAATCGACTTCAACTGATTAAAAAAATACTTGTGACGAATCTGTACGGAACCTTTCCACTAATCTTCTTAGGCGTCTTTCTGGGGAATATAAATTCGCGTTTATATATTTCCAATCAACTCCAAAAAGAGGTTATGGGATATTTAAATTAGATAAGGTATTTAAGTCGAGAGTTGCGAGATAGCAAGAGAGATGATGGTAGGCTATTGAGCCAGTAACGTTAAACGCATTACTAGAAGATTCAAAGAGATTAGATTCGTGAAGACGTCGTGCTGCTAGACGTACCAGAAAGCTGATATAAACCAGCGGTAAATATAATTCACGTACGCTTAAAGTAAGCGTCAGTTTGAGCTACTTAGTTAAAGTTAATGACAGTTAAGAATTCGAATATGTGTGTTTCTCGCATCTCCTATTTCGGTAAACCCTACTTGAGTTTGAGCTAGATTATTAATTAATTGTATTCTTAGTAATTTAATTTAATATAAAGGCAAATCCCTCTAAGCGACGTAACATTACTGTATTATATGTTATCAGAGATTTTTGAGGAAATTATAACAAATAAATAATATTATTATTCAAAACGGCTCTTGGTGGTTCTTTGCCTCAAATTAATCTTGGTGTTCAAGGTGTGACCCAAGGGGGCCATCACATACTTCTTCACATACTTCGTTAGCATGTATGAGCTCTTCATCGTGTATCATATTTTTTTCAGCCAACATGTTCACAACGTAGTTGTAAAGTTCCTCTCCCATCCGCTTAACTTCATGAAAAATGGAACTTGAGCATATTTCGAAGTAATCAAATTATTTCTTTTAAGTGAGGTTTTAAAATACTCAACTGCATCTGTTTGCCTCAACTTTGAATTTTCATTGTACAGAGATGTTTCAGCAACTGCTTGTACAGTAACAATATCTTTATTCATAGACATCTTCAATATAAAATATTCAAACTATTTATATTATCTGTGATCTAAGTAGAATAATATATATCTATCAAAACACTACAAACTCTCTTAAACACTCTTAAGAATCCAGAAATAAACTAACAAAGTTGTATTGTAAATCAAAATATCCGTTATCCTAATGATTTTTCCTATTATTGGAGCATTCTTTGTTTCTAAAAGAATTTTTTGTTCTTAAAAGGATAACACCTGCTCTTTAAAAACAGCTGCCTTTCTCTTGAACAAAATCGTTTTGTTTTAAATAAAGGAAGTAAAATTTTATGGCCATTTAGGTATACGGAATAATTTTAAAAATACAATTAGATTTTAATGACAGAGGAAGTTGTAGTTATACCATATATTAGTTGTTTGGGGGTTTTAAAAGGTGAAATAGTTACTATAATTATATAGAATATCCTTTAAAAATCAATGAATCTTTTTTTAAAAATAAAATCATTTAATTCTGAAAAGAAATAATAAAATAAATTTCAAAAAATAAAAATAAAAACGAAGATGGCGTTTACGGGTATAGAAACCCGTTCCATTGGATAATACTCTAATACGCTGACGATCACGCCTCGGCGACGTTGTATCAGGGAGAAAATAACTTGTATATAAGCTTAGTATGAATTTCGAACACAAATCGACTGGCCATTCGACGGAATTACATTGGGGTTTGAATACCCTATAGCAGTACTACTGTTACACAAAGTCCCGTTCCAAAATGAATTTCCCTAGTCGAGCCCTCCCCTCGTTAGATTTTTTTCAATGAATGAAAAAGTTTCAAATTTCGATTTGTGTGTGTGTGTGTGTGGTTTCGTAACATCTTCAAATAAAACATATTTATCCTTGAATTAAGGCATCATTATTGACAATTATGAAAGACGAGATCAAGCGTAAGTTCGAATTACGTTTAATCTCATATTGTTACGATTTCGAAATGTTTTATCATTCAATTATTCTTGTCGATAAAGATGTATGCGTGATTCCATTTCTCCCTATCTGTTATCTTTACGATATTTCAGAAGCATGTACTCGAGGTAACACATATCACAAATTAAGTCCAAAAGATCAACGCCAAATTATTTGTGAAAAATCTCCATTCATATGGAAAGTTTTGCCGGAGAGGGAAAAAATCCATATTAATAATTAAAATGATATAAGCATGAGAATAATTTTTGAGTTGTATATGTAGGAGACATCACCTTGCCTTTGTATTGATCTTGTTCCGGACTCGGATCCATGTTTTGAATCCATACAAAACAATAAATGGGAATATGTGGAAAAATATTAACATTTTTATAATAAGTTGCTTGTTTGATACTGCCCAAAAAAGAACTTCCATGTCTTTCCAGTATCTGAAAAAAAAAAGAAACATGTTTTTAAGGTATTTTAATAAGCAACTGTTCTGTTATTGTGTGTATTTGTGTTACTTAACATACAATATTTGCATGGAACGTCGATACGGTGCTATTGACCAAGCCTTGCAATTTAATTTTTTATTTATCATCTGCTCAAATTTTTAATCCAATATCCAATTTGTTTTGAAATATTTCGTTTGGTTTATATAACTAAACCCGTGAGTGGAATAAAAGAATTTGACTCCGTTTCGATTTAATAAAGGAAGTGTTCTATGTTTTATTTTTTTCTTCGAGAATTTATTCATTCCAGCTTCGACAAAACAATCCAAACGGAATCTCTATTGGTTTTTTCCTCTCGCAAATTTAGTTATATAAAGCAATCGATTTATTTCAAAACGAGGTGAGAGAGATGGAATATTGAATTTTAAAAAAACACGAGCACACACATAGAGACGATGAATAAAAAATTAAATCGCGAGGCTTGGTTAACAGCGCTGTATTGACGTTCTCCACATATTATTACGAGATAATTTACGAGACATGAATTTGGTTATTAGTGACTTTGAATCCTTCTTATGTATTAAACAAATACCCAATACCAAGGACATTAACTACAAAAATAGGAATTATTGCTTGACTGATATGGTACTTACGTATTATCGTAACAATGCCAACGTTCAAGATAACTCGCCAAGTTGGCAACCACGATTTTGCATGTGTTGTACGTGCTGAATTGGCAACCATGTGCTTTGTTTCACTTAATGTCGCCAATACGGTTGCGATAATACGTAAGAACCACTGATAAATCAATAAATCATCCATCAATAAATTATAAATGCTATCAATATTTCTTTTTAATGTCAGAGCTCTCTTTACTTACATATAACCGTCGACCAATGTTGCCCCAAGCGAAAAGACATCGTCAATTCAAAAAAAAATCTCTCCAAATGTTGTCATCGTTATTATTACTGTGTTCGAAAGTGCGCAGGAATGGTTTGCCCTCTTGGCTGTGTATCAAGTTTTTTGGCGATGTCTTTTGATTTGACGAATTGGGTCGACGGAATAATACGTAAGTAACAAGCTCGTAAACGAAAAACAAAAATTTGACTTTAAATGATTTTCAAACATTTCGCTGAGGTATATGTATCTTTTAAAGAATAAAAAATAAGCAAATCTAAGGTTTCATTAATTGAATAAACTGTGCGAAGTTGAATCAAATAGGATAAAACTAATCTTTCTAAATTAACTATCATTTTAATTTAATTTATAATTTGTACGATTGTATAGATACTAATGTAGTATATACCAACATATTGAGAAACATCTGATACGATTTTTACCACAATTAATAAATCGCATTCATTTTCTTCATTAAACATATTATAATAATATTAGTCATATCAACAGCGGCGTATACGGATGGTTTTCGTAGAAGGGGTTATGTTTTTTAAAAGCTCAGAGATGTAATATTTATTCTAAAAGTTAAAAATCTTTTGGTATATTGGAGGGGGTTTAAATCCCCAAACCTCACCCTAGTATACTCCACTCGCGTCATCAAGTCACTTTTATAGATTTTCACATATTCAGGGGGGATCAAAAATTGTGCATGCACACTTCAACGCTGGGGAATCCCATAAGGTTTAAGTCCCATTGGCTATAAGATTAAGTTGTAAGAGTTGTTACTAACAGTTAGCATTAGTGTTTCGACGTGTTCAACAATAGTTCAGTGACAGATGGCGCTAGTGTTTGGGTAGAAAAAGTGAGACCATGGCGAGTGCGTCTGACTTTCGAGCAGCGAAGAAGTATTTTGAAATGGTATTGGAAGTTCGAGAAACCCAACGATATTGGCAGCAACTATATGGAAAGGAACCACCAATACGCTCGCTTTCGGGATAAGTTTGAAACTGATGGAACAATAACGGATATACATAAGAAACGATCAGGCTGACCACGCACCTCAACAAGCGATCTGTTCGAGCGTTCGATTTATTCACACGGTCACCACAAAAATCGACATCACAAAGACCACGTGAAACATGAGTGAGTAGAACTGGCGAAGGTCGTACTTTGCACCAAGCAATGCGAAAAGCTTACGAACAACAATTGTTATACACACTGAATGAGGATGACATAGACCGGGGGCGTACCCTTATGGATCAACGTGCCCTTTTTTTAAAGAAGTGTTTAATGAGGTATAGACGTGCCGTCAAACTATTGTGACTTGTAATTATTGGGGAAATAATGAAACTAAATATTAACAACTCAAAACTGTTAATTTACTATGAAAAAATACCTTTTGCACTATATAGTTATATTTATACGTGCAATTCAAATTAAAGTGACAATTTATTAGTGTGACTTCCGTTATTGCAGGTTGTTGATGACATATAACTTATATTAGTATTATAAGATGTTACTTTTAGTAGAACGCATGCTGAATTGGAGTCATCCGCCACAAGCGGTTTCTAAACATATAATTATTTTTCCTCACTTTTTTTAAGAGTATTGGTTCAAAATGCCGTTTTACAGACAGTGTTCTGCATACCACTGTTCCAGAACATAAAACTCAGACAGCTTTTACTAATATTGTCATGTTTCTAGATTCACAAGGTTTGAAATTCTCAGTTACACTTATAATCTTGCACTTTTTGTTCTTTTGCTGAACTAGCCATATTAAATAACAGTTAAAAATCGTAAATATGACACAATTTTAAAAAACAAGTTGTGTCTACGAAATTGACTATGCTATGCGTAGACAAGTTTTGAATAATAAGCAACTGTAGTCTGCAACGTGACTAAGGCGAGACAATAACAAACGACTGTGCACTCAGGGACCGATTACTCACGTTTGTTCGTCTTCATAGGGAACTTTGTTATTTTGAAATAAGATACAGACCATTTTGATCGCTGGCGTGCCCAAAATATTTTGTTACGTGCTATTGATGGCACGCGTGCCTCTGATTCGCGGTCCCTGATCTAGACAGAAGAATGTGTATGGTTTGTGAATGGTACCTCGCGCACAGGTTGAAAATGATGCAAATTTTGTTCCCCAAATGATGTGGTCTCTTTTACTTATGGGGTTACATCAAGAACGTAGTGTGCAGCAAGAAACCGCACACACCAGAGAAACTGAGCTATGAAATTGAAACTGCTAGTCACACGCAATTCCTGTAGCTACTCTGAGAGATGCCACCAAAAATGTACGGCACTGTGCTAAAAAATGTTTGGAGGCGGGTGGACTACAGTTTAAACACTTATTGTAACTTTGTCCTTTCTATTCTCTGTAGTACTCATGTTAATCTATACGTTTTTCTTCTTTAAAGTGTGTATACATTTTTTTAATCATCCTTGTATATATCACACAAAAAAATTTTCCATTTTAAAATTTTTCAGTCATTAGTGGGTTTTTTTCTTTTTGCTAAATAGATGCAGTCTACAAATATTTTTAAAAGCATTTGGAAATATTAAAAAGTTTCAAAAGTTTATTTTAGAAATTTTTTCTGAAGAGTATTACGAAAATTACATATAATTAAGAACTTAGTAGATGCATATACATATTGACGGATTTAAACATCTTACATGGCAAACCTATCCCTAAAAACGCTTCTTTCCTATTCTCTATTTAATTAATATTAATAAGTTTATAATAAATAGGGAAATATAGTTGCTGCACTTATTTTTGTGGGGAAAAACGAATGAAAACAATGAATTAAAATAAAGGAATTTTTAAAAATAACCAACTTTTTACTTACGTTTCGGGCATAGCCATGTAGTATATCGTAAGGTTGATTAAAAGTAGTACAAAAATTGCCACACTGATGTTATATACTGTCTGCAAATGATTCACTTCCATGAGATCTCTAGAAATACAACAGTAATTCGGTTAGAAAAATAACAAATAACACATTGCTTATTTATACAAAACAAACGATTTAGAGGCTTTGAAAGGAAAAGTTACCCTTCTACAAGACTATAAATCTATGAACGTATTCAGCTCTTTGCTCCAGATAGAACATTAAAAAATATTAAATTCTTGAAGGCTTGAATTAATTTTGTTTTCAATCGCAGCACATCTGAACCGTTCCGTGGTAACCGAATGATCAGGATTGCGAGCAGGGCGGGTGTTATATTTTTGGGTCATCAGTTTTAGTCCTGATGCCTGCTGTGTAGAGAGGCTGATGCTCGTTAAATATACAGAGGGCCAGACAGACATACTTGAGGATGTGTTGGGGTTACAAAGATGACTCGGAATCACAGAGGAATGCAGGGTCGCAAGTACCGTTGACTATGGTGCAAAGAAACGGAAAAGGTTTCATTAGATGGTTGTGATACAAAAGGTGTTTGAAATTGCAATCAGAAGTGGTCAGGAAAATCTGACGAAGAAGCTGTATGGAATCCCTTACGTTATGGGAGATTCCTCCAGGCAGACTTGCGGTAGATGATGCTGAACGGAAGATTTCCTGCACACCAATCTTGCTGGAGGTCATCATTTGTGATCCGTTTCCCGAGATAATAGGATGGACTCATATTCAAACGAGAAACTGCTGACATGCTGATAATGTATGAAGATACGGTTTGTAATAGACACGCCACTCGGTGGTTGTACCGGGAATGTTACCCAAACAGGAGTGTTCCACACCACACGACCTTCGAAAGTGTGAACAGAAGGTTTCGCGAGACTGCTTCTTTAACGAATAAAAGTGTTCTTTTTAGTGTACGAGATTCCCGTTCCATCATTTGAAGACCTCATCGCTCGAATATCTATAGCTGCAGGGAGGATACGTGACATTCCAAGGTCAGAAAAAATGAGATGGGTGCAGTATGCCATGATCCTCATGCGCAATTGCAGCACTGAGTTTATTGTAAATAATCGCTTAAATAACCTTTGTTCAAAATTTCATTCAAATCCAATAATTAGATTTAGAGATATTCAAGAAAAGAAATCAGCTGATTTTCTTAAATTAAATAATTACGTAAATTTCCTGTTTAACCCCTTAAGCGGTTTGCCCTTACTACGGACGGGCTACCGAAAGTTGGTCACAACTGTTCTGCCCGTACGCTGTACAGACACTGATATTTTCTTTCATTCTTTGATTTGTGCTTGTATTTAATTCTTATGGTGTATTATTTGGGATAGTATTTTGAAAAGGTGATGCAACAATACTAAACAGTACTAAAAAATTTTTCGTCCAGCATTCTTTTTTATGGTGGCGGGAATGAATATAGTGTTTACATATGAAAAATAAAAACATTTACCTTTTTTTTAAAGCATTTTGGGTAAAAAAAAGGTCCGCTTAAGGGGTTAATAGTAGCTATAATTAGCCAAAAAAACGCAATGTACCTGTGTAAAATATTTCCACATTGCAATATTCCTGCAATATACGTTAAGGTTACATAATGCTATGATTATTACTGAGGTTTGACACCAGAAATGGCGTCATTCAAGAAGTAGAACAAATCTATCCTCTGAGTACACCATCGAAAGCTCAAGAAACGCTAGGAGGACAATCGCATCGTAAAGCGAAACTAGCGCTTTTGGGAACAGATGTCGTAATTTTGAACCTCAGTCAAGAGATAATGACGACATCTGAGCTGGCACTTCCTCTCCAAGCTACCACTAGACTTCGAGCCCCGACAGATTCAGCGTGCATCAGCTCCTCTACACGGCGAGTATTCTGTCTCATTAGGTTCAAATAACACATCGCCCATGAGCACGTGACTGTGACCTCTAGGCCAGTGGTCCCCAACACCCTGGCCGCGTATAGGTACCAGCCCATAGACCAAATGGTATCGGGCCACCCAAGAAGCATTAAATTATTCCCATTTTATTTACTGTGATGTATTTCTTTCGGTTTTGTGTGACTTTCCATGGCAATTACTTTACATTTTATGTTAAATCATTTAATACTCATTTTTGGGGTAACTGTACTTTATTCTGAGGGCATATTTAAGTACAATTAAATTATAAAATTATTAAATCCAAATAATCTAAATCTTACACAATGGAGTAACTTCATCGACAGACTGACGCCAGTCAGTAATCACGTGATTCCAACGTCAATAAACTGCACGTGCTAATCCATAGCATTGGTTTTCCTATACGTTTGTTGACGTCGTTCTTGTCTCTTAATTTTATCTAATTAAAAACATATAATATCATTGTATTTTTTGCATTATTCTAGTATATATATTTGTTAGGAAATATTTTTAACAACTCTTTTACATAATTTTTGTTTTATTCTACTTTATTTATCTAATTAAGTATTCGTCTGCTTCGTTAGTGTTAACTGGGATATTTATTTATATTTCTTGATTCACTTAGATATAGCTCTTAGTTATTTTAATTATTAATTAATTTTGTAGTTCTTTATTTCATATTTTTTCACAAGAATGGCTCATAGCATAGGTTCGAAACCGCTTCTTTTGAAAAATTTCAGTTTGCATGAAATATTAAATTTGTGAAGGTCTCCTAGGACCTCACTTTGAGAACGAGAATAAATAGGAGTCATGTAAGAACCAGTAGCCATTTTTATAAACAACTTTCTTTATTTGGTTATCTTATCCAAATAGAATCAAAGACTTATTGACAAATTTATCTAACTAGTATTATGAGGTTTTAAAGGTAATATCCTTTAAATTAACTTAATTAATTAATGATCCAATTAATTAATTTATTAAATAACGATCACGCAGAAATTACCACAATAAGAGATCCCAGAATTATATTTAATAATGTTCTCATTGAACATTTAACTTTAATCTCACTCCTAAAACTTTAATGAGACTTTAATTATAAATCTATAATATTACCAACGGAATCTCAACTCTTCTTGAGATTAAATTATCTCCAACAAGAAATCTTCAATTCAAATTCACTATAACTTTATGCTTCAATATCTATCTCCTACTGCTCTCACTTTACTATTTCGTTTGACTTAAATACTTTATCTAATCTGCATATATAACAAGGAATCCTGTCCGCTTTTTGGAGTTGATTGGAAATAGGTAGGGAATTAAATTTCCCTAAAAAGGTCGACTCAGAAGGTTATTGATAAGGTTCCGTATAGATTTGTCACAAATTACAGTGCCACTGGAAATCGAAGTGTTGCTGCAAATATATCGAAAGGATTAAAATTATTCGACGATAAATTCGTATAAGCAAGATATCATTTACTGAGCCTGATTTCTTAATGAATGATGATTTTTTTATTCAAGGCTTTGTTAAAGCCGCAATGAAGAAGAAAGTGACGTACAAGCCATCTGTTCAAATCAAAACAACTTGTCAGGTAAGATAAAAATTATTTTGTTTTAATTTAGGAGCTTTTTTTAAAACGATTATAATTGCATTACTATTTACTCTTTTATGCTTTAATATAACTCATTGTTTTAAAATATAAAATAGGATTCTATGTATTAACATTGATAGTTATTTAATTAAAAGTTGATTCCCCAAAAGATAAGAAATGTGAATGGGCTAATTTATATTTTTTAATAGCTACATTATTAGTGATAAGTTTATAATTTGATTCTTATTTTTTAGAGTAGCATTGGATATCAATTTCATTGTTTTCTATTTTAATGAATATGCATTATTAAGCTTTAGACATTCTATAATTATTGCTATTTATGAGTAAATTCTAATTTGATTCCAACACATTAAAAGTAAACATAAGAAATGCCAAACCATTTTTAAAAAGAAATGTAAATTTTTCATTTAAAACTTCAATTCAATAAGGAGTAATATTGAGTAAACATTAAGATTCTCCCAAATTGTTAGTAATTTTTCTTATAAGGCATAGTATTTTTAATTCAAATACTTTATGACGTGTTTTTATTTATTTATATAAATTGTTAATTTTTATTTATTTGAAATTTTCATTTACATGATTTATTTATTTAAATTTTAAATTATGGTCTTTATTTAAAATAATTGAATTTAAACTGAGCTGTAAATTAACTTTAGCATAAATTTTTCAAAATGTATTAGTCAGTAGACTGATATGTAAATACCGAAAACTTATATGAATTTGAAATCTAATTTTAAAATTTATTACTTTAATATTTAAAATTTATTTAACTTTAGGTTATAAGTGCAACATGTACTTGTCCTACTGGAGGTACTCCAGCATTTTGTAAACATGTTTTTGCTTTATTGCTTTATTGCATGCAATCAATGATTACATAGCAAAAATACTGTATGAAGCTCTGAATTTCTTCCGTTCCCATTTCTTCATTTGAAACTGGTGGTTCACATCTATTTTTTACATTAATATTATATTTTTTAAATGATTTGTAAATCTTGCATATAAGTACTTTTAAAGCATTTACTTTTATGTATGAATACTTTGAATCCTGTTCGAGTAATAATTTTATAAGTAAACACTGACTGAGACTTCTGTTATAAAATACTTTGTAGATGGTGATAAAAAAACATTAATAGAGCTAAAATTAAATTATTCCATCAATTCAGAAACAGATTATTATCACAAGTATTTTATTATTTTTTTAATGAGAAAGCAAAGTAACAGCACACAATACATTAGATAATCTTCTGTGAACTTTGTATACATACTTGTCTTAATATAATATGTATGGTACTCTATATAGTGCTAGTTTTATATAAAGTACAGAATTACTTCTGTTACTTTATTTTGAAGATTTATAACATAAGTAAAACTGAAGTTTATTAAGATACTTAACCATTGAAGTATTTTCTAAGTAATTTATTTAAAAACTTGACTTAAACTTAGCAAAAATTTTGAAGTACTTACATTTCAGTAGAAGTAGAGGGCTTGCATCTTTCCAGAAATCTTCGGAAAGGTGGACTTTTTGTAAACACAAAATTTGTTGGCACTTTTGAGTGCCTGCGATTAGTAAAATTTTGGTATTCGAAACATTCCTCTTCGAAATGATCCGAACATAGTACAGAAGCATAAGAAGGTACGAATTTTTCCCGCCTAATCTTTGCTATCCATGTTTTTAATACATTTGGATTTTTTAAAGGAAATTGGAAGAAAGTTTTGTTTCTGCAATTGTCTTTCTTTTTGGAGTTATTGCATCCATATATATGCTGCACAGTATGTCATTTCTGAACGTCAAAAAAGAATAATTAACTAAAGTTTAAGAGCAAGATAATAATGTAAACAAATGACGCCGCATGCACAAGAGCTGAACTGGAATCACGTGATCGTGACGTCACATGCAGTGGGCCCTATCATCAAGCGTCCAAGGCAATGAAAAGGTCGGGGGACACTTCTCTAGGCCAGGGCTCCGCAACCTTTTTATCGCCGCGGACCGGTCAACGTTTGTTAGTTTTACCGTGGCCCGCTGAGGGAGAATATATTTTAGACTGTTTTGATTTAATAATTTCAATTTAATTGTGACTTTTAAATAAAATATAGCTACATCAAAAAATGAGTATAAAGTTATTTAACAAGGAATATTAAGTGATATTTTCATAAAAAGTAGCCCAAACCTAAGAAAACTATACCACAGTAAAAAAAAGAAATAACTTAATGTTTTTTGTGCGGACCGGTAGTATTTAATCCACGGACCGACACCGGTCCGCTGACCAGGGATTGCGGAACACTGCTCTAGGCTACCGTGGCCAAAAATCACAGGCAGAAATGTCTAACTGTAGGTGATAACTATGTAGAGAAAACTTCAAAATAAAAATGTAGCTTAGAAATCTCTCGATTATTCTTAAAACTTTCCGATGTGCCGTTTTGTTTATACAAATCCATGAAATTTTGAACCAAATTTGTTTTTTTAATTCTTAGATATAGAAATACAATATATACAACTCCTAAAGAAAACTGCACAAAAATTCTGCGAAATTCACACACACGCGCACAAATAATAATGATAATTGCGATTAAAATACAATTATTTTCTAATATCAAAGCATTTTGTACTCTTTTAGAATTTTTTTCTCATTGGAAATTAAAACCGAGACAGGAAAAAGAAAAACTTACGTCAGGACTGAATTTCGATGAGTGTATACTTTTTTAGGTAAAGCTGTTTTCTTGAAATCATTTCTGAAATTATAATCATAAACATTTCATGAGATAAATGCATCTCTTATAAATAAAAATTTTATATTTATTCTAGATTTATTAGCTTTATGAAAAAAAGAATTTGTTGATGTTTAATTATTCTAACATCAAATATAAAAGAGAAAAAAAAAATTGCTGAGTTTATTTCATGTCGTCAAAACGAATTAATTTTATCTTAAATATCCATATTTATTATCATTTTAATGTTCTTAAAAACAACAATAATTACTTCTGATAGTATGTTTATTCTTTACAACAGGAGTCAGCAGCCTTTTAGTTGGGGCGTGCCAAAACAATTTTCCAATATGATTCAGATATTTTCCAATATTATCACAATAGGACATTTTTGGAACATTGTGATTCCCGCGATAATGCATGCAGAGTTAGAGAAAAAATGTCAATAATATAGATTTACAATTTTATAATATATTAATTTTATATCACTTAAAGATATTTCTTAACATAAAAATAAACAGCATAAAATGTAGCTATTTCTTCGACAAAAATAAAAATAATCAAAATTGTACATATATTATGTATTTTTAAACATATTTGATAAATATGAGAAATAGGCGAAATAAAATTTCACTTCATTATGGTAAATAAATAAAAAATTTAATGTTAATCTAATGCTTGCACCTAGATATATTGCGTGACTTTCAACTGGACATGATTCTGAGCATTCAGTTGTTAAACAATTTCTTTGAGGATTCGAATTTTTTTTTTCATATGAGGAAAGATTTTTTTACTTAATTACGTAAAACCACAAAAGCATAAAGTAGAGTGCATACAATTTTTTCTCTCTTTAAACAAATAAATCTATGCAGCAATGACATTCAATAGTTTACAAAACAGCTGTAAATATAAGTTTGGGGTTATCTTTCATATTTTTCATAATTCTGTAAATATCCATAATTCTGAAATTGTTCGTTAAATAAAGTCCCTAATAAATTAATTAACTTCATTTCACTCAAAAATTGACAAATTTGCAAAGTAGTGCAGAGTGCTGCTGGGAATAGTACCGCATGCAACAAGTGGCTCGCGTGTTATAGGTTACCGGCCCCTGCTCTACAATATCAGTTGTTCACATTCTTAAAAATAAACTTTATACTAATAAATGTACTTTGATTTAAGGTATCCGAACACGTTCAGAGTACTTTTCAACAAACTAACATGTTTAAATATTATAAATGGTTTTTAGGTCTCAATACCAATAAATACAAATATTTAATTAACAATATTTAAAATAAATTACCTAAAATTTACTAAAATTACAATTATAATTTAAATTTTACCAATATTTTTGAAAAATTTCAAAGCAATTAGAGAAAAATGTAATAGACATATTAGTAAAATTATTATTAAAACAAATTACATGCATTTATCTAGAAAATGTACTAAAATTTTAATATTTTATTAAAGTTTGAGAACTTTAGAGCTAATCGAGTAAACATTATAAGAAATGTGACATTTTTTTATAAGGCCCTTAGCGTAGAAACAAAACAAAGTATGTTTCGTAAAGCCAAAAGATAGTTCTATTCAATAAAATAAGAAACAAAAATATCCGTCTTGAACGAATTTAGTCATATTCAACGTGTTTGGATACCTTAAAAATGAAGAAGGGCTATCTCTATATATTCGGAGGGCATCGTACTTTATACCGTAAAACACACTTAACTGTTTTTCCCGAGTGATTATTATATTTCCATTCAATTCTTTGGACCTTTTCTTAGTGTCTCCTTCAGATGCAGCGTTATGTCCCATTTTGTTTCATATATTTTATACCTAGAAAAAAAAATTAAGAATAAATTGTATGAAATTGTAGGAAAAGAATACTGTATTCATAATCGATAGAATTAAAATTAAATCACGAAAAAATGTTATAAGTGGTAAGCAATTAACAACAATGTTACCAATTTACATCGGTTCTAATTATTTGGATAACAACAGATATATTACTAAACGAAGGATAGACAAATGACTACTAAAAGACAAACGACGTATAACAGGGATGGAGAACCATTGTCACGTGTGCCATGGATGGCACGCGGCTGAATATTTTGGGCAAGGCACCGATCAAAACGATCAACCACGCTATTGATTCTTCAATCAAGGAATTTTCAGTGAGATTTCCTCAGTTCAAAGAATTATCAGAAACCTCAAGTTTATTATGTACCCTCATGTAACATCATTTGATAAACTGAACTTGCCCCAATTCGATGTTGGAAATTGAAGAATTTGAAATTCAACTTATTGATTTTTAGTCTAGTTTAATATGGATTCAAAAATTTATGGAAACAAGGAAAAAGTTAGAATTGATAGAAACAGAAAAATTAACAAGCAATCTAACTAAAATGCCAGTAACGAAAGTTTGGAAACATTAAATTTGATTCCAGATACGTTTAACTGTTTGAAGAAGCAGGCTCACGCTGTTTTAGCCATATTTTCATCGACCTATGTGTACGAATGAATATTTTCAGAGATGAATAACATTAAGGACTCGCTTAGAAACCATTTGGTGGATGACTCTATTTCAGCACGTATTCTGCTAAAAGTAACATCTTACACAATCTTAATACAATTTATTTGTCATCCAATCTGCAACAGCAGAAATCACACTAATGTTACTTTATATAATTTGAATTACACGTATAACTAAAACATTTACTACTATAAAGTATAAAATGTATTTTTCTGTGGTAAATAAAGAGTTTTGTTAGTATTTAATTTTATTATTTTCCCAATAATCCCATGTCAAAATTATTTGATGGCACGTCTAAACCTCATTAAATATTTCTTTAGAAAAAAATGACACGTTGATCCATAAAGGTAATATTATATTAGATTATTTATATAAGTTGAAAACGCACCCGTTACAAATAATTCTTAGAGCACTCTTTAGACAGCGCACAAGCGGATTCTGAACTTGATGGACTTCTGAAATCCACCAACCTTTATAAAGTCTCATGGAAATTTCCAGAATAGGCGATCCCACCGACTTCTTGTAGTTTCCTTGGCACCAGATTTGTCACCAAGAGTGATGTGATGCTCCTAGATGTTGGGTCACATCTTCTAGGGTTGCTATAATCTTACTTTTCAAGTTTATGCTGAGAAACCATAAGCAGTGTATCATTTCAGGAGAAACAACATACGTGGTGTGTTTCAATAATAATTCAGACGATAAAATATTATATTTCAAATATTATATGTATAAAAATTATAAATTACATTGCAAACAAAATATAATTTCGCAAGCATTAGTTCGGACTCAATAGAACATAATGAGCGAATGCAAATGTGAATGTGTGTGTGTACAGAGAGAGTGTGTATTGAACGTGTTAAAAATAAAACAAAATATTGTCCGGAATTGGGTTCAATAAAATCTCTCTTTAGTGTCTCAATTGTTTATTACTTAGGTTAAATCATATAAGGATGACAAATATAATAAATATTAAAAACACAAAGGACATGTGCTGTTTTTCATAGCGACCACCTCACTAACTTGTACAGTATTGAAGAAGGCGGGTAGCTAGAGGATGCTCCTGGTTCTTGAGGCATTTCACTGAAAAGTTATTGTGACGAGCATTACATATACGAGGGTTGGGGCAAAAATCGCGGCAACTTTTTTTTTCTTGAAGATACCAGTCTGGTGGGAAAATATGACATATACAGACGAAAGGACAAGGTATTAACTACATGTGTGGACAATGAATAGCACTGAAATATCGTAGCACACTAATTTATTACGGTAGTATACAGGACAATATGGTCTTCACGGTGCAAAAGAATGACAACACAGTACACCCACCGTGCTACTGTACAGTACGGTAAGGCATTATTTCCAAGGGCTTCCACTAATTCACTGTAATATTCCATCGCATTTTTCCCTCGGAGAACGGCTATTTTGATGTAAGAACACTGCTCAACACGGGCTACTTCCATCACACGACACTCACCAACTGACTGATTTCGCAGCCCTCACTGCGCTACTGCTAGCTATCACAGAGCCATCTGTTCTTTTGTATACATACTGCCTGCAGAACTTCCACTCGACACATATACGTTTGTGATCCATTTACATATATAAAAAAATAGTTGCCATGACTTATGCCCCAACCCTCGTATAAACATAATTTCAAATTCACAATACAATCTGCATAAAATGTGACGTGGGAGAAGATGTGCATTTATATATTTCATCTTACTTCATTACTATATGCACTTTTATATATTTTCAATAAAATACTATTTTAAATTGTACCTCTCTCGGCAGTCTCTCTCTCACACACAAATAATTATCAAAATAATGGAAACACCTTTGAGGATCCTTTATTAATACGGCATTAGGATAGCTTTTGGCATGTAATACAGCTTGGATTCTCGTCTAGGAATCGATTGATACAAGTGCTAAATAATGTTTAGAGGAATATTGTACCCAACCCCCCCCATTTCAGTTGTTTTCAGATGTCCATTTCTTCAATGCCGTGATTTTCGTGGGAGCTCAACCTTCAGGAGAAAATCCCATGTTTAAAATTGGTTCCAATTCCATCCATATCGCCAAGTCATACAAACACTTGGGTGGTTATATTGACAATCTCTTATCTTGGACTCCCCATATAAACTCTATCAAAGATAAGATTCTGTGGATTTCTTTTAACTTTTATCGTGTTTCCCAAAATTTCAATCACCAGAATATTTCTCTAATGAAGCTTTGGTATACTTCGGTTGTCCAACCAATCATCTTTTATAGAGCAGGAGTGTGGGGTGGATCCTTGACCTCTGTCCAGATCCAAAAGCTTAAATCTATTCAGAGGATTTACTTATTAAAAATCACTAAAGCCTATCAAACCTCCCCTACTGACGCTCTTAATACCCTATCAAGCATTTCCTCCATAATCGGAACATGTGATTATGCTCCCAGCGCCCAACGTCATGAATACTGAGATGGGCACAGTAGGCCTTGGCCTGTTGCACCACTGAGTTTAGTTTAGTTTTTGTAGAACTAAAGCGAAAAGCAAAGTACATGCAATTTTCTCTCTTCAAACAATTAAATCTCCCCAGCACTCGCATTCGATAATTTACGAAATAGCAGTAAATTTATTTTTCGAGTTATCTTTCAGATTTTTTCGTCATTCCGTTAATATCCGTAATTCTGGAGATGATTGTCAAATAAGATCCACTACAAATTTATCAACTTTCATCCACTCAGAAATCGACAAATTTGTTGAATAGTACAGAGTGCCATATATATATTAAGAAACGCGTGCGTGTTTGCCACGTATGGCACGCGTGCCCTAGGTTGCTGACCCGTGATCTAAAACTAAATAAATAATGAATCAAGTAAATAATCTGATGGTTGAAATCAAGTGATTCATTTACGATTCTGTCGTGATTTCACGGTCCGAGTCACTGTAGTATTCAACCTTTTTTTCCTGCTGGGCCGCAACAGGAGGAGAAATGGGGGATGCTCTTTAACAAAGACAACATTGGAAATTTAAAATGTGGGAAATTGATCCAAATATTATATACAACTCCTGTTTCACTTTTTTAGATATTTTTTACTTTTGTCACTAACTCTAAGTTAGAAGCATTTAAGAAACACTCTTTCACAATTTCTGCATCAGTAAACGGTTTCATATGATTACCAATAATATAACATACTTCATGGGATGTCTTTGTTACTGCTGTGATATTACCACTGACAAAACACTTTATTGCTGTTGCAAAGATTATTCAAGAAGGCCTGTTTATCACCTCTTGAAAAAGACCTTCGAGGAAAAATGTCATTGAATGTGTTAGTTCTGTTATTGAACAGCGCCCTCTAGCGGCTTGTAAAGAAAAACTTCAGTGTAAGTGTAACACTCACTCCGAGAGGTTGTGTATGGAGTAGAGAGAGAGATTAAAAATATTACAGTCCACTGCGTGTGTTTACTGTGTGTGTGTGTTGAGTCAATTCATGGTCCGCCTCACCGGAGGAAAACGACCTTATGGATATGAGAATTTGTGAAACCGTGGATTATCAAAATTCACAGTGAAAAAATATATATATATATAAGTGATTGCCAAAGTGTGAATAGAGAACGATTGACTTTAGCGAGCAGCGTGAAACAGCGATCTGAGGAGGTAGGTGCAATTAATTGATCCTTCTATTAGTGTCCTTAATTCATAAATATGTCTTTAAATAAATTAGGGAAAGACGAGTTAAAAATCGTTGCGGAAGAGTTAAATTTAACTGTACCAGAAGGAGCAAAAATCGCTGGCTTAAAAAACTTAATTGTAAATAGTGACGCTTACAAAAATGATAAAGAGTTAGTTCAATCTGCAATCGATTATGCTTTGGCGGAAATTAAAAATAAGAGATTGGATAGTGAAATTAAGTTAGAATTTGAAAGAATTAAATTAGCGCAATTGCAAAAACAATTAGAGCTTGCAAATATCCAGAAGAATTTACCTCAAAATTCCGATATTCGAAATCCGAGTGTTTTTGAAACTGCCGACAATAATAATGTTGAGACTTTGTTAAAGTCCGTGAAAACTTTAACAATACCCGTACCTTCAAGAGTGGAGTCATATAATTTATTTTTCCAGTCGCTTGAAAAAGCATTCAAAATAAAAGAGGTTCCCGAACAATTTAAATGCGAAATTCTTTTAAATATTCTAGGTGAAAGAGTGAATAATTTACTTGTTCATGTTTCCGAAGAAGAGTTAAATAATTATAGTAAGCTTAAAGATTTAGTATTAAAAGAATTTTCTCCCACACCACAAGAATGCTATAATAGATTTCAGAAAGCGCAAAAATTAAGTTCAGAGAGTTATGTGCAATTTGCATCACGATTATGCGCGACATTTGAATATTATTGTCAGCTGCGCAATGTGAATGATTTTAAATCATTGTGTGAGTTAATTGTATCGGATAAAATAATGAACACACTCGACAGAGAATTAATGTCTTACATGAATATAAAACAGGGAGAGAAATATTTTAAAGGCGTGAGTGTGATATATATTTGTCATCGAAAGGCAAAATTAAGAATGAGATATTTTCTAAGCCCTTTTGTGAAAATTCCAAGCGTTTTAATTATAATAAACAAAACAAATTTAATGCTAAAATACCGCGAGATGCATCGAATGTATTTTTTTCCGAGTTAAAAAATGATAAATGTGTATTGTGTAAAAATAATCATACTTTACAATTTTGCCCACAATTTAAAATGTTTTCTGTAAACGAAAGAGTAGAATTTGTTAAAAATAATAGACTTTGTTTTAAATGTTTTTCACCTCAATGCAGCGTTAGTAGATGTAGATCAAAAAATTGTTTCTGCTCGAAACCGCATAACAAACTATTACATTACCCCAGAGAAAGGAGAGGGAATTCCTTCTTCCCCCTTGAGACGATGACAGACGTTAACCAGGAACCACCCCGGTTCGCCTTTAGTGTAAATGCCGAAACTTTCGTTCCGAAAGACGAAACACCAATCGTGGCAACGGCGTGTTTTAAAAACAAATGCCTTTTGAGTACTGCTTTAATTCTAGTGAAAGATAAATATTCAGAATGGCAGACATTTAGAGCCTTGTTAGACTCGGGAAGTGAAACTTGTCTGATTTCGAATGAGTGCGCGAATAAATTACGACTTAAGACCGAAAGAATAAATACATTAATCTCGTGTTTAAATGATGCTTCTATGGTAGTAAATGGGTGTGTTAAAGTGGCGATTTCTAATCAAAATAAATCTTTCGAAAGGGAATTGGATATGCTCGTAGTTAAAAAAATCACTGATTTTATTCCGCAGAAAGCGTTAGAAATAAATTCTGATTTTTATAAATTTGTGGAATTAGCGGATTCTAAATTTAATGTTCCCGGCAAAATTGATTTATTATTAGGTGCAAATATATTTTATGAGTTATTGAAACCGGAAAGAATTAAAATAAAAGATTCGCAATTACTGTTAGTCAACAGCGTATTTGGTTATATAGTAACGGGTAATTTAGATTCAATAAATGAAACTAAGGTTCACTGCGGTTTGATTCGTGATGAGGACTTGAATAAAACTTTAGAAAATTTTGGAAATTAGAGGAGATAGAGGAACCAATAGTTAAAAATAAAGAAAGGCTAATTTGTGAGGAACATTACGCGAATACTCATTTTAGAACTAAAGAAGGTAAATATGTAGTATCTATGCCCTTAAAAAAAGGAACCCTCGTGTTTGGGTAATTCGAAAGACATAGCCCTCAAACGACTTGGATCGCTGTGGAATCGCTTAGCTAGAGATAAAAATTATTTAAATTTATATCGTGAATTTTTAAGAGATTATGAAAGACTGGGTCACATGAAGGAAGTGACTAACGAAACTGATCCAGATATAACATATTACGCTACCCATCATGGAATTTATCGTCCAGAAAAGTCCACAACAAAACTTAGAGTTGTCTTTAACTGTTCTTCGTTATCTGATAATGGAATATCTTTAAATGACATTCAATATAATGGAGGAGTGATACAAGAGGACTTATATGCGCAAATGCTCAGGTTCAGAACTTACACGTATGCATTTACGGCCGACATTAAAATGATGTATCGAACTATATTAATTAACCCTAAACAGCGTAATTTGCAGAGAATCGTTTGGTGTGAAAGTGAACATGAATCACCCAAAATTTACGAACTTTCAACTGTTACCTATGGCACTGTAAGTGCTCCCTACTTAGCACAGAGAACTTTAACCCAATTGTCGATGGATGAAGAGGCTAACTTCACTATAGCAGCTTCCGTTTTACGGAACAACTTGTATATGGACGATGTCCTTTGTGGTGCTGCAACGTTAGAGGAGGCAATTGTTCTCAGACAACAATTAAAAGGAATTTTGAAAAGTGCTGGAATGGAGTTGCATAAACTTTGCGCCAATCACGAGAAATTGTCACCGGACCCCGAACAGAATTACAATTTTGCAACTTTAACAGAGACGAAAACGTTAGGAGTGTCGTGGAAACCGAACCTAGATTGCTTTTTGATTAAAGTGAATGCCTGTTTGGACAGTTCTTATACTAAAAGAGACGTCTTGTCTACTATTGCCAAGATCTTTGATCCTGTTGGACTGATGGCACCAGTAATTTCCAAAGCAAAGATTTTCCTCCAGCGTTTGTGGAGAAGCAAATTGGAATGGAATGACCTTCTGCCAACTGAAGAATATCGAGAATGGCAACAATTCCTAGTATCCTTAGAGAATATCAACAATATAGAGATACCAAGGCGTATTCTTGTCTCTTTTCCAGAAGTTATTGAGATCCATGGCTTTGCTGATGCCTCAGAGCGGTGCTATGGTGCAGCAGTTTACTGCAAATCTAAAAATTTGAAGAGTGGAACTTTAGTTCGGTTAATCACAAGCAAATCGAGAGTAGCACCTATTAAAAGCCTGACAATTCCCAGACTTGAATTGTGTGCTGCAGTGCTATTGGCAAAACTGGTGAAAAGAGTTGTAGCTGCTTTACAACTAGAAACTGCTGAAATATATCTTTGGTCGGATTCGATGATCGTCTTGGCGTGGCTTCGAAAGGAACCGATGGACTTAAAGACCTTTGTTCAAAATAGGGTTGCCAAGATACAAGAACTCTATCCTAATCAGTTATGGAGACACGTACCATCTGATCAAAATCCCGCAGACTTAGTCTCCCGAGGAGTCGATCCTGAGAAACTTTTGCAACAAAACTTATGGTTTAATGGACCAACATTTCTTTCAGGTGATGACTATCCAAATCGAACTATAAACTGTAGAGAGAAGGTAGATGAATATAATTCAGAACTGAAAAACTGTGTTAATGAACAAATTGAAAACTTTCAATCGGTGCTTAATATTCATGTTAATGATTTTTTAAACGACCTTCTTAATCTAAGCAATAATTATATAACTATTTTACGTGTATTAAGTTTTATTTTCAGGTTCGTGGAAAATTTAAAGGGAATAAATAAAGTGGCTGGTCCACTCACAACAAAAGAATTTCAGAAAGCTGAGACATACCTGGTAAAAAAAGTGCAAGAGAAAGAATTTTCCAGTGATATTAACCATCTTAAAAGTAAGGGAAGTGTGCTACCAAACAGTAAGTTAAAGACATTGAATCCCTTTTTAGATGACAACGGTGTCTTAAGAGTAGGAGGACGATTGTGTAACTTAGAGTTAAGTTTCGATAAAAAGCACCAGATAATTTTACCAAAAAATAATAGATTAACTTTAATAATAATAGAATATTTTCATAAGAAATATTTACATGTGGCAACTGTATCTTTACTGAATCATATTCGGGAAAAATTTTGGCCGTTGAATGGTAGGTCAATGTGCAGAAAAATTGTATATAAATATATTGTATGTTTTAAAGCGAAACCAATTGTGTCAACTCAAATTATGGGTAATTTGCCAAAAGAGAGACTTATTACTGATTATCCATTTAATTGTTCAGGAGTAGACTTCTGTGGTCCTTTTTCATTAAAAATAAAGGACAACGTAAAGGAAATTTGTTTAAAGTGTATATTTGTATTTTTGTGTGTTTTGTGTTTAAAGCAGTACATATTGAGTTAGTATCAGATTTAACATCGCAAGCATTCATTGCCGCGTTGAAAAGGTTTATGGCTCGAAGAGGCAAATGTGCAAAACTGTTTTTCGGACAATGGTAAAAATTTCGTCGGAGCTAGCAATGAAATTAAAAAACTCCTTGAAATAGTCAGAAAACCAGACGAAAAATTAGCTAATTACTTAGCAGCAGAAGGAATAGAGTGGAAATTTATTCCTGCGAGGTCGCCCAATTTTGGAGGTCTTTGGGAAGCGGCCATAAAGTCATGTAAATATCACTTAAAAAGAGTTGTGAATGGAATTAATTTAACGTACGAGGAACTACTTACGGTCACTGTACAAATTGAGGGAATTTTAAATTCTCGACCGCTTTGCCCCCTATCAAACAATGATGATGATTTCCAAGTGCTTACACCAGCTCATTTTTTAATTAATAGGTCTTTAAATTCGCTAGAAGAGCCTAATTTGACAAAATGTAAAGAGAGTAATCTCAAAAAGTGGCAAAAAATAACTAAGATAGTTCAGTTAATGTGGAAATTTTGGAGTCGTAATTACTTGAATCAATTACAACAGAGAGGAAAATGGATGTTTGAGAAGAATAACGTTAAAATTGGAGACTTGGTTTTAATAATTGAAGAAAATTTACCAACATATAAATGGGCATTAGGTAGAATCGTAGAATTGTATTATGGCGAAGATAAAAAAGTGCGTGTAGTGAAAATTAAAACTCAGTATAGTACATGTAAAAGAGCCATATCAAAAATTTGTGTTTTACCAATGGAAGATCCTTAAATATATAATTTGAATTTTTCATTTAGTGTAACCATTGGTGGTGTGTAAATTTACTCATTGTTAGTAAAGTGATTTTGTATTTGTATAAAAAAAAATATTGTTATTTGTGAAATCTTGAATTTATATAATGATTTATGTAATTGTATTTCTTGAGAATTGTCAAGTGTTGAATGTGTAAAGTGTTCTAGATGTAACCAATATGAATGTTAATTTAGTAACAATGATTGCATGGTTAAACCAGTGCAATGTGGGGCGGTATGTTAGTTCTGTTATTGAACAGCGCCCTCTAGCGGCTTGTAAAGAAAAACTTCAGTGTAAGTGTAACACTCACTCCGAGAGGTTGTGTATGGAGTAGAGAGAGAGATTAAAAATATTACAGTCCACTGCGTGTGTTTACTGTGTGTGTGTGTTGAGTCAATTCAGAATGATTCCTGTTTATTGGTATTTTTTAAATACAGCACTTTCGTGACAAATCAAACAATTACTGATCCATGTTTGTTTTTCACTAAAAATAGTCAACCTCCCAATCGTCTTGAAACAATGTATTTCCGTCTAATATTTTTCGCTTGCAAGATATAAAAGACACTTAAAAGTCAGTTCCACCCATAAAGTTGTCGTTACTCCACTGTTATCTGTTATAACTAACCATAATCGTTCAAAATAGAAAAAGAATATCAATTCGTGGCCGTACGGCACCGACAGCAAAATTGGTATATTTGATTTCTTGACAGAGAATTTCCCATCCAATTTTTAATACAATACAATGTTCTTAAATACGTAAATTTCTCAGAGCAATAGGCCACGCCCGGGCCACTTAAAAAGGGCAGCAGGTGGAGTATATCGATGCTGTAGAGTCACGTGGTAGAAGTATTCGCGTGTTCTCCTACTGTAGACAAATTTTGATTTTCGCAGACATTTTTTCATATGTATATTTCTTAACAATGCCCATGGTTAAAGAAAAACATCTCCATCCATTAAATATCTCTATCATATTTGTAGTTCTTTTTGTCACTTCCATAAGCAGTTTCAAATTTAGCCCTTTAAGCGATAAATCTTTTTTGACCAAAATGTTCCACAAAATAGCACGTCTTTTTTATTGCCTATAACTAAACATAATACTTTACGGATTGTGACAATGAAAGGGCTTTACTTTAATTTTCAATTTTAAAGTATTCATGCTACTTTTTGTTTTATAATTGTGGAACACAAAAGATCTTAAATATGTTTGCTTTTTATAAATACACTCTGCAGGCTATAAAGATTGTTTCATACATTTTAAAAGAATTTCTCTCATACTCACAAAAGAAGAAGAAAAAATTCATGTTCGCACCTTTTTATTCAAACGGGTGAGGTTTTTGTGTATGCGTGCATATAACATTTAATGTTTTCAAATAATAAAAATTAATATATCGGAATTGTAATTTTATTATGATATTTCCAAATTGTTCTTAATGGAATAACATAATCAATTTTTAAAACAGTACAAATATTATTTAAAAAAATTAATCATGAAAAAACTTCTAACAAGTAATATAAAATTTTTTTTTAAGTCAACTCCTACTTATAGATCAAAGAAAAGTTTTACTCTAGCTACTTTTTATTAAATAATTACAATTAATATAAATATGTATATGCATATGACAGAATCACAACATTAAGAGGTAATTAATTTTTATTCATTATCATTAAAGTATCGTATTGTCATCCAAAACAATCGTGTCCATAAAATTTCAGTTCAATTGAATGCTTTAAAACGTGAGAAAAACCCTTTTCAAGTTTTGACACAAGTCACCAAAATTGTCGCCAATGTGGCTGTATTTGTAATTCTTTAAATAATTAGTTTTAATCAATTAATTTTTATTAATTATAATTAAATTAGGGTATTGTCATCCAAAATAATCATGTGTATAAAATTTCAGCTCAATGAAGCACTTTAAAACGTATTTTATTAACTATTGAAAATTCCACCAAGATAAATAAATAAATAAATATATAGAGAGTGGGAGCTAATAGTAGGAATTGAAAATTTACGCCACAGAAGTTTTCGTACACTTTAAAAAGATCTCGCCATAGCATTAAATATTATATTTGTTTCGTAATTTAGGTTTTTTCTTTGTGAGGTATCTTTTAGCGTCCACAACAACTTTTAAATGTCTTCAAATAGATTTCATCAGTTTTTTTTATAATTTCTGCATCGATGTTTCTCCATTCTTTAGTGATTATTGTTTATACTTCACATTTTGTTTTTATGCATCATATTTTTTTTAAAGTTAATTCTCTTCAAATATGTTCTATAAGGCTTAAATCAATAGATTTAGGAGGCGTTTTCAGAATTTGGGGACATTAGTAGACACACTGAGAAGCAGTATTGAGAGCAGTGTACTTGGTGTCATTATCTCTTTAAAAACGAAGTATCCAAATTTTGGGGGGATAATTTAAAAAACTGTTTTAAAAAAAATTTAAATAGAGAGCTCACCACTCAAAAATACTAAATTATCTAATCCTGAAGCCGTTTTACACCCCTACACAATAACATCTTGACCTTCATGCTTCAGCGTGGAGATATAGATGTTTTTGTTTCACATAAATTCTTCGGATTATTTTAAATTCTTCATTTTTTCTTCAACAAACTATTACACGCCCGTCGGAACCAGAAAGGTTGAATTTTCTGTTGTCCGAACCAATTTGAAGTCAGTACTGAATTTTCTGAAACTTAATCGCATGAAGCTAGTTAGAAGACTGAAGCATGAACGTGGAGTTCTTGCGTGGAGGGTGTAAATTGGCTTTAAGATTAGGTAATTTGGTATTTTTTGTTAGTATTGTGAATCATGAGCTCTACTAAAATATTTTAAAGAAGAATTTTTAAATAACCCCAAATTTGGATATTGGAGATGACTTCAGTTTTTAACAACCTAATGACGCCAAACGCACTGCTCTGAATGCTGCTTCTCAATGTGTCTCTATAAATATTCCTGAATTCTGAAAACACCTCCTAAATCACTTGATTTAAGTCTAGTAGAACATATTTGAAGAGAATTTGATTTTAAAAAAAGAAAACATGACACACATATAAAAACAAAATCTGAAGTATAAACAATAACCCTAGAAGAATGGAGGAACAATGCAGCAGAAAATACAAAAAACTAATTAAACCTATACAAAGACACTTAAAAATTGTTGTGAACACTAAAAGATATCCTACAAAGTTATAAATTAAGAAAGAAATACAATATTTTAAGCTATGTTTAAATTTTTTTTAAGTGTATGAAGATTTTTTTGCGTAATTTATGAGTAGTTTTTTGATTATTAATTTTTTAAAAATAACAGTTGCTCTATATTTTTAAAATTTTGATTATGTTATTCTATTAAAATCAAGTTGCAGATATAAAAACAATTTCAATCCGATAGATTAATTTTTATTATCCGTAAACATTAAGTTTTAAAGGAAATTTCAAGTGAACGAACGCTTTTGTGGTCCACTGTAAATGCACACCCATTTTGAAGTATGGTGTAATAATAAGTGTTAAATTGCAATGAGGATAAAGATAATATCTGCTTTTTAAGATTATATTTACATTTCCATTTCTTCTCAAACAACAAATTGCACATTGCCTTGTCAATCCCTGTTCTTTATAGAATATTTTCCAGAATGTTAAATCCTGCCTTTGTTGAAACATTTCCATCTTCATCACAAATAAAATCCCGGATGAGAAGTATTTCAGTACCATACACAAATTGCATCTCTTTAAAACACTAGCACTAATAATCTCACCATAAGAATGAAAAATATGTGTAAATCAATGATTGATAGAAGAAACTATCAGTGCCCTTACAGCGCACGGGCAAACCGGTTGTGGTCAGCTTTTGGCAACCCATTTGAACGGGCAATCCAGTTAACGGATTAATACAATGGAAAAGATATATTGACCACATTTTTTTCAAAATAGAAGAAAGCATTTCTTTTTAATGCAATCTCCAAATGCTTTTAAGTCGAAGACTTTTTTTTAATTTAAAAGCGCCAGAATTGTTGTAGAAATATTTGTCTTTAAGAAGTTTGTGTGGCAGCAGCGAGTCACATCAATCAATGACACACACACACACACACAAATAATATAATAAATTTTTTAAGTCAATTCCTACTTAGATCACCAAAGAAAAGTTTTATATATTTTCGCTACTTTTTATTAAAAAGTTACAATTAATATAAATATGTATATAATACATAGAACAGAATCACAAGATTAAGTGGTAATTAATTTTTATTAATTATCATTAAAGTATCGTATTGTCATCCAAAACAGTCGTGTCTATAAAATTTCAACTGAATGCCTTAAAACGTGAGAAATAAACATTTTTAAGTTTTGACACAAGTTGCCAAAAGAGTCGTTAAGTCGCCAAAAATGATGACAACGTGGCTGAGAATTTGTAATTCTTTGAATAATTAGTTTTAATCTATTAATTTTTTAAATTATAATTAAATTACTGTATTGTTATCCAAAATGATCATGTCTATACAATTTCAGCTGAATTGAGTGCTTTAAAAAGTATTTTATCAACGATTGAAAATTCCACCAAGATAAATAAATAAGTATATAAAGAGTGTGAGTTAATAGTAGGAATTGAAAAAATACGAAACTCTCTCGTATCAGTTTTGAATCTTCTCTGGATGCAGATTTCATCTGTCATGTGATCGTGACGTCACTTGAATTAAGCCCATTGCGTGCGTGTGTGTTTTATCCAAAGTGGAGTGAAATTAGGTGGAAGCTTATTTTGTTTCATACCGTAATTATAAATCATTCATTTTTTAGAATTTTTGTGTGCTGTGTGTGTGTGAGTTTGGAAATGCAAAATAGTAATCAAATTTACACAATGACCAATGTTATTATTTTTTATAATCAAGAGGAAATCTTTTTTATTCCTTTCTGTGAACTATTTTTTTTTTTTTAAAAAAGGGGAAGCTAAGATCTTTTATAACGAAATAAAAGGGAAGTTTTTTCATCAGACAGTTATTAGATACAGAAGTTTTATAAAAAAGAAATCAGGGGAGTTAAATATTTCTCCTAATCACGATCGATAACATTGAAAACCAAGTCGGAAAATTTTAGTACAGAAGCAAACTATTTCGATTTCGGAGCTGTTATTTAATCGGTTGAGGTCTTGTGGAAGTTTGGAAAGTGTAAATTTTAATCATTCCTATTTAAAAGTATTATGTAATAAATTGTAATAGTTTAATTTAATCTCACAAATTTTAAATAACTGCCTTATTAATAAGTTATTAACTAATTTATTTATTTTAACAATTACGTATAATTACAATGGCACAACAAAAAAAATTGCAAAATAATTTCATAAAGTAAGATTACTCAAAAGTAATGCTTACGTTATAGTTAAAAAAACTTCACATTAATATAATATAAAAACAATTTTTAAAGAATTTGCAATACTTAAAAGCATGGATAAAAATGTCTTACAGCATTTATAAGAATTTAACTCTTTCTCTCTATTTGAATTCTAACTCAAACTATTTGTAATTATTTGCAGAAGGAATGCAATCACACACACACACACATTTGTTAGATACTTCAAGAAATTCAGAAATAATTAGACCAAAAGAAACACAGCGGGTTTTACAGAAGGCAGGGTTCCTCAACCTTTTTTTCACCGATCAACGTTTGATACTTTTACAGCGGTCCGCTGAGGCGAGTCGTTGATTGTTTTTGTTTTGGTTTAATAACTTTATTTTGATTGTATTTAAACATGACTTCAGAATTAAATACAGTCACACCAAAACATGAAAATAAAGTGATTTAACAAGGAATATAAAGGATTTCTTTAAAAAGTCGCACAGACACGAGACAAATACATCGCAGAAAATAAAAAGGAAATAATTTAACAGTCTTTATGCGATCCGGTACTATTTGATCCACGGATCGGTACCAGTCCGCTGCCGCCCGGGGGGTTGGGGATCACTGATCTAAGGCATCCTTTTGCTCGTTCCCCTGATATTGACTCCCTCCTTGAAAAAAGAAATTATTTACACGAAATGTTTAAGCTGTTCCTTAAAAAAATGTCAACACTAGCTATTTCATAAAATCTTTTGTCAGAATATGTTATGTTATTAATGTCGCTGATTCTGACCCAATGGTAGAACAAAACAATAATATTTGTTGTTTTTTTGCCAAAGGCACATTTACGTGATAAGAGATTTGTTTCTCAATTAGTACACTGTTCATTCCCCCCCCCAAAATTGTAATAGATAAAAACAAAAAGGGTTTTGCTTCGCTAGGCACGAGTGATCACAGAAAAATAATGAACAACAACACACAAAAAAAAAAAACAGATGCGAGCAAACAGTGCGTTAAGAAAGACATGTATTGGATAACTTAAGAGTAAATACTCGTATTTAACGGTAATTTTAGATAGTGATTAAAATATCAATGGATTAGAACGAAATGGGATGTGAAATCGAAAGTTTTTCACATCATTACCTCAGCTGGGAGATTAGGGAGGTTGAATTGATTATTGATCAGATATAAAGCGATTTGTTTCACATGTGTAAGAACATAAATCATCATAAGCATAAAAATAAACATTTCTGTAATTTCTTAACGAAAATTTTTTTGATTCTATTCACAAATATTTGAAAAAAAATGTGTGTGTACTTTCTTAATTTCAAAATTTTATGAATTGTTTACTAGTTTTATGAGATATTTTTTAAAAAATTATCCAAATATGAATAGAAAATCTTTTAAGTTTAGAAACGTGTATCAATTTCCTATTTTGGCTCGAATATGGACTCGAAAACTACACAAAAAGAAAAAAGTCATATTTATAATAAAAAATTGTTTTTGATTAAAATACCTCAACAAAAATAGTTATCTGTAACAACGATAAACACAAGACATTTTTTTTTGGAAAATTTTAACAAACATAAGGTGACTACCTTTGTAGTCATGATGCAATTTTTAAAAAATTCCTGGTTCAGTCTCTGTATAGAAGTCCTAGCCATATATAGCGAAAATACTATCATTTTCGAAGCCTCTTTCATAAAAAAAATGTTTTGAAAATGTCATTCTTTTTTCATTTTTTTGCCTAAAAATTGCATTTAAGTAAATTTTTATTGTAATAATATTATTTTTATGCTTTTTTTTTGCAAAATAACAGTTTCAAACGCAATCAGTTATCTTAAGAAATCCTATCTTTTTAAAGTTAGAAAATATTCATAAAAAACTGAAGGTGGTTCTCCTTCTTAAGATATGTATGTAATGCATCCCATGACGTTATTTTATTGTTTTCTGTTTATTTGTACACTTCTACAATTCATTTCACGAGGATCCTACCTTTAATGTATCCGACTACTTTTTTTTAAAAAAGTAGAGATATGGGGATTTTTTTATGTTGTTTTTAGATTTGCTTAGTATATTTTAAGAAAAATCTGCTAAAATCAAGAAGAGAAAAAGAAATTTTTTTTACTAAAATAGGAAAAAATCTACAAAAAATAGTATAAACGGGGCCCATTTATGAACAAATTCTCAAATTTTTAATTCTGATGTGTTGATATGTTATTCATTTTTGAAATGATCTTCAGGATAAGAGATATTTTAATTTTTACAAAAACTAGAGCACTTTATCTTAGTTAATACATGAAATTGTTTTAAAAAAAGCGATTATATTCACATAAGGGACTGTAAATTTTGCAATAAAACAGTGATTGATAAATGTGAAGGTTAAAACACTTCAACTTTTATACAGAATATACACAAAAAATTTCAAATAATTATTTTAAATTTTTTTTGAGCAATCACTGTTCCCGTTTGAGATTTTTCAAAAAAAAAAGACACACATTTCGAGTAAAACGCGTTTTAAAGTATGACATCTTGCTTAAAGTGATAGCATATGCTTTTACCAAAACACTTTTAGTTTTTGTTCTAGTGAATGCAAAATAATAAACTTGATATTTCTATAAAGCTAATAAAATGGCCTGTAAAATAAAAGCATAAAAAAATTTGTCAAATTTTGGCCAAATTCAGGGGTAATCGGATATCTTAAATTTTTCACACATAATTGTTAAGAAAGAAAAATTTCTTCAATTAAAGGTGGTTTCATAATTTTATTACCATTGAAATCTAAGTTATAAAACGAAGCTTTCTGATTCGGAGGCTAAATCATAGTTCTCCAGGAGAGTCCACACGGAAGGACTAAGATGAGAGATGCAAACCATTTAACGAGAAATACAGGTGTTTATAAATGAATATCGGAGTTTTAACACTTTGTAGAATTTATTACATTTAACTCATTAGTATAACTCATGCATCAAACTGAAACAGTTTTGTTTGCTGGCACATGTGCGCGAAACGTATGTTAATTATCTCCTCGCCGATCAGAGCGCTTGTAGAAAAATCGCGACAAGTGAACAGAAAGCGTTTTGTGTTTCCCAGTGTGCAAAGACAGAATCCTATTCTACTGTGCAACGGTGGACACTCCTAATGGGCGCATCTGGAGCTTAGAAAACCCTCACGAGGTGCGCCTAAATTGAATGTTTTTTGTGCCATATCTCAGCGGAAAGAGCTTTTCGTTTTCGGGGAACTGGTTCTGCCTTTTTTAATGCTCTACAACTACTTCCTCAATTGAAAGAACTTCATTTGGCAGGAAGAGGGTACACTGCCTTATTGGCATCTCTCAGTACGCGATGGGTTGAGCATCACTGTACTCGACCAATAGATTTTCTGCAAAGGGCCACACGATAAAACTTGTTTCGCATGGCCTCCCCGTTTACCCGATCTGATGCCATGTGATTTTTATCTGTGGAGGTTCATTCAGGATTGTGGGTTCTTACCTCCGGTACCAGCTGACCTTCCAGACTTAAGACACAGGATTGCAAGAATTACCTCAGTTACCAATTCGCCAATGGACAGTGTGACGAGTGGGACTCCCATTAAACATTTGTTAGCTTGTAGGTAAAGCTGTTTTAGTTACTCTTTCATTCGATGCATGAATTGTATTTGTAATAAATACTATAAGGCGTTAAAACTCCGATATATATTCATTTAGAAACACCCGGTATAATACATCTAAACACCACTAAGGTGGTTTCCTGTTAGACATTATTTTATTTGGAATAAATATTTGACCAGTGTAACATTTAAAACCTAACAAACGGACGGATTTAAAATGCAATTGAAAAAAATTAAAAATCTCTGAAGCATGTTAATTTCTTTGATTGTTTTTGCTATTTATTTTTGGAGAATTTGTTAGCACTACTCATAGAAGAAGCATCTCATTTCCTTAATTAATATTTCCCTATAAACTTTATTTGGAATCGAGCAAAATCGTGCGCTGCGCTTCTGTTGTTTTCTACCCGACTTTAAAAAAAAAGGTTCCAAGTACCTTTCATTATACTAATGATCTGGAGGAAACCTACTTAGAATTTTTGTATGTCATTAAACTTTCCTTTTCTTACAATGTCTCGGGACAATATGGAGTGTCGAGCATGGTGAACGAATGACTTGACCAACAAATATCTATCACGGAGCAATATTATCAATCGCAATGGAATTGCTTATTGAGTGTTATTGGTTTATCAAGAGAAGATACCGAACAACACAAAATAATGTACAAAAATTAATACGCTTATACAGTGTGGGGCAAATAAAAGTGACCCTTGAAAACAAAGTTCCAAATTGCAAACAAACAAATAAAAACACGGCAAAGGAAAAGAGATTATTCATTAACCTGCTCATAGCAGATGTTGAAAATGACTACTATTCATCTTCTGGCAATATTGTGCCGTGGTCAGCCAGTGGAAGGCAGATCGAGGCTGGGATCACATCAGAAAGGTTCTGCTGCAGTTCTTGAAGACTATGAGGGCTATTGCTGTACACCTTAGACTTGAGGATTCCCCACAAAAAGTAATCGCACACTAACAGATCAAATGACCTAGATCAAGGATGTTGAACCACGGGCCATTGATGGCATGCGACACAACATTTTGGGCACGCCACCGATCAAAACGGTTTGCATTTTAGTTCAAAATAACAAAGTTCACTATGAAGTAATACGAAAAAACACGAGTGATCGGTCGCGGTGTTGGGGTGTACACTCGTTTGTTATTGGCTTACAATCTTTATATCAGTTATGGGTCATCTAATCACTCTAATGTAACTTTAATTCGAATTACATGTGTAGCGAAAACATATACTACAATACAGTGCAACAGTGTATTTTTTCGAAGTAAATAAAGATTTTTGTGAGTTATTAAAATTTATTTTTATTATTTTCTTAATAAGCACATCAAAATTATTTGATGGCACGTTCATACCTCATCAAACATTTCTTCAGAAAAAAGGGTTCGCTACCCTTGACCTATATGGAAAGCAGGGCCGACATCCAACTGACCTCTGCTAATAACTCTGTCAGGAGTGAAGATAGTGTAAATGTGATCCATGTTTCTGCGGGATGTTTGGGCAGTTGCATCATCCTGTTAATCTTTTCTTCCTTAGTTAATGTTGTCACAAATGGATTGTCACTGATCAACATACACTGACACTTCTCGCACTAAGAATGGAATCGGTTCCGATCACTTGGTGTGCGCGTCACATTCACCTTTGATCGCATTCATTTTTCCGGGCCGCTTTTATTTACCCCCACCCCGTCTATGTTCTGTTGTGCAAAATGCTGCTTTAATACATATCCTCTGCTGGGGAAAGTTAAAAACCAACAAGAAATTTTTTATTATCATTCTTGTGTATTCAAGAGTGCATCCGATTGAAATATTTACTTAAATTGAAGGGGAAAAAATAATAGCTCATCTATGTGTGACGGATCTATCCGCGACCCTTCAACCAATCCTATTGGGAAATCTTTATGCTATCAATTCGCGTTATTCACAACCAACCCTTCGGAAGAAGAGAATCGTGATATTTAAATTAACTTACTATCTATATAGTTGAGGATTGAGATTACTACTGAAGGTATAATATTATAATTATTGTGATTTGATTCTTATTAAAAGAAACTTTAAAGTGGCAGTTGTTCACTAAGATTGATTTGATATTAGATTCAATCTGATGATGGGTTTGATTTTTTATTAAGGTAAGGATCAAGTCTGATAGTCTCCTAATCGTTCGCGTTTTCCCGTCGTTGTTCCACTTTCGTGGTTAACATTGAGACATTCTCTTACTATTATTAGCTGAAATTGTATATGTTCTTCCTGTGGCAAATAAATAGATTAAGTGGACCATGTCGAGTGTTTTTCTCTCCCCCCCCCACATACATATAGGTGTCCGAGTGAGAGGTCCGAGCCTCTCCCAAATGTAATTATCAAATTTGAAGTCGAGCTATTTTTCAAAAATGAAGTGATTTTTTTTGCTAAAGGGCTCGATATATTTTTTTATTTTGCTTACATTAAAATTTCTAAAAATAATTTTTTTTTACCTACAGGCTTAGAATTTGGCCAGCTTGTTTCACTTGATAAGTAGAGATCCGCTGAAAATGGGTATGCGGAAAACTATTCCGAGGGGCAATCTATAAGGGTGTACAAGATAAATATACTTTTGTTTTATAAATTCAAGTGCTCTCCTTTTTAAATCAAGAAGCAAGTGCTAAAAGAATGTTTTTCAACGCAATCGAAAACTTAATGCTAAGATAACAATAACTTAAGCCCAATGTATAATTCTACAATGTCCTGAAATACCCAACAAAGCAGCAGGGTGTGAAGACCAGTAATCACTAAATAATTTCCAGTCATTTTAGATAGTGTAATTTTTAAAAACAATAAAGATAATTCAAAGATAATTAAGAAAGCGACTCCTATCTAAAACATGATTAATATTTATCAATGAAAAATATTTTAAATTGTAGAAGTTCAACTGATTACATATTCGCGGCATTTTTTGAATTTAATAAAAGTGAAATAGAAAAGAATCGTCTGTATTTATATAAACCAGAGGTTCTCAACCTTTTAGCCGTGATTTGCCTAACCAATCTACCAATAGGAATCAGCGTTCCACACAATAGGACATTTTTTAAACAATTCGATTTCCGTAATAATGCATGTAGAGATGGAGAATGGAGGTCAATAATATACATTTCTACAGTTTTATTCTGTATTAATTTTGCATCTTTTAAAGATATTTCTAAACATAAAAATAGACAGCATAAACTATAATTATTTCTTCAACAAAATTTTGAAAAATTAAAATTGTACATATATTTTATATTTTTCAAAGTATTTATTAAAATGAAAAATACGCAACATAATATATATATATATATATTTCCCTTCATCACAGTTAAAAAAATTTTCACGCGAACCTATAGTTCTTGCTCCACTTTACCCTCATATCGCTGAATCAGAGGTATAATTTATAACTTTCAATTTGAAACGATTTTCAGAATTGATTTGTTATACAGTTTCTTTGTGATATCAAAATATCTCACAGATGAGGAAAGGTTTTTTTTTACTTACAAGGAGAGGGAAATTCATTTGAGATTGAGAGATGGTGTGTAATAGTAGTACTCCTTTACGGTGTTCAACTCTCAACGTAATTCCGTCGAATGACCACTCAATTCGGAGAAAATAGCTTTCGAAATTCATGCTTAGCTTTTATACAAATAAATTTTAATTTCTTCCAACGATTCTGTTGGCAAATCGTCTGCTTACTGTGCGCGAGGTGAGAGTTCGATTCCATGCAATCAACTTTTTTTCTTCAATTCATTTAATTATTTTTTTTAATTAAATAAATTTATTTATGAAAGGTTTATTAAATATTAAATGATATTTGTGTAATTAATTTGCATTTTATAAAGTAAAAAAAATTAATGTAATTACATAAATAATTCTTATATTAAATTTTATTAACATATTTTATATTAATAAATAATATTTATAGTAAAATAAATATTAAATGATATTTTACATAAAAATTAGTTACAAATAGTTTTATAATGTGAAATACAATATACTATAAATAAAATAATTTCTAAAATATAATATTATTATTGAATTAATTATTTTATAATTAATATAATAAAAAAATTTGTGCCTTTTTTTATATGTTATTAATTTAATTATTTTATAATTTTATAAAATATTTAATAAGTTCTTTTCAAATAAATTTATTTAATTTCAAAAAGCTTATTTAAATACTTTTAATAAATTTATTTAAATAATTTTAATAATAAATTAATAATAATTTCAATAATAAAACATAATTTTAATAATAAACCATAATTTTAATAATAAACCATAATTTTAATAATAAACAATAATTTTAATAATAAATTAATAATAATTTAATAATAACTTAATAATATTTCTTATTAATACTAATGTTTAATAATAATTAAATTGTAATGAATGGTAATTATTTAATTATAATAAATAATAATTAATTTATTATTAAAATTATTATTAATTTATTATAAAAATTATTATTAAAATTATTATTAATTTATTACAATAAATAGTAATTAATGAATTATAACAAATGGTAATTAATTAATTGTAATAAATAGTAATTAATTATAGTAAATGATAATTGATTAATTATAATAAAAACAATTAATTAATTTTTATAAATAGTAATTAATTAATTAATTTAAATAAATAAAAATTGATTAATTAATTTTAATAAATAGAGATTAATTAATTTTAATAAATAGTAATTAATTAATTGATTTTTATAAATAGTAAGTAATTACTTAATTTTAACAAACAGTAATTGAGATTAATTAATTTTACTAAATAGTGATTAATTAATTTATTCAAATAGTAATTAATTTATTAATTTTAATAACTAGTAATAATGAAATAACTATAATAAATAATAATAAATTTACTAGTTTTAATTATTAATAATTTTCATTAACTATTATTTTAAATTTTTTTAATTTTCATAATTTTAAATAATTTTACTAATAAATAATTTAAGTTATAAATTTATTTAATTTAAAAAAAATAAGTTAATCGCATGGTATCGAACCCTGACCCTGCGCAGACGATTTACCAACCAAGCAACAGAATTGTTGGATGAAATTAAAATTTAATTGTATAAAAGCTAAGCATGAATTTCGAAGGCTGATTTCTCCGAATTGAATGGCCATTCGACCGAATTACATTGAGGTGTGAACACCCTAAAAGAGTACTACTATTGCACTTAGTCTCGATCCCAAATGAATTTTCTTAGCCGTGCCCTCTCCTTGTTAGATATGTAGGATCAAACGCGGAAAGCAGAGTGCATACAGTTTTCTGTCTTCAAACAAACATCTCTGCAACAGCCACAATCAATAATTTACAAAAGAGATGTAAATTTATCTTTAGATTCATATCTTTCAGATTTTTCATATAATTCTATAAATGTCCATAATTCATTGAATTTCAGAATGTCCATATGACTGAAATGTCCATAATTCATCGTCAAAGAAGATCCATTACAAATTTACCAACTTCCAAACACTTAAAAATGGACAATTTGTAAGAGTAGTGCTGAGTACCATTGAGAATTAAATTACGAGCCACATGTAGTATGCGTGCAATTGGCTGCCGACCCATGGTATAAAGTGTTACAATATACATGTAAAGGTACTTCACATTCTTACTTTTAGAGTGATAAGATTTTATAGAGATTTCATTTATAAAAATAAACTTGTGGTTATCGTCACATAATCCAACATGCGCCCTTTAGACATTACGCAATGGGTCCATAATGGAATGCTTTGAATGGTCAGGAGAGATATAGGGAGATGACTCGAAAATGGAATATTTACGCAACATAAACAATTATCGTATTGCTTTAAATAAATTAAAAGCTTGTTTTAGTATCATATATGCTATTTATAAAAAAATTATAGTTTTATGCAGAGTTTCCGGCTTCGACAAATTCTTTTTCTGGATTTAAATGGACACACATAAATATACATCCAGCAAAACCAGGAAAAAATTTTAAAAATGCAAAACTTGAAAATTTTTCTTTAAAAAAAATTATTTTCTAAAAATTATTTCTTATTTTTAAATCAATGGAGTTTTCTCACTCTCTCTCTTTCTCTGTGAAAAATTCTTACACAATTTTATTAACATAGAAAAAAATGAAAGGAAGAAACATTAGTTATGTTATGAATTAAGTATTGTACTTCTGCAAATTTTTAACCAATTGTTAGTTTATGTTTTTTAAATAAGATAAATGTTATTAAATGTTTATTTAAATATGTTTGTATATTTTATGTTTGTTTTTTTAAATGAAGTAATTGTTTCCTCAAACCTTTCTGTTGATTATCAGTTATTAAAAATTAAAAATATATTCTATCCTTAAATAAAACTAAAATATTTTACTAATTCCAAATGTGACTTTTTAAAATCTTCTTTGGTATCTCTTTTTTAGCCACGATACCCGAATGGTCAGTGGCAGTTGTAGTCTTGTGGTCAAGATAACGGACTCGTGGCTGGTATGTCACGAGTTTGAGCCTGAAGACTCACCGTGCAGAGGAAGCTGATGCATCCTAATATATATTATAAACGTGAAAGTTTGTGAGGATGTTTGGGAGTCTTTAACGCAAAAACAACTGAATGGATTTTAATGAAACTTTACAATAGTATAGCTTATGCATCAGAATAACACATAGGCTATAATTTATAGATATTGTGTGAAGTGTCCAAAGTATAACAATAATTGTCAAGTAAATAGGAAAGAATTTCGCCATCTGCAAAAAAGCCCGTGGCACAGCAAATATCTATCTTTTATGTGTGAAGCTAACCTTTGCATTTTGTTTTGTCTACACCAGGCGCCAGGAACTGCGAAAGTTTGAACAGGCAGAATATGAGGCTGATTACGATTTTAACATAAAAAAATACAACAAAAAGTAATATTAACGTATTACACTTCCAGATATAAATTATTTATACTATTTTAATCGAAGAAATAACATCGTTTATATTTACTTATGATTTTAGAAAAGTTCGAGTATGTTACGTTCGCCTATTTTTAAATCTTAATATTTACGGACTGAGCAATATTAATTAAAGTAAAAATTTGTTGAAATTCTAAAGACAAAACACAGACAGTTATTCTATAAAAATTCTTGTAAAAACGAATGCGTCTCGAATCAGTCAACCTGAAAAAGAATGCATTTTGAACCAAGATTGATTTACGCCGTTTTCCAGAAAAAAACTTTTTACTGTTTTTCAAATCGTGCTATATAGTTTTCAGTTATGGTGATTTAAGGTCGATTACACAGAATTCGATAATTCGGTGTACTTTTTGATTTACACAACGTGAGAAAAAATGATATTTGATAGTTTGAATGACGTTAGTGAAATTATATTTTGTAAGTTAAATATTAACAGAAAGAAAGAGGTCCTCACAATCAATAAATGTCTTTTAAATTCAACCTAAGATCGATTCTCCCACTTGAATGCAAAGTTGTAATAATAGTTTCCATTAAGCACAAGGCGATAATTGAAAATTTAAATACTATTTGTAGTGGATAAAAAAATATTAAAACAAATTTACAGTTCAAAAGATAATATCGAAATACAAAACAAACTTAGTTTAAAAAGGTCAAGTGTAGGAGACCCATTTCACTAAACTTGAAGAACGGTGGATAGTTAGGAATACTATAAACCTATAACAAAACTACAGTAAAATTGATACTGGATGTATATCGAAGGTTTTACAAGTCTATCTCAATGCATAATTCTAAACCTTTCAAGAAAGTGTAATAATAAGTATTATAATAATTAGTAAAAAAGGTAGTTTTAATATTTTAAAAAAAATAGAAGAAAAAGTAACATTTTTATTCAACTGAGAATTACTTAAATAAATTTTAATTCTTTATAGTACTTTATTTTTTTAAATATGTTGCATCAGTTAAAATATACTCAAATTTTAAATATTTAATAACTAATTATCAAATTCAAAGTTTTTATAATTCATTTATAAAAATAATTGCATGAGACTTTTTTTCCATTTATCGAACATTTCAAAAAATGCTCACAATTTTAATTCAACATTTAATACAGTTGTGAAATTTTGTAATTATAAAAATCTCTACCTAAAAAGTTGCAAAGTGAATGAGTGAATATTAAGGCTGTTCACTTACTCAAGAGATATCATAGCGAGAGGGGAATTTCCATGACAATGTTTTATGCATTTAAAAACGTTCAAGCAACCCGGGGGGAAATAAACCTGTCTGACAGAAAAGAAGCATAAAAGTTTCGAAACAGCGAATTTTAAGTTATACACTCGGAAAAAGGCCGAGCAACGCCGGGCTAAGCGGAGGAAAGGGGGTGAAAGTCATTTTGAAAAAGAGTATTAGAAGTGTTGATTTTATGAAGAAAAGGGAACATTTTTATAAAAGTAGAGAAAGCCCGAGCAACGCCGGGCCATGCAGCTAGTATTTAATATATTTAGGCTCAAACGTCCTTCCGTTGGCATGGTGGGGGAGTTAGGAAAGAGAAATGTCAGCGTAAGTGTCGTTATCGTCACTTGACCATGGCTCAAAATTACGAACTCCGTCGCCAAAATCCTTCGTGTACCTGTATAGTGTGACGTTAATATTCACTCACTCGCCCGAGTAGTCATGGTAGTCCTGACCTGTCATCTCGTAATCGGTCTTATCGACTCATGGGTGCGAGTCCTGGTGCCATTGAAGACTCGTCGTGTAGAAGGGCTAATGTCCATTTATTCTGTCGCGGCTCAAAAGACCTTACGTTGGCGCGATGTTGAAGCTTAGAGAGTGAGTTATACCAGCTGAGGTGTCATCTTCGCCACTTGAGAATGATTTCAAAAAATGCTAGTGGATATCCTCAAGAGATATTGCCATACCTTGTAAAATATTGCAATTAATTTTTGGCGTTAAATCACTAGTATGGGTTATTAATATGCGTGTGGGTATGTACTAGAATACAGTAGGGTAAGTACAGGACTGAACAGAAATTTCATTTAAAAACACACACATATATTACGATACAAATGTTTTGTCCTCTATTGTAGCGCTTCTGAAACTGTGGAGCCCACTCCCTTAGGATAACCCAACTAGTGCTAGTGCAAGCATATCAGAAAGTTGAAAATTATTTAAAAGATTGTTAATTCACTGAAATGAAGCAAAATGAAATATACATACAGTCAGACATAATAAAAAATAACGCTTACTATAATTAGAAATGTGTATCAGTACTGCACAATAATTTGATAATTAATTTATAAATACTACATAAATCAAGAACAAGTTTATTAATTACTAATGACTCCAATGGGCTTGTCTCGCGGAGCAAAGTTTTTTTAAAAAAAAGGTTTAATGTTAAATATTGACTCTCCAAGTTTTTTCTTTTACATTTAGCTGAGATCTATATTTGTCTTGAAAACAGCCTCGGCAGAAAATCCGGTTTTACAAAGCTAGGATGTTAGAAATGTAGGATAAGATTTTAGAAATAGATGATTGAAAAAATAAATATTTAATTTAATTAAAAACTATTTTGCATTCTGTTCCAATTTCAAAATCAGAAAGGAAAAGGGATATAATACTTATCATATTACTTAAAAGAAGCTTACTTAAAATATCTATTACTTAAAAGCAACATATGCACAATTTAAAACTTATCTTGATAATTTATATGGCTTATAAATAAGATCGTGTCGTAATTTTAGCTTCAAAGTACATTATTATTGCATTCAATTAGGGTTTCTTTCCGAAAACCCGGGTTCCTGGGAAATCATATGATTTCTGTACTTTTTCTATTCCCGGGAATTATACTTCGTTCCCGCGATTTCTCAGAAATCGTACGCTGTAGTTACTGTCGATATTTCGAGATTGACTAGTAAAAATTGTTTGGTTTAACAAGCCCAAATGAGAGAGAGAGAGACAAGATTTCTCTGCGAAGAACAGGAATCAATATCTAACTCTTCGCACTCGGAAGAAGAAAGTATGCAGATTTTGAAAGAAAAACCTCTGATGTGTGTGTGTTGGATGAAAAATTAGAGAAAGCAATTTATTCTAAAACAAAAGTTTTATACTGTTTAACCAAAAAAAAGGGATAGTTTCAACAAAATCATGAAACAAGAGGTGCAGTTGTTCGACTAGACTGAAAATTAATCACCAAACATTATAAAACTATGTGAGGCTTTAAAAACAATTCCTTCAACGTCAGTTGGAGTCGAGAGAGTATTTTTTTAAAGTCGGATTGCTCGTCACAAAGCTTACAACTAGGCTGAGTGATAAAAGTATAAATTGCTTATGCTTTCTGAAATCCCTGTTTTAAAAATAAATGATCAATTTGCTATAGATATTTTTTATTTTTTAGCTCCTTATATAAATAAGTATTAATTTTGGAGTTTATATGTATCCTTATTTTATATAATTAATATAAATCTTATTTAAAAATAACTTGTTTTTAAATTTTTTGAAATTTTGATGTATTTCATGGAATCCCGGGAACGACAATTACATTCTCAAGATTTCCCGGACATTCCCGGGAATGGAAAAACCTGGGAAATCAGAAACACTACATTCAATGCATTGTTATTGTAAGGGGGGAGGTGAAAATTATGATTGTAAATTGGGTCTCAAATATTGAAAATTTGAGAAGCACCACTCCATTGAGATTCTTAGTTGAGTCTGCAGTTTTGAAATTTTTCACGAACAGTGTATATAGAGATGGAAAGAGTTTCTCTTAGTAAAGTTATTTCTTAGTTTCATTTTGAAAAAAAAAATTGAAATTCCGACAAAAAAAAACATTACATTGAAACGTTTTCCGTGATCAGTGTACTTCCATTGATAAAATTCCTAGAAGAAAGATCATTTTTTTCTAGTTCATTTTTTTAAATAATTGATATATATTATCTGAGAGTGCTGATGATCAGTAACAATTAAAGAATTCTGATTCAGATGTTTTATCAATTGTTATATATATGGAGAATGAATGAAGCATTTAGAATATCACAAAGAACTTTATAGTACTAAATAAGTTATACAAGATCGCGATCAACATTCCCTCTATAAAGTTAATTCTAAGATTTTTTAAAAAATTTCTTATAAAAAATAACCTACCCATAATTTTAATATTTAATTTATTTAAAATTATGTATCCTTATTTTCTTAATATTTTGCAAATGAATAAGATTTAATTAAAAACTTCTTAGATGTTATTACGTTCTGTAATAACATCTAATGTATGCTTTATTCATGTATGCTTTATTGTTTTAAAAAGCTAAAATATCTATTTTATGCCATGTAAAATTATCAAGTTTCAAAATATTAAGTGAGACCCAAAAACTCTGTGTTTTTAAAATATGAATAGTAAAAAGATATTTCTATAAAATAAAGTTATTTAATTTTAATAATGGTAACTTGGGAGAATTGCCCATATTTAATTTTTATGAGAACTAGGGATATAATTAATCTTTTAGACATTCGTTTATAAAGGATGCGTGAAACTTTGTATTGTTAATAAAAAATTTTAAAAATGTCTGCAGTGAACTACTTAGAATACAACACAGTTAATTAAAAACACCCAGTTCCTCTGGTAAAAAAAATTCTGAGGATGAAAAAAAAAATTTTTAAGCTCTTTTTAGTTTTTTACAAGAACTTAATAGTCAGTATCATGGAGACTTTTGAAAGAATGGTCCTGCTATCCATATTTGGGGCTGTTCTTAATAATAATAGTTGGAGAAAAAGATATAATTTTGAAATATATAAGATTTTTAATAGTGATGGTATTATTAAGGTATCCGAATACGTTCGGAACCGTGATTTTAAAAAGGCGCACAAATGGATAATTTTCATGATATTTAGTGTCACTTAGATTAGAATACATGTATGAAATTGTTTTAAGGACATTTTGACAAAAAATATTATTTAAATACGATATTTTGGGAAAAAATTAACTTAGAATAACCTTTTTCCAAAATGTTCTCCTTTTGTGAAAAATGCTTCTATTATAATAATATTTTGTCTGTCTATAGCTCAACAGAGGCTCAACTATGATTTTTGAAGCATTCACATTATTTTCAGAGTTACAACCATTTGAAATAATTATCGGTGTTTTTTTCTTAAAATTTCTCCCCTCTGCTGTCGTAAAACATGGATATATAAACCCACTTCTAAGTTATATATTTCAAAAATTCTAGTTGAGCCTCTGTAGAGATGTCTGAACCGTATACTGGCAAACATTATAATAGCAGCATTTTTCACAAAAGGAGAATATTTTGAAAATTGGTCATTCTATGTTTATTTTTGTCAAAATATTGTACTTAAATAATTTTTTATTGTAATACTATTCTTAAAACAATTTTATATACATTTTCTAATCTTAGTGACTCTAAATATCATAAATATTATTCATTTATACGCTTTTGCAAAATCACGGTTTCGAACGTAATCGGATACATAAAGTCCATGAAATTAAATAGAACGAGATGAGCGAGGCATATAGTAAGAATGAGCCCAGAAGGAACAGCATTGAAAATTTTTAATGCAACTCCCTCTAATAAAAGACCAAAGAGAAAGCCTAAAAGTAGATGGAAAGACTGTGTGAATGAGGACTTCCCCATTTTAAAAGAAAAGAACGGGAGATTAATTGCTGGGAGAAAGGAAAAAACTTTTTTGTAATACAAAAATAGTAACAATAAAAAAAATTTGCTATTTGAAATTGATTGAAAAAAATAAACCAAAAGAGGTTCTTTAAATAAATTCTATTCACCTTTTAACAAAATATGTTTAATGTTATAAAAATATAGAATATTATTTATTTGTCTGTGTATTTTGTTTTACTTATGCATATAAAATGAAATTTAAAAAACTGTCTTGCAGGAGTTATCACTTTTTGAGAAAGCTTAACGAATTTAAATATGACGAGTTGAAAATTTCAAGAGAGATTCATTTTTTCCCACCAAGCAAAAATATTTATGTACATTTTTTATTAAACAGTAGTTTATTTTTCAAAGTATTTTTTTAAAAATCAAGATACTGTATGAAATACGCACATACGTACGTATAAAATATTGACAGTAAAATTTAAGTACAAAAATTTTTTAAGTTAGAACGAGAGAACATATATATAATATTATCACAAAGAGAACACAATTGGAACGATTTCAACCTGAATTTAATTTCAGATGTTTATTCAGTTTCTTTTGAATCGTTATCTTACACATTTACAAAAATATTTATGTACATTTTTTTATTAAATAGTAGTTTATTTTTCAAAGTATGTATGTTATTTTTTTAAAAATCAAGATACTGTATGAAATACGCACATACGTACGTATAAAATATTGACAGTAAAATTTAAGTACAAAATTTTTTTAAGTTAGAACGAGAGAACATATATATAATATTATCACAAAGAGAACACAATTGGAACGATTTCAACCTGAATTTAATTTCAGATGTTTATTCAGTTTCTTTTGAATCGTTATCTTACACATTTACAAAAAAATTTCATTGAATTATATGGTCTGTCAAAAAAGAGTTTGGAAAACTACTCAAAAATAAAATATCAGTTCAACTGAATATAACGCATAAATCCTGCAGTAAGAAATATAATATCAGCAAAATCTTTGATAAAATATTTTTTTCATCGTGTACTTAAGCACTTCTACGAAACCGATTTTAAAGATAAAATATAAAAAAACTTACACTGCCATTCTGTAACTAAACTTTAACTTATAAAATCAAAATATTCTAAATTAATTTTAATTTTTAATACACAAAGTTGAATGCATAATGGTATTGAAATGCAAAACAAAATAAAAAACAAACATGTTATATCACAAATATAAAGAGGTGGCTTACTTGGCTGAGTGCTTTACGATGGATTTCGCTGAAGTGCCAGCGCAGTGCAGTTGTACTCTGTACAACTGATTACAGACTTCGAAAGATTTAGCAATTACAGATAAGAGTTCTTGTTTGCACTGGAGAAAGTTAGTCCCACGAATCATTTCCGCCATTTTATTTCTGAAATTTCTAACTGATATTAGAATTTTAATCACTTAGTTTTACGATGAAATATACATGTATATATTTTTAAAAATCGAAAGATAATTTAATAACCCCCTACTGCATAACCACATGTAAAACAAAGTTTACAGAAATATTGATGAGATAAGAAAATTAAAGGAAAGCATACGCGCGAAACGAATTCCACACACAGACACACATAATATAACGATAAAGAGGTAATTTGAAAAAAATGAAAGTTTTAAGAGCAATTGTAAGTATAAATTCATTCAAAAGATAAAGAGCACTATTAAAAAAATTTTAAAGAGTAGTAGTTCAAGGAAAAAAACATTTTTTTTTCATTGGTTATTGGTTACCTTTTTTATAAATGTTGCACTTTGAAACAATACGATGATTAATGAAGACTTAATTCTGAACCACGGACAAATGATGAAGACCTCACCTGAGCTAGTATCTTACTCACAAAAATACCACACCATGTCGATGGTAGGAGATTGAACCTCAACAGATTTAACGTGCACTAGCCCCTCTACACTGCGGAAATCTCTTTTTGATTGAAAAAGGTTTGAAAATAATCCTTCTATTGTGAAACAGAACTTTTTTTCAAATAAAGAGTTTGAATATCATTACAATTGAATGTGAAATTTAATCCACTTAATTTACATAATTTGAAGTAGGTTAGAAACAACAATTTAACTTTTTAGAGAAATGTTTCTTAGATTGTGTAATAATTTAAAGAATTTAATAATTATCTGAGAATAAAAATGAAAGAAATTATAATGAGAGGAAATTTCTCATTAAAGTTCAATAACGTAAAATTTATTGTACATAAAACTAATATTGAATTTATTTATTATTTTTTTCTTTAATGATGAAATGCAAAATTCACATAAAATTACTTTCTTATATCAGGAGATATGATTATTTTGTGAAGCAAATTCATTTCAGTAATTTCTCTTGAAGACACTGGAAACTCTTTAAAATCTGAATTCTAACTATTATGGAGAGTTTTAAAGACGGTAATTAAAAGTAACTTTTGTTAATATAGTTACGAATTTTGTGTAATGAATGTTTAAAATAGTGTAAATAATTTATATTATTCTATGTCAAAATTGTAACATTCGCAAACAATGCCGTTCTTTACATCATAAAGGCGATTCAATGGAAACTGGGCAAAATATTGACGATAGAGCCAAGTTGGCATCATCTTTGGCAACCATTTTTGGTGATTTGGCAACTACATGGATGCTTCAGGAAATTACAGGAGAAATCTACTAATATAACGATTTATGACGTAAGCGGATTTTTCAAGAAAAATCCGTGTAGAATATAAGTAGAGAGTTGTTCGTCGAAACAATTAGTATTGTCTTGACCATTGAAAGGGTTAGTATTGATTTGACCTTGAAAAGTAGACCGGTGATTAGTTTGGCTGTTGAATAGGACGAGCGAGTGCTAGTGAATAATCTTTAACATATTTGTATTTTAGACACTTATAGTTGTGTCTGAACGCCGTAGAAGATGTGAATGTCTTCTGAGATTTATTTAGCAAATTTTGCTACTGTATACTGCATTCAAGCAGTGGCATAACGGAGAACATTTGCTCCCCTGCAAAGGCAGGTTTTGGGATTCCCCAAGTCGGATTTTACGAAGAGTAGGTACTTGGCAGCACTCAGGCTTTGAGTCCCCTAGAACCTTGCCTCCCCCCACACAATGTAGGGATGCACGTTACGCCACTACACTCAAGTATTGTTTTTCTACAATATTCTTCAGAAGAATTGTCTGGTTCTTTGAGACTAAAATCCTCAATCTACCTAACAATAATATTTTTTTTTAAAAATACATGATTGCCAATTATAAATATACATACAAGGCTTACTTCAATATGAGAAATAATAAAGTAAAAAAAATTGATGAATGTTACAAGCATTGAATTTTATAATTCTTATGAAATGTAAATTAGTACAACTTTAAAAAAAGATTTTTTAAGAAAGTAAGATCTCAAAACACAAAAGCTTTGAAAATCAATTTGTATTTTTTTTTATCTTTGATATTTATGATAAAAATTGTAATCTAATAAATTCGTAACATTTTGATAAAAACCATTTGAATGAAATTTCTTCACTTTCTTCACAAATATCAGATGTTAAACAATGTAAGTTGAGCAACAATCGAGTCGTTGAGATAATCAACATAAAATAGCTTGTTTTATCTCCAACGAATGCACTCATTTTTACTTATATCCTAGGTAGATTTACTATCAAGTATACTCTTAAAATGTTAAAAAGTGCACTAAAAATGTTTTTAACTGTATATATAAATCTATTGTAAGCAATCTATAATACGCAAAATATAATTTGCACATTTCTGCATAAAATCAGAAAGTTTAAAATCTCTACAGATAACTAAATGACTGTTTTTATATATATAAACAGCAATTTTATGATACTAAAAAAAGTTACTTCTTTTACACCTAAAATATTATCTTCACGTTGAAGGTACACGAAGGTATCATTTTTTATTTTTATGCTAAATTTAAACTTCTTTTTCTCTTTACTTCTTAAGTTGCGCCCTCCTCTGCATTCCCCCCGCTAAGCATTCACTAATAAATTGGCTCCAGTTATTTGTGGAGGCCCAAAAGGATTAAAAGACTCTTTTTTTCCCTTCATATACACAATTTCTCCCGACAGGGCCGGCTCTAGCAGTTTTGCCGACCCGGACAAAAATGGAAAATGCCACCTCTCTCTTTAAAGCAAAGAAGATTAAAAGAGATAAATTGTTCACATGGATACATGCCTGTAAAACTTGAATAATACTTACGAATATATATATATATATATATATATATGTCAGGTTAAAAGTTTAGATTCAAAATTAAGGAAGTGATAAATGAAAATAGAAAATAGAGCGAACTCTTTACCATCGCGTAAGGATTTGTGAGTAAATAAGCCTATTTAAAGGTGGAGCAAGCGCTGACGAAGGAGAACGCATACTGGAAAAGGCTTAGCTGGTGACTCCTCGCCGATATGTACCACACAGTTATGTTCCAAAGGGCCGCCATATTGGATTTTATGTGATTGAAGCGAAATAAAGACATTCTTATTGAGATGATGCCCTCCTCATCTTACCAGAAGGCATGGGGCCTGACATATATATATATATATATATATATTGTTGCGTTTTCGGGGGTTCGAAATGATTGAAGCCGAAGAGCGGGATCCAAAACAATTTTATTCTTGGCCAAAACAGTCCTCCACAAATTGTAGAACAGTTCGAGAAAGTCACGTACAATCGATGAAAATACTGATAACACAGATGTAATACACTAACAAAAGCAATAGTAAACACTCAGCACAAAAATAATAACTCAATAAAAGCAATAGCACACGCACTATGCAATCGTCTCTCTCTCAAGCACAGAGAGGTATCACTTGCATGAAAGCTGAGATCTGACTAACTGACTAGCCGGCCCGGGCCTTTTTATACCTTTCGGTCAGAAACCTCTTGCACTTGCCAGAATAATCGAGAAATAGAAAGGTCTAGCAAAATCCGGAACGTACGAGAAAAGCTCAATACAGTAATACATTCGATACAATAGTGTTACAATACCGCGATAGGGTTGCCAGACAGGGTTATTAGGAGCAGGGTTGCCATGGTCGCCAAGCTTATCACCCACATTTGGCGATATATCGCCAAATACGGCGCCAAAAATTAAGTCGCCAAATCCGTCGCCAACTTGGCGCTAGCTGCAATATTTGGCGAGTTTACCATTTAAACCAATGTTAAAGCATGGGGGCCGTGCAATGCAGTGGAAATGATATTACAGGTAAACAGGGTTGAAATCACATTAGATACGACAAATTAAACTGTAAAAATGAACACAAATGAGTAGAAACAATTAGAATAAGACTAAATTCGTAACATTGCACCCCTCTCAAGAACTGCACGTCCCGGGCAGTACAACCCTTCATCAGACGTTAACATAATAATAAAGCAATTGATTAAAAACAACTAAATGAATATGCAATAATAAACATGTAATACATAGTACAAAATAAACACCTAATGCATAGTACAAAATAAACACGTACAAAACAATAAACAAAATTATTTACAAGATTATATATATATATATATATATATATATATATATATATATATATATTACATATATTTACACTAACTTATTTATACAAGAGCATGGTCAAAATAAATTACACGATAATTGACACACTAAGAATTATGGCCATAATATGGAGCAAGCCTGTCGTAATGAACGACTCTAGGCTTCGAATTCGTTGACTTACGGATCCGGATTACGACGTCGTTTATTATCTTTAAAATTGTATAAGGACCGTCCCAATGCGATTGTAGCTTAGGAGAAAGTCTTTTGCGTCGAGTCGGGTTGTAGAACCATATCTTGTCACCTTCCTTGAATTGATGTCCTGTGGCTTTTGTGTCGTACCGAGTCTTCATCTTCTCCGTCCTCAGGTTGATCCGTTCTCGAGCCAAATTGTGTACATCTTCAAAACGTGCCTGGAGATTCTGCACGTACTCCTCAGGCGATGAAGGTGTATCCGGAGGGCGACCAAACAGCAGGTCACAAGGGAGACGAAGATCCCGGCCAAAAAGCATCTGGGATGGAGAATATCCGGTAGTCTCGTGAACGGCGCTGCGGTACGCTAGCAGAAAGAGAGGAACTTTCTGGTCCCAGTCTTGTTGGTTCTTGGAGACCATCAGTGAGAGGTTATTCAGGATGGTACGATTAAACCTCTCCACCATGCCATCTGACTGTGGGTGCAAAGGTGTGGTCTTGTCAATTCCGAGTAGTTCACAGACCCCCTTCAATACCACAGAGACGAAATTTCTTCCCTGATCGGAATGAAGTTGAAGAGGTACCCCATATCTCGATATCCAGTGCTGCACTACAGCCTCCGCTACGGTGGGGGCTTCCTGATCCGGAAGGGGGTACACTTCGGGCCATTTCGTGAAGTAGTCCATGTAGGTACTTATTACCAGACGCAGTCCTTGGCAGAGGTCCCAGGATATCGAAAGCGATACGTTCGAAGGGTGCTCCAACATTGTAGCGATGCAGCTTCCCTCGGCTACGTATCTTTGGCCCCTTCCGAGCTGAACAGGCATCGCAGGACTTGCACTACTGTTCCACGTCAGCTCTCACTTTACCCCAGAAGAATCGCTCTCGAACTCGGTGCAAAGTTTTCATGACGCCGAAATGACCTCCTGTTGGGCTGCCATGCAATTCTTTGAGTAACTCTGGGATACGAGATCGAGGAAGTACTAATTGCCACCTGAATGTCTTTCCATCCTCTGATTCGAATTTTCGGTATAGAACACCATTCCTGAGATGTAGAGAATTCCAGAGGGCCCAATACTGCTTAGTTGTAGGACTATAAGCCGAGATGTCCTGCCAACTTGGTTTATTGCTGGAAGACTCCATAAACTCTATAAGGGGTTTAATATCAGGATCCGCCATCTGGTCTTCTCGAACTTTTTCGTCACTCCAGGGATCGGGTGGCGTCGCTGTTGAAGTTGTTATCTGGCTTATAGCATAGTCATATTTGGTCTCTACTCTGGAACAATGACGACAATTTTCTGGGCATGGTCTTCTTGAAAGGGCATCAGCATTTCCATGCGAGGAGCCTTTACGATGTCTGATGTCAAAGTAATACTCGTTGAGCCGTTGTATCCATCTGGCTACCTGGCCTTCAGTATTTCTAAAATTCATTAGCCAGGTTAAAGAGGCATGATCGGTACGTAGAAGAAATTTTTGGCCATAGAGATAGTGATGGAAATTCTCGATGGCTTTCACAATAGCCAGTACCTCTTTTCGAGTGACACAATAATTTCTTTCCGGTTTCGATAAACACTTACTCCAATAAGCTACGACTCGTTCCTGGCCATCTATTTCCTGAGATAATACTGCTCCGACACTCTCATTACTGGCATCAGTGTCCAAGATAAATGGCTTGTCCGGTTGTGGATATATTAAGATCGGTGAAGACGTTAAAGCTTCTTTAAGCTGGAGGAAGGAATCTTCACATTCTTTTGTCCACTGAAACTTTTGTTTACTTTCTGTTAGCCTGTGCAAGGGTCTTGCGATGTTAGAGAACCCTTTCACAAACTTTCGGTAATAAATACATAGTCCCAGGAATCTACGCAGCTCACGGAGGTTTTCAGGGCGTTTCCAATTCTTTACGGCGGACACTTTTTCGGGGTCGGTACGAACACCTTCTGCAGAGATGATGTGTCCCAGATAATTGACTTCTTTCTGGAAGAACTTGCATTTCGAAGGGTTTAGCTTCAAGTTAGCGTCGCTTAATTTTGATAACACCTTCCGGATATTTTGAAGATGTTCTTCAAACGTACGCCCTCCTATTATGACGTCATCCAGGTAAATAAGGCAAGCTTCAAAAGTCAGACCCTTTAGCACGGTCTCCATCAGGCGCTCGAAAGTAGCTGGCGCATTGCAGAGCCCGAACGGCATGACCTTGAACTGCCATAGTCCTTGGCCGGAAGTGAATGCTGTTTTTTCTCTATCTTCGGGATGGATCTCCACTTGCCAGTATCCGCTCTTTAAATCTAAAGTCGAGAACCATTTATGACCGGAAAGGGTATCCAGGGTGTCATATATCCTTGTGGAAGAGGGTAGCTGTCCTTCTTGGTGACGTCGTTAAGTTTTCGATAGTCCACGCAAAATCTTGTGGAGCCATCTTTCTTACGAACCAAGACGATTGGAGATGCCCACGGACTCGAAGACGGTTCTATGATGTCATTTTCCTGCATCTCTCGTAGTAGTGTTCCGACCTCTTCCTGTTTAGCAAACGGCAAGCGTCCGTCTTGGGTGCTGTTTAATCGGCGGATGGGCTGCTGTATCAATTCTGTGTTGTGTCAATGTTGTAGGGCCAATATCGCTACTGTTTCTAGAAAACACGTCTTCAAATTCTTGGAACAGTCTTTCTGCGGAGCTTTTCTGTTCGGGGGACAATTCAGCATTTTCTAGAAGGTCGGGAGTCAACTGTTGAGGCGAGTTGGATAGGAGCAAGCTCGAACTTTTGCAGACACACGTTACTGGACTGCAGGTTGCCAACACTTCACCTTTCTCGAACACTCTAGGTTTTTCAGTTACTCTGCAAATTCTTACCGGGATAGTTTTTCTGGAAAGATCCACTAGCGTCGAAGCTATTAGCAATCCATTCGCTTTATTTTCCGCAGATCCAATTAGGCCAGAGTTGAAACTCACATCGTTACCGATGTATCCAGGTACTATGATTTCAGTCCTTGGGGGAATGGTAATATTCTCGTTAGCGGTTACCTTTCGAATAGATTCTGTCCTGTGTTCAATTTTGAATATAGTGACTTCTTCGTGTATGGAACGTAATTCGTTCTTGTTGAAGTCTAGAGTGAAACCATGCTCCTTTAGAAAGTCCAGTCCAAGAATGAAAGGGTCTGCAATATCTGCGACATACACAGCATGTTGGTAGGTAGTGTCTCCAAACTTGATCTTGACTTTTAATTTTCCGTGAATATCAATCTTTTCCCCCGTCACGGTCTGTAGCACCACGCGGGGCGGGGTCCAGATAAGTTTCTCTTTTAATTTTTGAGCCAGATCGTTCCGAATGATAGACACATTGGCTCCTGTATCGATGATCATGTTGCAGGGAAGCTCGTTAACATGTCCCATTATAAAAATTCCATTCTCACCGGTACTCTTTGTCGAAATTTGACACACTTGAAAGTGGGGCTTTCCAAAATCTGGCAACCTCCGCCCCACGAGATGGCCATTAATTACTTTTCCGACACCTCCTTCTGGGAGGCGCTATTAGTTTCAGCGCCTTGGCGTGCCCGGCAGCTTCTCTGCAGATGCCATTCTCGACCGCAGGTCCAGCATTTAAGGGTCTTCTTCCCGTCTGCTTTTTGGGACATCAAAGACTCAACTCTATTCATGAAGCTTCTCATCTGTCGCTCTAACCGCTCCACACTTGAGTTCGACGTGTCCGATTCGTTGACGGCTCGTATGGGGTGTCTGTCCTTTCGTGTTGCTTGCTGGGCTGCCTCGAATTTCATAGCAAACACTAGGGCCCCCTTTAAGTCCTTGAGATCCGCCATTCGGAGCGCTTTCCGGATTTCCGGATCACGCACCCCGTCGATGAAGTGTTGCAGCGCCAGGACTTCTCTTACTTCAGTCGGACAGTCAGAAAACGCCAAGTGAGAAAGCCTCTCGTCGTCCGTCGCCAGTTCTTGGAGCGTTTCGGACACTTTCTGCTGCCGTGACTTTAGCTGGAGTCTGCTGTAATCCTTCACACATTTCTCTCCGAAGCGTAACTCCAGAGCATTAACGAGAGCGTCGAAATCCAGCCGCTGTGTTTCCGGCAAAGTTTGCAAAATGTCAGCAGCGTCGGCTCGAAGAGAAGCAGCTAACTGGCAGGCCTTGGTCTGGGAGTCCCACTGGTTTGCATCCGCCACTATGGAGAATTGGGTCTTATTCACCTGCCAAGAGGACTTTCCGTCATATGTAGAAAGCTTGATGGAAGGCTTGGAATAAGGAGCTTGAAACTTAAATTCATCCCCTTGGCCTGTCATGACTTTCTGCTTCAATTTCTCTAGGTCACTCCTGAACGAGATGGAAACATCTTCTAACTTTTCGAAAATTTTCGCATCTAGTTTGCTCTCCATATCTTCGAATTTATTTTCAAATTTGTTCTCTATATCCACAAATTTGTTTTCGAATTTATTTTCCACCGACTCGATTCTTCCTTCCATTTCTTCAAATTTCTTGTCCATAGTCGTCAATTTGTCGCCAATGCCCTTCAGATCACTTTTCAACTCTTCCTTGTTCGCGGTCAGTTTGTTATTCAACTCGTCCATATTGGCGCTGATCTGCTCGTTTACGTTAGTAAGCTTGGTATTCACTTCTGCGATATTGGTGGTCAACTCCGATTTCATTTCGCCCATGTTGGCATTCATGCTGGCGGTCAAGTCCGATTTCATTTCAGTCAATTTTTCTAGAATAGTCTGGAACTGGGCCTCCATCGCTCTTGTTGTTGGCATTCAATCCCACTTCTGACACCAATTGTTGCGTTTTCGGGGGTTCGAAATGATTGAAGCCGAAGAGCGGGATCCAAAACAATTTTATTCTTGGCCAAAACAGTCCTCCACAAATTGTAGAACAGTTCGAGAAAGTCACGTACAATCGATGAAAATACTGATAACACAGATGTAATACACTAACAAAAGCAATAGTAAACACTCAGCACAAAAATAATAACTCAATAAAAGCAATAGCACACGCACTATGCAATCGTCTCTCTCTCTCAAGCACAGAGAGGTATCACTTGCATGAAAGCTGAGATCTGACTAACTGACTAGCCGGCCCGGGCCTTTTTATACCTTTCGGTCAGAAACCTCTTGCACTTGCCAGAATAATCGAGAAATAGAAAGGTCTAGCAAAATCCGGAACGTACGAGAAAAGCTCAATACAGTAATACATTCGATACAACAGTGTTACAATACCGCGATAGGGTTGCCAGACAGGGTTATTAGGAGCAGGGTTGCCATGGTCACCAAGCTTATCGCCCACATTTGGCGATACATCGCCAAATTCGGCACCAAAAATTAAGTCGCCAAATCCGTCGCCAACTTGGCGCTAGCTGCAATATTTGGCGAGTTTACCATTTAAACCAATGTTAAAGCATGGGGGCCGTGCAATGCAGTGGAAATGATATTACAGGTAAACAGGGTTGAAATCACATTAGATACGACAAATTAAACTGTAAAAATGAACACAAATGAGTAGAAACAATTAGAATAAGACTAAATTCGTAACAATATATATATATATATATATATATATATATATATATATATATATATATATATATATATATATATATATATATATATATATATATATATATATATATATATATATATATAAAGTCTTCAGAAATACAAAATAATTTGAAATTAAGGACATAATTACTTGTTATTATTTCCTAGGAGTAAAATGTACGAGAAGACATCGCCCATTTTAGCAGGCCAATTTCTTCGAAAAAGAGTGTACTGACGGTGGGGATCACAAGCGTTTATTTTCACTTATACTAACTACATTCAAGACTAAAATAAACTGTCTCTTATGGGTCTGTATCTACTAAAAACTGTTATTACGCCTGTTCCCTTTAGGATAGCTGACACCGGACATCGTATGGGCGAAAGGAATGTCCGTTGTGACCTCACTCCTGGATGGAGAGAAAGCTACTAGTGAAAGATGGGTAAGCGTATCAAATTTCATCTTTTAACACATACTTTCACTTTGAACTCTTCAAGTTTCAATATGAAAGAAAAACAGATATTTAACATACAGAGTGCAAAATAAGAAAATCAGATACGTTAAATAAAATACCAAATTCACACCCAATAATATTTCAGGAAATATATCAATTTTTTTGTAACAAAAAAAAATGTTTACCAAATTCAATCCAAATGCCGCCCTGGGCAGTGGTCCGGTTTGTCCGGTCCTAAAGCTACAACTGCTCCCGATGGATATCAACACTTTTTTGCTTCATTCAAGCTAAGAAAGACAACTATTTCTGATTACAAGAAGTCCGACTAAGTGCTGTCTGCAGTTGCTCAAGGTAAATAAGTTGTCCGAAATAATAACAGAAGTAAGATTTGTTTAACAGTTTGTGATAGCCCATGAAGTCGATGAACAATAAATACCATGACTAAAAGTCCTCCCGTTGATGTGATGTGGAAGTTAGAAGAAGGGGGTAAGCACAAACATTGTTTCCTACCAAAATATCATCTCGGCAGAAAAGCAAAAAAAAAAAAAAAAAAAAGGAGCCACAAAATTTTCTTATAATATTTTGTGCTACTTTTCCATCATTCAATAAAATAGAAGTGACAATAGGAAAACTCAACCAGGTTGCAAAGAGTTAAAATCAAGTCATACAAAAAAAAAAAACTCTAATAAGTCAATTCCTACTTCGTTAGAAAAATGTACTGGAGCCCACTATTGTAGCTAATTGTAACTTCAACAGAAGCAACGCGGAATAAGTTTAAAATTAAAAAATAAAATTTAATTAACAAATAAATAATTGAAGAGACTGTATTAACATCAAGTGTCGTCCACTACAAGTTTAAAAGAATGTATTTGAACTTGAAAGAATGAATAAAAAGTATTAGGTTGGGGAAAAAGAAATCCAATTTTTTGCATCAAATTCAAGACTTTATTTAACATGTTTCAGATTGTCCGATTTAGGTCAAATATACACTGTTCCATTGTATAATTTGTTGCCATTTTAAAGGCAGCTTCATAATGCTTCTCTCATAAAAGTCTTAGTTCTTATTGGCGAAAAACTCTAGTGATCGATTTTCACACTCTTCTCTTGATCCCAATTTCTTACCACTCAGGAAGTTTTCAATGCAAGAAAAAGGTGGTAATCGCTTGGTGCCAGGTCTGGACTATATGGTGGATGCATTAAAACTTCCCAATCAAGCTCCAAGAGATTCTGGCGAGTCACTACAGACGTGTGAAGGCCTGGTGTTGTCCTGAGGGAACACAACACCTCTTCTGTTGGCCGTTTCTGGTCAATCGCTAATTTCAAACGGTCTAGTTGTTGACAGTAGACACCTGAATGTAGTGCCACTCATAATAAATTATTCCTTTGCAATCCCACCAAATACACAGTAGAACCTTCCTGGCCGTTAGTCCTGGTTTGGGCACCGTTTGAGCTGTTTCACCGTGCTTTATCCACGATCATTTTCGCACAATACTGTCGTATGTGAACCATTTTACATACCCAGTCACCATCTGTTTAAGAAATGAGTCGATTTCATTTCGTTTGGCCAAGGCTCACCAGATGAAAATTCGACCCATCATGATTTTTTTATGTTAATTGGATCGGGATTCTTTTTGAATCCCACATTGCGCAAATGGTTCAGAACTGTGATATGGTCAATCTTTAGTTCCTGGGGGATGCTACAGCTACTAAAATGTTGGTCATCTTCAATTATTTATGTGATTTTATCGAGATTTTCGATGACGGGCCCGCCTGTGCGAGGTGCATCTTTAACATCAAGAAGGCCTGAACGAAAATTGCACGTAATTAGCTGTTGCAGTATCGGCACCATTCACAATCTCAGCCACCTGGCTTGCATTTTCACCTTTATCAAAGAAAAACTGTAAAATGTACTGAATTTTCTCCATTTTAACACCCTTTAACTCACAACTGAATGGATCAAACAAAAAACACCAAAAGAATTTTTTTTTGGGTGTGAAATGTCACCTTGACCACGAGCATAAATTTGAAACTGCTTGATCGATACTTCACGAGTTATCGAAACTGCAGCCATCTACCGAAAAATAATGGATTAATTTTTCCCCATCCTAATAATTTATTAACGATTGGAAATTTGAATAAGATATAATATATGTATATATATATATATGTGAAGTTGAAGGCACTATTGCAAGCCCCCTTAGCATCCCCCAAGAGAGAGCAATGTCCCCGACGGGGGAAAGGAGAGACGGAACATCAGAACTAGACAGAATCCGTTTGGACCGCAAGAGAGGCAGACGCGCATTGACAGAGCAGTAATAACTCTTAAAAAATAATGAAAGCCAATTAGGCTACGACGCGCGTTTAAATGTTTCACTCCATTCATTAATTGTTATTTACCCTTTTATTTATTCTTGTCTTAAAAATAAACAGATTATTCTGGCAAATCCCAGTTTACGAATTCATCCCAAGTAACAACATAACATTTGGGAGCTCGGCCTCAAATTAAATTAAAAACCCCTAGAAAATACAACGAGTCAAGACTGGTGGACCACGCACGCTTCAACGACGAAACCGACAACGAAAACCACAACGACGAAATCATCAACGGTGAGTCCATTAGAATTTACTCCTTTATTGTTCTGAAGATATTTATTTACGATGGTCTGTCTAGAGGAAATTGCTGCTATTGCGAACATATTAAAGACGGCCCCTGCTTCAACGGTACAACTTCTGCACAAAATTGTTAATGACGAACCCTACAGTAAATCTTCTAGAAAAGAGTTAAAAAAATTCGCGGGTTTCCCACAGAATTACGACATTGAAGCACGAAAGGATAAAATTTTAAAGGACTTTACGAAAACTGAACTTATTACCGTCTGCACTATATTAGGACTGAATTGCGCGGGAAGCGCCAAAGAATTAAGCGAGCATATATTTAAAAATTTATCAGATCTTGCATCTTTAAAAAATAATTTTACCGAACAATTGACGGATGACGAAGATGAAGATTCGGCGCCCTTTTCGCTAGAATCTACGAACGACGCGAATAAACAACCCCCTCACCCCCGCCAATTTATCACTTGCCTTCTCCGCAGGATGTTTTTGTTCCCCTCCCTCAAACACAACGAAATCAAAGCCAAAGAGGGAACGAAGAGAATGTATTTTTGTTAAAGGACCTTTTTTCAACTATGAGGTCGTTTACGGGAAATGATAATTACAGCGTTAAAGCTTTTTTTTTTTCGCGACGTAGAAGAAAACTTTATTTTTATCCCACACATATCTGATTTGCAAAAAATTATTTGTGTCAAAACGTTTGCTTCAAGGTTCTGCAAAGACTTTTATCCAAACTCTCCATAACATATTAACGTATAGTTCTCTTAAAGCTGCATTAATTGAAGAATTTGAAGATTTATTTTGTTCTTACGACGTCCACAAGGAAATGCAAAAACGGAAATTACGCCCTACGGAATCTCTATTTGAATATTTTTGGCCATGCGTGAAATTGCTTCAAAAGCACACTTTCATTTAGACGATCACAGCCTGATTATGTATTGTATAACTGGTATACCTGATTCTAACCATAATAAATTGATATTATATGCATGTAAAAGTATTTCAGAATTTAAAGAAAAGTTAAAGATATATGAAAAGATTTTTATGCAAAATAATTCTTATTGTATTGATAATGAAAACAAGCGTACAAAATTTAAGCAGTATGATTTTCCTACATCTAATAAAAATATGTGTTCTGATAATAAATTTCATAATAAAGATGAATTTAATGATGCTAATGTTAATAAGAGTGATGTACGTATACGTTGTTATAATTGTGGATTATTTAATCATACTTCTAATGAATGTTACCATAAAAATAAAAGCTTTAAAATGTTTTAATTGTAACCAATTTGGTCATAAAAGCTCTCAGTGTGTATTTAAAAAACCTGATGTTAAAAATGAAATTGTTAATGAGATTGTTAGTGAAGTTGTTAATGAAATTAATTCCTCATCAGAAATGCGTAAAACTGTTAAAATAAATGGCTATGATTTTGATGCTCTTATTGATACGGGTAGTACTATTACTTTAATACGCGAAAGTGTTTATCAAATTCTTGGAAGACCGACGTTAAATGCTACGAAAATAAAATTAACTTCTTTCGGTAAGAGTGAAATTAAAACCTTTGGATCTTTTAAATCCACTATTGATATTGAAGATAACAAATTTATGACGGACATTTATGTTATTAACAATTCGCAAACAACTATTGATGTAATTATTGGAACTGATGTTTTAAAACAAACTGAATTTAAAATTAGTGCAAGTGGTATAGAATTAATACCTAAGAAAAAGTATCAATTTATTAATTAAATTAATGTATCTAAGGCACATAACCAATCGGAATTAAAAGATAATGCCCTAGAAGTATTACAACTAAAATTAAAAAATGCAGAAGATAAATGTAAAAATTTAGAAATGCACGTATCTAACACATCTACATTATCATTAGAAAAAACGGCGTTATTAGATAAATTTCATGAATTAGAAGAATCAAATTTAGAAAAGGTTGACAAGTTAGTTAAACTTGAAGAAAAGTACGAGATCTTACAAGAAACACTTAAAATTACAGAACGGCGACTTGTTGAGAAAGAAATTGAATGTGCATCGTTAACAGAAAAAATACTCATCGTAAACACACAAACGGAATCAAACGATCCTCCTAAAACATCGATGTCAACTAAAGAACGAGAAATTAAGCCTAGCAAGCGCAAAATTAAGAAGCCAAAGTCTAGTGGAAGAAATGCTAACAAAACAAGTGATAGCGATGAGAATCAAGCCTTTGCCAAAGAGAAAAATGATTTGCTTAGACAGATTGATTTCCTTAACTCCATTATTTTGGATACGAAGTTGAAAGAGCCAAACAAGAGTAAAGCACAGTTCTTTAAAAAACGCAGACAACTACACAAATATAAAAAACACGAATCAGTAAGAACCCAGTCCGGAACACAACTCAAATTACGATCCAAGTTCTGCGAACCCTACCTAATTAAGACCGTCAAACCCCATGACAGAAATGAAGTTAAAAATGTTGGTCAACACGAAGGTCCTCATCTTACATCCACAGCTGTCGATTTCATGAAGAGGTGGTCAACCGCTGATGCCTGACGATTTTACGACTGCAATTTGAGTAACCCCACAGTGACTCTCTGTGAATAGAACTTTGAATAACGAACTGAACTTTTTCTCTTTCCCTTTTTATAGCTTTTTTTTTTTTTGAATAGCTGTGAGCAGCAATGACGAACTACTTCCAGAAAAACAACACCTGTGTGAAGTACTGGAAAGCATCGCACTCTTGTTATTTTTTTTTTTTTTCACTGTTTACAATTTTTTGTTTTATATGTTTGCTTGCAACATTTTGGATTTTCTTTTCGCTGTGGTCAGCTCATTTTCAGGATGGCCGACTGTGAAGTTGAAGGCACTATTGCAAAGCCTCCTTAGCATCCCCCCAAGAGAGCAATGTCCCCGACGGGGGAAAGGAGAGACGGAACATCAGAACTAGACAGAATCCGTTTGGACCGCAAGAGAGGCAGACGCGCATTGACAGAGCAGTAATAACTCTTAAAAAATAATGAAAGCCAATTAGGCTACGACGCGCGTTTAAATGTTTCACTCCATTCATTAATTGTTATTTACCCTTTTATTTATTCTTGTCTTAAAAATAAACAGATTATTCTGGCAAATCCCAGTTTACGAATTCATCCCAAGTAACAACATAACATATATATATATATATATATATATATATATATATATATATATATATATATATATATATATATATATATATGTGGGAGACAACAAGGGGTCCAATACGTTTCTCTTATGATTTATTTAACATTAAACAAAAATTAATTAAAAGGTAGATAAGTTTTTACAGATAAGTTTGACGATGATATTCAGAAGGTAACGCCTGCTCGCGCACCTCTCGCGTTCTCCTTCGCTGCTCAAAGTTTTTTCTCAAGAGTCTCTGTTTTTACAGTTTCAGTTCTGCTTTTACTTAGATGCGCCTGCGCGCGAAGACTGTGTTTTGCTTTTTTTGGCTGCATGCCACAACGGCCATTCTGACCGTACGCTGTCCGCAGCGGTATTTCCATGGAGACCAGATGAGAATCTGAAACATACAAAAAAACGGAACAGACAAGGACTATACGACAAATATATAGAGATTAAACATATCATAATTTTTTCTGAACTAGACAGTTTCTCCATCATGTGGAGGCACCTCTTCGACATCCGGAAGGTTCCACAGGAAAACACATTGTTTCACAGGCATAAGAACGTCTTTTTTAACAAGTTGATCTTTGGTTGAACGCATCGATATTTTCCTCTGTAGAGTTCTGGACGTCTGTTCAAAACGATTTCTCTTTTTTTTCCTTCGCTTCCACTGCCAGGGCTCAAAAATTTTCGAGCAACACAAACCGTCTATAATTACGTTCCATAGGTGAAGGGGTAGGTGAGCGGGAGATGAATTCCACGGAACTCGTTTTCATGGCACAATTGGCTTTCTTACACAATACTATATCAGAACATTTTTCTCTTACAATACTCAATTTTAACTTAGTAATTTTAATTTTATTACATTTATAATCCTTAATTAGAGAACTCGAATCATTTCTAGTATTAAAGTTTTTAACATGTGATAAATCATAACTAGAGTTTTCTATCACATTTGAAACAGAAACATTTGGAAAAGAAACACCACAATCTGCACTCAAAGAGGATCCACTTTCACTCAATAAAACATCACTCTTTGCGTGGCCTAGTTTCTATATTTCAGAATATACACTGGGATGTATAATAAATTCTTCGGTCAAGGTCGGTGATATCGCCGTTCTCACACTTAAGCTAGTAGAGTGTTGATTAAGAGAAATATTTATGGGTTTAACTTCTACCATTCGCTTTTCGCCAAAACATGAGCTTAATGTTATGATTTCTTCGGAAGGTGTTTGCACTCTAATTAGTGAGGAATTTAAAACTGGGATCTGGCAACCTGAGTCGATCAATGCTGTTACGGGCTGATTTTCCACAAAAATGTTTACGTATTGAAGATTTGCGCATTCATCGCTATTTTGTTTTTCGCTCTCGACTTTCAAAGTATTCACATTTATTCTATTATGGATGTGGTCATTAGATTCTTTAGGTTTAAAACGCTTCTCACAGTCTCTTGCGCAATGAGATGAATTACCGCATATATAGCAATTTTTATTTTCTCTTTCATGATATTGGGGATAGTTCTCTTTAATCTTTGTTTTAAAGTTTTGTGATTTATTTTTAAAGGGGTCTTGGGTATATCCATAAGTAATAGGAATTTCTTTATGTGATCCGCTTCTAGATGAAATATAAATATCACACTCTTTAGCTAAATCAATAGGCCTAAACCAATCTTCTGCTTCTCGAATGCCAATATGAGTTGCAGTTTCCTTATTTAAAGTTTCATATAATTTATCAGAAATTATAAGATCACATAGAGATTCAAAGGAATTAACTTTTCTTAACGAACAATAATATTGGAAGTTTGCCGTCAATCTTGCAGCAATTTGGATGTATGTCTCGCCTGATGATTTTACAGCATTTTTAAATGAGTTTAAACACTTGCGAGGGGTTAATTGGAATTCTCTGAGTACTATAGATTTTAGTTTTTCATAGTCATTTAATTCCTCTTCTTTAATATACAGTAAGACGTTATGAGCTCTTTCGCCCAGAAGATTTATTAAAATTTCAGATTTATATTCGTCATTTATTTTCTTGGTTAAAAATGCGCGTTCTAATGATTGGAAGAACAGATTAAAATTTTCAGATCTGGTGGGAACAGGAAGAGATAAAGTTTTTATACTTTTTATCATATTTTCTATGTTAGTTTCGAACTGTTTTTCTTCGACTTTAGCTGCAGGATTTAAACTTAATGCTTTATTTTTAGCTAATTGAAGTTCGATTTCTTTTTCTAATTTTGCTAACTGAAGTTTCGCGAGCTCAATTTTTTGTTCTGAAGTTACCTCTCTTTCGTTTTGCGATACTCTCTCATCTATACAGTTTTGAATTAAAAGTTTTAACGAAATCTGGATCACTTTCAAATGTACTACTGTTCTCAATTTTAGTCTTTAGTTTAACTATAGTGTCAGTACTTTCGACAGTACCGTCTAGCTCCTCAACAACTCTTATGAGATCCTCTTTAAGAGCGTTTTTATACATTTTAGAAAAATTTAGAAAGATCCTACCTTTTTTTTTTTTTTTTTTCTGGCTCCCTTGTTGCTCGCACGTACGATGTATCCAATGAAGAAAAAACGTTGTGAATCCACTGATTTCACCTCTTCGCAGGTTATATCGTTAGATGAAAAATAGTTCTTGAAATTGTTCGATTTGTCACCTCTTCGCAGGTGTTTGTGAGTGGTTCCAACCTCAACCATTTTCGTCGATGGGTTTTCCAACCTCTACACAGGCGGAATATTTGTCGATGGTTCGTTGAAAAATACACCTCTACACAGGTTATTTTTGTTATTTGTTCCGACCTCTACACAGGTGGAATATTTGTCGATGGTTCGTTGAAAAATACACCTCTACACAGGTTATTTTGTTATTTGTTCCGAAAAATGGCGGAGCGTCTCCTTCACGGACGCTGTTGTTCATTGTCCAGACTTTGGTTCAAAATCGAAATTTTATCTATCCCGGCCGAGCCCCCATAATTTGTGGGAGACAACAAGGGGTCCAATACGTTTCTCTTATGGTTTATTTAACATTAAACAAAAATTAATTAAAAAGGTAGATAAGTTTTTACAGATAAGTTTGACGATGATATTCAGAAGGTAACGCCTGCTCGCGCACCTCTCGCGTTCTCCTTCGCTGCTCAAAGTTTTTTCTCAAGAGTCTCTGTTTTTACAGTTTCAGTTCTGCTTTTACTTAGATGCGCCTGCGCGCGAAGACTGTGTTTTGCTTTTGGCTGCATGCCACACACACACACACACATATATATATATATATATATATATATATATATAGTTTGAATTGAAAAAAATACTGAAGCATAATGAAGTAGGTAAGGAAAGTAAGTAGGCTTACAAACATTCGTAAAAAATTGTCGATAAGTGAAATAACAAAAAAATCCATTTTTCGAAGGAAAGCAGTGTTGAAAAATAAGAGTACTGCAATGAAATAAAATATGAAGGATTTTTAAGTGCGGAGGAAAATAGGAAATTATTAAAAGCAAGGTGTGTGGGGAAAAAATTTTAAAAGTAAAAATTTTAAACCAGAAGAAAAAATTATTAAGAAAGAAATTAAATACTAAGAATTACAAAGGGGTGGGCTAAAGAGATGAATGAATGTGAAATGTTATGAATTCAATTCGACAACTATCCCACCCTGAACAATATACCCAACATTCCAATCGATGAAACGAATTATTTGAAAGAATTTGAGAAAAGAATTTTTTTTATTGAAATACACACAAACTGTCCAAGACATGTACCCTGCGATGTAGTTTAAGCATTTTCTTAGTAGGTTGCACTGCGAAATTTTAACTGAGAGTATAAAAATATAAAAATAAATATTATTCTAACCGAAGAGTCTGTCCCTTTAAAGTAATGAAACTTTCAATATTTGGCAAAACCCCAGTTCTCTAAAATGTTTTCTTTCATCTACGTCCACATTCACTGCAAAAATTCAATTTTCAAGGTCAACAAAGAAAGCAGTGCGTTCAATTACTCACTTCTCTCATTAAGTTTCGAGATAGGGAACGCGATGTTCTGAGGGCTTCAAAAGCTAGGGTTTGCAGCTCCGGGATCCCGAGATCCTGGGATCACGAGATTTAATTTTTGCTTGAAATATATTTCGATATAAGTCTCAGAAAATTTATATATTTTTTAATGAAATATACATGTAAAATGTTATTTGATATAATTACTACTCTTGAGCCATTCGAAACAACTACTGAAGCACTCTGCAGTCGACATAGCAATCTGTTAACAAAAGCCATACATTTTATGTTAAATAAGGTAAAGATGCACACGATGCAAAAAGAGTTATAAGTAAAAAATTATATGCAGCTCTCATTGCTCGTATGGAAGAATGTCGTACAGATCTAAGTGGTTTGCTGCAATAGTTACACAATGGTGTAAGCGACGTCTAAGGAATAGATTTTGCCATAGTTCCTTCTTGAATTTAAATGCCTTAAATTAATAGTGGACACTTCGAATCCCACTGCATTACTAACAGCTCATGCAACGGGATCTTCTATTTTAAACGAGGTAAAACTTGAGATTGATTCATATGCATGTAGTTCAGATTCAATAACTGAATCAATTTGTACACAAAAACCATTAAGTATAGCAGAAGAACTAGATAAAGTGTTAAAGAGGGATGTGCACCAATGCAACCTGTTAGATTTGAGGCAATGTCGTTAAAAAGAAACTTCTCTTTTTTAAAACAGAGGGAGACGTGGTAACTACCTGGAAAGAACATACTCCTATTAAATGATGATAAAGCCTACCGATGTGTAGTCTTTGCTAGAATTTTCTTCAGCAAGACAATTTGTAACAAAAATAAGAAACCGTTTAAACGATGGATGAACTGTGTTTTGTAAAAGCCTATTTACAGAAGCACAAGAAATGAATAAAAATGTTTTTTTAACTTCATTATGTACTATTTTTTATTTGTTTTTTTTATGATGAATAAGTTTCGTTTTGATTTGTTTCAATAAATTCTACTATTAAACCGATTGTTTAATTATTTTTACAGTTTTATCATGTAATTTAAACTAAATTATAATATTTACCTCCTTTTCATAGTCTAATCCTAATTCCGGGACCATTCCCGGAATTTGGATAATGTAATCTCGAAATCCTGGAATTGAGAATATAACACGCAAAACCAATCAAAAACTATGCATCCTTGAACTTTTTTCTGGGTCTTGAACCAGATAGGCACATAAAATTTTAAAATAAAATGTATTAACAGTCAAATTTCATTATATATATATATATATATATATATATATATATATATGTGGGAGACAACAAGGGGTCCAAGACGTTGGTCTTTCTTCTATTTTATTTTAACATTAAACAAAAATTAATTAAAAAGGTAGAAAAGTTTTTACAGATAAGTTTGACGATTGTATTCAGAAGGTAACGCCTGCTCGCGCACCTCTCGCGTTCTCCTTTTTCTCTGCTTCTCTCTTTTCAAAGTTTTTGTTTTACTTTCACTAGTTCAAGTTTCAGTTCTGCTTTTACTTTGATGCGCCTGCGCGCGAAGACTGCTTGGTTTTGGCTGCATGTCACAACGGCCAGCCTGACCGTACGCTGTCCGCAGCGGTATTTCCATGGAGACCAGAGGAGAATCTGAAACATACAAAAAAAAAAAAAAAAAACGGAACAGACAAGGACTATACCACAAATATATAGAGATTAAACATATCATAATTTTTCTGCTAAACTAGACAGTTTCTCCATCATGTGAAGGCACCTCTTCGACATCCGGAAGGTTCCACAAGAAAACATTGTGTTTCACAGGCATCAGAACATCTTTTTCAACAAGTTGATCTTTGGTTGAACGCATCGATATTTTCCTCTGTAGAGTTCTGGACGTCTGTTCAAAACGATTTCTCTTTTTCCTTCGTTTCCACTGCCAGGGTTGAAAGATTTTCCGGAGCAACACAAACCGTCGATGTTCACTCTTCATAGGTAATGGGTTAGGTGAGCGGGAGATGAATTCCACGGAACTCGTTTTCATGGCACAATTGGCTTTCTTACACAATACTATATCAGAACATTTTTCTCTTACAATACTCAATTTTAACTTAGTACTCTTAATTTTATTACATTTATAATCCTTAATTAGAGAACTCGAATCATTCCTAATATCAAAGTTTTTAACATATGGCAAATCATAACTACAGTTTTTTATCACATTTGAAACAGAAACATTTGGAAAAGAAACACTTGAATAAGCATAAGCATGAGCACCTAAAGAGGATTCACTTTCATTCAATAAAACATCGCTCTTTGCGTGGCCTAGTTTTTTTTTTATTTCAGAATATACACTGGGATGTATAATAAATTCTTCGGTCAAGGTCGGTGATATTGCCGTTCTCACACTTAAGCTAGTAGAGTGTTGATTAAGAGAAATATTTATGGGTTTAACTTCTACCATACGCTGTTCGCCAAAACATGAACTTAATGTTATGATCTTTTCGGAAGGTGTTTGCACTCTAATTAGTGAGGAATTTAAAACTGGGATCTGGCAACCTGAATCAATCAAAGCTGTTACGGGCTGATTTTCTACAAAAATGTTTACGTATTGAAGATTTGTGCATTCTTCGCTATTTTGTTTTTCGCTCTCGACTTTCAAAGTATTCACGTTTATTTTATTATGGATGTGATCATTAGATTCTTTAGGTTTAAAACGCTTCTCACAGTCTCTTGCGCAATGAGATGAATCACCGCATATAAAGCAATTTTTATTTTCTCTTTCATGATATTGGGGATAGTTCTCTTTAATCTTTGTTTTAAAGTTTTGTGATTTATTTTTAAAGGGGTCTTGGGTATATCCATAAGTAATAGGAATTTCTTTATGTGATCCGCTTCTAGATGAAATATAAATATCACACTCTTTAGCTAAATCAATAGGCCTAAACCAATCTTCTGCTTCTCGAATGCCAATATGGGTTGCGGTTTCCTTATTTAAAATTTTGAACTTTTTCTCTTCGAATTTAGCTGCAGGATTTAAACTTAATGCTTTATTTTTAACCCTTTGAAGTTCGACTTCTTTTTCTAACTGTGCTAACTGTAGTTTCGCGAGCTCAATTTTCTGTTTTCCTGAAGTTACTTCTCTTTTGTTTCGCGATACCCTCTCATCTATACAGTTTTGAATTAAAGTTTTAACGAAATCTGGATCACTTTCAAATGTACTACTGTTCTCAATTTTAGTCTTTAGTTTAACTATAGTGTCAGTATTCTCCACAGTACCGTTTAGCTTCTCAACAACTCTTATGAAATCCTCTTTAAGAGCGTTTTTATACATTTTAGAAATGGAAAGATCCTACCTTTTTTTTTTTCTGGCTCCCTTGTTGCTCGCACATACGATGTATCCAATAAAAACGTTGATTCCACTGATTTCACCTCTTCGCAGGTTATATCGTTGAAATTGTAGTTCCGGCCTCTACACAGGCGGATTATTCACACTGAATTAGTTCCAACCTCTACACAGGCGGGATTTTCGTCGATGGGTTTTCCAACCTCTACACAGGCGGAATTTTCGTCGATGGGTTTTCCAACCTCTACACAGGCGGAATGAAATTGAAAAATTCAACCTCTACACAGGTTGAACGAAGTTTCCGAAAAATGGCGGCGCGTCTCCTTCACGGACGCTGTTGTTCATTGTCCAGACTTTGGTTCAAAATCGAAATTTTCTCGATCCCTTGATCGCGGCCGAGCCCCCATAATTTGTGGGAGACAACAAGGGGTCCAAGACGTTGGTCTTTCTTCTATTTTATTTTAACATTAAACAAAAATTAATTAAAAAGGTAGAAAAGTTTTTACAGATAAGTTTGACGATTGTATTCAGAAGGTAACGCCTGCTCGCGCACCTCTCGCGTTCTCCTTTTTCTCTGCTTCTCTCTTTTCAAAGTTTTTGTTTTACTTTCACTAGTTCAAGTTTCAGTTCTGCTTTTACTTTGATGCGCCTGCGCGCGAAGACTGCTTGGTTTTGGCGGCATGTCACATATATATATATATATATATATATATATATAATAGGTTTTTCTGAGATCAATTATGACCCTGAATTCTAACCACCGTTGTCAATCATCTAGGGCAGGGATGATGAACCAGTGGCACGCGTGCCATTGATGGCACGTGACACAATATTTTTGGCAAACCAGTGATCAAAACTGATTGTATTTTGTTTCAAAATTTCTAAGTTCACTATGAAGTATTACGAACAAACGCGAGTGATCGGTCGCGGAGCGGCGGAGAGCACACTCGTTTGTTATTGTTTTGACTTAGTTACGTCTTAGACTACAATTGCTTATGATGTAAAGTCTTTCTACGCATAGCATAGTGAATGTCATTGACACAACTGCATTTTAAAGTTTATCTGTGTTAAATTTACAATTTTTAATTGTTATTTAAAATGGCTAGTTCAGCAAAAGAACAAGATAGTAAGTGTAAAAGAGAATTTCAAATTGGGTGGACCGAGAAACATGACATTATTAGTAAAAGTGACAAAGGCGTGTGCGTTTTATGTTCTGGAATAGTGGTATGCAGAACATCGTGTGTAAAACGGTATTTTGAAACACAAATCACAAACCCTCTTGCCAAAAAAAGGGAACCTCAGCAAAAATAATGAATTGCTTAGAAACCGTTTGGCAGCTGACTCCACTTCAGCATGCATTCTACAAAAAGTAACATCTTACAATCCTAATCCAAGTTATTTGTCACCCACAATCTGTAACAACAGAAGTCACACTAATGTTACTTTAATTTGAATGACACGAATAAATAAAGCATTTATAACTATACAGTGCAAAAGGTATTTTTTTCGTAGTCAATAGAGTTTTATTCTTTTCCGAATAGTTACAAGTCAAAACTATTTAACGTTCTTTAGAAAAAAAAGGCTCGGTAATAGCACGGTTCCGTAAAGGTTCGCCCCCCCGAGATCGAGGGCAACGGTCGTCAATCTTTAGAATTCCATGGACCCCTATTTCATATTTAGATGAGGATGGATCACTATTGACTGTTACTTATTTAAAATGAAAGTGAAAAACGAGAAATAATCAGCAACGTAAGAGGATATCAACAATCCGCCAATTTACCATGGTTCCCAACTCTTACATCAAATGTAGCTAGACACACTTACAAAAGTAGCTAAAAAATCGTTAATCTCTGAAGGAATTTCGCTAAGAATAGTAAATTTCGTAACATCTTTTTCTATTACACGCGTCGTCAGAGGTGAGAAAAAATCTTCCACGATTTCCCTGAGGGAGAATTAACGCCACGGATAGTGGCTATTGTTACGAATTTTAAGTAAAATAGTGTAAATAATTTGTATTTGGATGTGTAATGTCTTTATCTTACTCTAAATTACATTTAATTAAGATTAAAATTGTAATATTCACAAGCAGCGCCGTCCCTTACGTTATAGAGACGATTCAGTGAGAACTTGGTGATAGAGGCAAGTTGGCATTATTTTTGGCGATCGAGTTGACGGCCATTTTCGTGACTTTGGCGACCATTCTGGCGACATTGGTGGTCCTGTTGGGGAGTTCGGGATCCTCTGGATTCTTGTAGAAATTTGTGGAGAAATACAATAATTTCACGCTCTATGACGCGGTTATCTTTCTGGAAGTTTCCGTCACACTGTGGACAGTTTTCCCGATGTGGCGTACGGAAAAAAGTCTCCAGTCTTCAAAGTCTTAAAAAGTCACGGAGTCTTCATAATTATATCTAATGATTAAAAATCATAAATGTAAAAATTAATGTAAATTGGGTATTCTTTTCTGTTTATTATTAACAAATAATTTTAATAGGGTCTTAACTAATTTATGTCCTGTTTGAATTTCATCAAGAATAAGTGTTTGCTAAGTGGAACTAGTTTTTAAGCAAGGATCTAAGGGTATTAACAAAATCAGTAATTTACTCGTGGGAGAATATATACAAGAAATCGTGTGGGGCAAGTTAATAAAATTAAATTTTAATAGATTAAACAAATACAATCAAACATAACATCGTACATATATAATAAAGGATAATAGGTAGTGTTTAAAAGGACTCGGCACCCTTTCAGCATTTTTTTTTTATTTATGTATTCAAAAATAACATTTTAGCATTACATATAATGTTTAAGAAAATTATACGAGATAAAATTTTGCACATATAATTCACACAATTTTACAAATTTAATTTCTTTTAAAAAATTTGGAAATTTTAAAAATTCTACTCTTCTTGTGTTAATTAATTTTTTGGCATGAAATTTTTGTAATATTTCTCAGCATGTATTAAACACCTTTAGGGATCGACTTTACAATACCTTAATTAGTTTTGGAGAAAAAATAATAAAATGTTGTGATATATATATATATATATATATATATATATATATATATATATATATATGCTAAAATTCAAACAAAAGCCTAAAATTTCCCACATTTAAATTTTTTAAAAAAAGAAGTATTTCATTTACAGAAAAATGGATCCCTAATTTTGTTGCATGCATTACTTATAAAACAAAGGGGAAAAAATGGAAGTGATTGGTAAATAATTGTGGAAGAAGTGGTATTTTGAATGCGAAAAAACACAAACTGAGAAAAAGCATTTTAAAATTTATTATTCTGAAAAAATAATTATAATAAGCTTAAATAAACATAAAATACCACACTAAAATATTATATTAGCTATATATTTTCCTTATAAAAATAATAAAATATATTATAAATCTTACTCCCCCGATAACCACGCATCATTCAACATGGAGAACTTTTTATTTCTATGGCACCTCATCCACACATTTTCCTCCTACAAACGAGCAGAAATTTTTAACAATTTTTCTAAATTTTAATTGCTGCTGGTCTTCATATTTATCACAGTTCATTGTAGTCCTAACTTAACTCAAAACAATATTAATTTTGCGCTAGTTTCCTGCACTTCCTTCCACACATTGAATAAGGCACGCCGAATAATACCATCGGACAATGCTGAAAAAAAATCATAACTTTAGAAGTAGCAGGAAGCAGCAGCTAAATTTGGTATTAAATTAAAGGTCTGTCTATTCTATGTGACTTAAGTGTTACTACGATCAATCCCAAAAGTTCTAGTCCATTAAACACAAAAAACTGACTTACGGTAGTAGGAGTTACATGCTATGCTAAATGTTATGTTTTTACCATTTTTAATCGAACTTGAATCTAATTTGAAAGTCAAATCAAGAAATTACTCATGGTATCTATTTTCAAAAAAACCTCACTAAAATCTACAAAATCCTTTTCAGACAAAACGATAGAACATGCGACTGGAAAGAAGGCTCTTGCAAGTGTTTCCAGTAACAAGAACAAACCCGATCTAAACCGATAATTTTTGACGATTTCCATTTGTGTACTGACAAAAACTGTTTACCACTCAAAAGGATCATAAATGTGGGTTGTTGTTTTATTTTGCGCAATTTAATTTTTGGACTTTTTGTGCGCCAGATTGGTAAAAATGCCCACTGTGCGTCGCGTCTATAAATAGAGCGGTGCTCGCCGAAACAGTCAGTCTCGTTTCATCCAGTGACTAGTAAACTTGCCTTGACCGTGATTACCGATTCGCTTGGCTGTGATTGTGAATAATCTTTTACATATGTGTATTTTAGACACTGTTAATTGTGTCTGAGGGCTGTTGAAGATGTGAAGACTTTCTGATATTTATCCTGCGAATATTGCTGTTAAATCCTGTATTTAAAGAATTGGATTTTCGACAATAAATTTGCATTGCTCTTAAAGAACTGTTGTTATTCTTTGTGACTGTTTTGCATAAAATCCTCGAACCCGGATCAACGTAACACTATTTTGCTGGCTTTCTCCCATATATCTTACTTATGTTTCTGAGATCCACTGGCGTACCTAGGGCTCTGAGGGGGTCCTGAATCAAAACTTCTTAGGGGCCCTTTTTTAGATACAGGAGCCCTGTTAGTGCAACTGTAGTTACACATGTTGGACCCCTGTAGTTTGGGGGCTCCGTATCATTGATACGGTGTGAGCTACGCCCCTGCTGATCTGTCTCTCTGTCTGTGCCATTCATATCATTTTCATGACTCGGTTAAATGCACTCATCCTGAAATTCGCATAATTTTCTGGGCACTCGTTCTTGATGTAGCATATTCAGTGTCATGTAATATTTAACTCGAAACTGAGAAGACTGAAATATTTTTTCGGGTTAAATGATATTGAAAAAGAAACCATATATTCAACAAAATTAAGTTTATTAGAGTACATTTTATTTACATAAGTATGCATTGATCTATTTTTAATGAATTATTATTCATAATGTAGAGTTAGCAGTACCAAAATCCTTAAGGATTTCCGTTTTCGTCTCCTGTTTTGGATCAACAACCTTAAGAAGCTTCATCTTCCTTGTAAGCAAAATAGCAGTTTTTTCCCCTTGAGTTCATTACCATTGTGTTTACAATTTTTTTTCTTTTTTTAGAAAAATTGAGGTGGAAACAAACTCGCTCATTTTGACTCACACTCCGATGCACTCATAACCGCATTCCAAAGCAAATTGATGAGAGATCAAAAGTATTTCTATGTGGCGTTCGTAGCGGTAGAAGGTAAAAGTAGCTTAGACAGTTACACTCCCACAACCCCCGCTCCGGGGCAGAATACTAGGGTGCTCAAAGTCTGACTGATGCCAAGTACCCCATACCCTTTGTAAGGTCCGGCCTGGTGTCCAAAAGCTGAGATTTCAGAGGAGCTCTAATATATTCCGTTACATCACTGAACACGAATAAACAAAATTAGTTCCTGTCACAGGCTATTTCAAAGTCAAGTTAGCCTTTCTATGAAAATTTGTGAAACTGACTCTCTTTCTTTTCGCTTTAGGGGCATAGCTACCACCGTATCAATGATATGGGGTTCTCAATCTACAGGGACCTCAAGATTTGTAAGCAAAAATTTAAAATCTTGCAATAATCACATTAACTGAGCTCCCATTTTCAAAAGAGGGCTCATGGCTAACAGGGCTCCTGCAGGGCTAGTTATGCCTGTGTTTCTCAATCCTCTTAAATTTCACCTGCGCGACTAGTGTTTTTCGTACTTTGTTCATTCTCAGAAAGGAAATCTTTTCGTTTTAAGCGATTTTTGTTTCATGTTAAAAGAAAAAATGCATGGTAGCTTGTCGGGACCGTTGTGTTGTTTCGGGTGAACCGATATTTTGTCTTAAGCGTTTTCACACGTTAAACGTATTTCACTGTATGCATAAATATCAAATGTTTTCGTGATTCAGATATTTCTTAATATTTTTTTATTATAATTATAACTTATTACCAAAACTATTCATATTCAATTGTGTATAGGATTTCTGAATGCTTTTAAATGTTAATAATACATTGAGAATTTTTCCAAGAAAATAAAAATTCAGATTTTTTTTTTCAATTCTCACACTCTCTATATCTTGGTATAATTTTCAATCGTTAATAAAATACACTTTAAAGCCCCCAATTGAGCTGAAATTTTATGTACAGGATTATTTTGGATGACAATACAGTAATTTAATTATAATTAATAAAAATTGATTAAAACTAATTATTCAAATAATAACAAATTTTTTATATATATATTACTTGTTTCTTAAGAAACTAACGAAAAGAATATACAAAATGGTGGACGTCTAGTTCAGTATTTAGAAAAGTTAATCTTTGACAAGAAAGTTATACAAGCATTGTATACAACTTGTGCAATTTCAAAAATAGCACTTGCTTAAAATGGAAAATAGTTCACGAAGTGAGAAATAATGATTGGCTTGAGAAAGATAAGCAAGTGCAATGACTTCGGGTTCAAGATATATATTTTTTTCGAGAAAACATTTTGAAGAGTAAGGGTGATACGTGTTTACACAACAGACAAAAAGGCACATATTGATACAGCAGTCTGTTACATAATACTGGTAATGCTATCAAAGTGTTACGTAAGCTCATAAATAGAACACTATTTGTGATGTTCCTCCCCGTGGGAGAACATCTCTCGAAGAATCAACGTGAGCTAAAGGTATAGGATTAACGAAAGAACTAGAAGGAATCATTATCTTAATATGACTTTATTAAGATATTCAACTTAAACCTTTAACAAATTAAATAATAATAATTACTATGAGAACATCTACGATGGCAAAATACGCAACACACAATATATATATTTAACTAATAAGACTTAATCTAATTCAGACCATTTTCAATAACTGAACCGCCTAATCACTGATTCTAATATATTAAATAGTCAATCCTACCTTATTACAGCTTGGAGAATCACTCTGTATTGACTTATGTTCAATCTTGACTTTACTTCTATGCACTGGTGTGCAACTTGAATTAAATATATTCGATCACTTATAACTTCTAATCACATTCACGTAAAGCTCATTCAGACTTGAACCACGATTCCTCTATTGGACATCAACTACCTGCCGATTTCCATCAACTAACACAAATTGCCATACATTGCCATCTCGCTTACTCTAAGTTCCGATATTTAAAAGCTTGTTCATTTGCATCTTTCATTCACACTTCACTTCTTGGATTTGGTTGGAAAAGAGTTGCCATTAATTCTGGCCCAAAGAACCCAAAGGACATGTTAAAGAAAAGACGCGGGAGCCCGTCACATATTGTTTCCCCCTTTTTTTTCAAATCATTTTGTAACTACATGGGATGTGTTTTTGTAAGCAAACTTTCTATTTGACAGTTTTTAAAAACCAAGTACAAGAAATATATAATGATCTCAGATGCTCATTACATTTTATTTCAACTAATACAGTGTGCATGAAATTAGGTAAAACTGTTCTTAATTCTTTGACTTATTTAAAACTAATTACTTGTCACCGTTATGAATATCAAACGTCAAATGAAAATAAAGCTCAATTTCTGGAGAAGCAAAAAACAAATCAAAATAACCATCTCCAACTGTTAAAGAGAGAAAATTTCAGGCAAAAACATTGCGTAAGAAAACAATTTTTCAATACCTTTTACGGTAAAATAAAGACAAATAAGTTAAGTAGTGCTTTAGTAACGCGTAAGCTTTAAAAATACTCGTCATTAAACGAATTTCAATGAATTCAGATTATTTTTACTTATTAGGGATATTTTCGTATAGAAAAAGGGACTTTAAATACACCGAATTGAGAGCCAATTTTCGCTTTTTAGCCAGAAGTCATTCATCAATTTAGTCATTGTCGTATGCGACGTTCAGTCTACATCCAAAAGAAACAAAGGGAGTGGCGTACAGCCCTCTGTTTCCCCTCTCTAATTTGGCTGAAAAACAGGTTTTCGACGCCAACTTTTGTCTTGGTTTTAACAGTTAAATTGTTACAACAATAGAGATGAATCTAAGTTGGAGTCAAAAACAGATAATTAATTCAAATTTAATTCATGAATTAATATTTGAAAAAACTCTATTAACGTCAAGTGTCATCCACTACAAGTTTTTTGAATGAATAGAAATTATTTTATTAACGATTGGAAATTCGAACAAGATAAGTAAATACACTTCTCAAAACAATTAAAGGATATTGTAAGTTTTATATAAAATAAAGATATAAGCGAAATTTTTTTTTGCCAAGAATGGTAGAAGAGAATCCCAAATGCAAATTTTTCTGATTTTCAAACTGTGGAATATGCTAATTTTGAATTCGACGTCAAAAACGTCGCTTCAGCGGCAGCGAATGAAATTTGACTTTCAACTAAAATGAAGACAAGGAAGATCGGCATTCAGTGACTGCTTTGTTTCGATGAGTACGATATCAAAGCCAAGTCATTTAACCGATTCAGAAGCTTGGGCAGTTGTTGGTAGGTTAGAAGGGGGCCAAACTCAAGCCGAAGTAGCGCAAGCCATTGGAGTGTCACAAAGTGTGATTTCCAGGATCTGGAACTGTTTTTTGGAGACTGGAAGTGCAGGCCGAAGACCAGGACCAGGTCATAGATGGGCAACAACGCCCAATGAAGATCGTTATTTAGTGTTAACGGCTCGGAGACACCGAAATATGAACGCTACTCTTCTCCAACAACACCTTCGCTCGGCTACTGGCACCACAGTTTCAACTCAGACTATCCGAAACCGGCTCCATGGTGTAGGTCTGTATGCTCGCCGACCGATGGAATGTGTTAGACTAAGATAAAGGCATCATCGCGACCGCAGTGAGTGGGCAACAGAGCACGGGAACTGGAGGAGAAATGGATGGAGCAATGTTCTTTTTTCTGACGAGTCCTGTTTTTCTGTTCATCCGGATAACAGGCGTATTTTCATCTGGAGGGACCGCGGCAGTAGGAATAATCCTGCGTTCATGCACGAAAGTGTCAGATTTGGCGGTGGGGGAGTGTTGGTGTATGGTGGCATCTCCATTGGCGGGAGCACAGACCTCTACATCATTCGAGATGTACCTCTGACTGCTCGCCAATACAGGGTTGAGATCCTCAGACCTATTGTAGTCCCTTACGCTGCAGCAATAGGAGATGACTTCTTTTTAATGGACGATAACAGCAGGCCACATCGTGCTAACCTGGTGGAGTGAGTGAGTGAAGATTAACGTCGCACTGTTCAGCTACACGAGGGCTTTTGGCGACGGACCACGTAATTTTGAACCATGGTCAAGTGACGTGGACGACACCTGAGCTGGCACCCCCCTCTCCTAACTACCACACCACACCAACGGGAGGACGTTTCAGCTCTCGACAGATTTAGCGTGCATCGCTGCCCTACACGGCGGGTCTTTAGTGGTACTGGGCTCGAACTCGTGACAAAACCAGCCACGATCCGATGCCCATACCATTTGGCTACCGCGGCCACGCTAACCTGGTGGGGGATTTCCTTTTCGAGGAAGGAATCGTACGAATGAAATGGCCAGCGTGTTCTCCAGACATGAATCCAATAGAGCACGTTTGGGACGCTCTAGGAAGACAAGTTGCTGGCCGCCAACCATCCCCACAAACTCTCCAAGAACTGGAAAGAGCTTTTCTGGAAGAGTGGGACAGAATACCCCATGTCGTGATTAATAGCCTCATTGACTCCATGCCTCAAAGGTGCTCAACGTTGCTGGTCGTCCGTGGAAACCATACCCCCTACTGAAAATGATATCCTTTGAAGAAAACACCTTTTCTTATTCTTTTTTTCTCATATGCACAAATTGTGTTTTTTTTCTTTTTGTACACAAATGCGCGATAAAATGCATTTTTTTCTGCCAAACATGTGTAATTTATTCTCATATGACCTACGACGTCTGTCGATCATGTATCAATCAGCTGAAAAGTTTCCCAGCCACAAGATCCCCCTAAAACCGCAATATCCTTTAATTATTTTGAGCAGTATATATAAATATATATATATATATATATATATATATATATATAGAGAGAGAGAGAGAGAGAGAGAGAGAGAGAGCTAATAGTAGGAATTGAAAAAGTGGTAAAAGAAGACGAAAAGTTAATCAATTCTTCAAAATCAAATTAGAATTTTTAAAAATTCTTATTTGGGAAAATGATTTTTGATAATATTTCAATTTTTTATTTATTCTATGAAAAAGTTTTGACTTTAAAAAAATCTTAACTTGAGTTAGAAATGGAAATTTGATTCAAGGTCTCCTCCAACAGATGTGATCAAGGCAATGGAGAAGTGTAGCATCACAATTGTTGGCATTTTTTTCCTGTAAGGGCTTTCCAAACAATAAAATAAAATGACTTCCCTGTTCATATTTAACGACCCACTAAGAAAGTTACATCCTGTTTCTGAAAGGTCGAAATGATTTTCAAACTGTTGCCCAATAAATTAATAGTTCACTATTTGTTTTAAGGGATTTCTGAAGTTTTGAACAATAAAAGCACATCTTTTAAACTAATAGCACTCATAATCCTAATGATGAAAATAAACATAATTTTTTTTTTATTTTTATATGCATAGCAAAAGATATACCAGTGAAACTTTTTCGAATTTTGAAATTGTATGAGAAATTGAGAAACAATGGAATGGGAACAGATTTTAAAATACCATTTTCATTTGGTTGTGACTGAATTATTTAAAATAAAGTAGAACGTCGTTTATCCGAACGTTCATTATCCAGAGCGTCAAATATCCGGACCAGTTTTTTTCCGTCAACTGCATGTACTGTATATGAATACGTTTTCGAACAGTGCAATGCTCAATGGTTGTTTCGCGTGAGGTCAAAAGTGGCGGGAAAACCCAAGGTAAGGGACATTTGGGAATTTCAGTTTTTTTGTTTTGAGATTACTGAATGCATCCGATCGATCTCAGGATTTCAAGAATGCGATGAAGAAGATCGAGAAACTTGGATGGCATGCGATGCGGAAGACTGTGAATTTCAAATGCTAAATGATGACGAGATTGTGACTTCCGTGCTAGAAGAATCCGAGTCTGTCGACGATGAAACGGATGAAGACGAGGACAACAACAACGAAAGTAGCAAGGTACCATCAAATGCTGACGCATTTTCTGCGTTAGAGACAGCTATGTAGTGGTACGAACAACAATCAGAGTACTGTCCTACTCAACTACTGCTGTTTAAGAGAATCAGAGACCGTGCAGCGAAAACACGAATGTGTACAATGGTACAGCGAAAAATAAGTTATTATTTTTCACAATAAAGGTAAAATTGCGACGGTTGGCACCTACTTTTTCTTCAAGCTTTTCTTTTGCTTTTTCTTCAGGCACGTCTCCCGCATGTAATGATTTTCAATATTCGTATACTGTCCGGTTTCATATACTGCATGGATCGCATTCAGTTTTTGGTTATCCGAACAATCGTGTATTCGAACGGTATCCTGTCCCAATTGATTTGGATAAACGGCGTTCTGCTGTATATACATTATAGTAGGTACAGATGAAAATGCTAATTCAAATAAATTATTTTCAATTAGGATTTCATTAGTATTATTGTTTAGAAATTAAAATATAATGTGTAACTGAGATGACGCATATATAACTGAAATATCTTTTGCTAACAAAACTTCTACTAAAATAAAATTATATTTTAAAGTATTCTAATTACAAGAATGAATGTAATTCTGTACTATTTGTAATTATAAAGTCTATTTAAAGAGACTATTATACTGAATGATTGAATTTAAAATTTTGATTTTATCTCATGCGTGTAGTGTGTGCGTGGTAGTTTAGTTTCATGGTTACGAATTCGTGACCAGTCGCGGATTCATCCTGGTGACACTGAAAGTCCGCCGTGTAGAGGCGCTAAATGTCCTCACTTTGGCGTAGTGTGGAAATTTGGAGAATGATGTACTAACTTAGATGGAAACAAAAAATTTTTCACAAAATAATATGAAACTACCTGTGTGGTCGGCGCAGTGGCCTAGTGGTCAATGTAACGAAAAGCGTGGCTGGCGTGTCACGAGTTCGAGCCCAGTATCACTAAAGACCCACCGTGTAGGGTGCTCGTTAAATCTGTTGAGAGTTCAAGTATCCTCTGGTTGGTGTCGTACGGTAGTTAGGAAAGGGGGTGCCAGCTCAGGTGTCGTCCTCGTCACTTGACCATGGTTTAAAATTATGAGGTTCGTCGCCAAAAGCCCTCATGTAGCTGAACAGTGCGACGTTAGTATTCACTCACTCGCAACCGGATTGGTTAGGTATCGCCCCACCCACTCCCATCACAAGATTTTTTCATCAGTGTTTAACTTCATTTTATAATTGTAATTGTATTCATATCAAAGTATAATTCTTTCTTTTTATCAATTTACAATAGTTATAGTTTGAATTTTATGTATTATTTATAGTAAAAAGGGCAATTTGTGAAAGCGTTAAAACATCATCTAAGAAATCATGAAAGAAGATGAAGGTTTGAAAGAACTTAATGCCCCCCCACCGCACAAAACTATAAACACTTCATATTGTCCATTAATTACAGTTAGAAGGTACCTTCATAAAAAAACATTTTCGTCAGAGCAACAATTCCCAAGCCACTTATCACAGATATTAATGCCAACCGTTGTCTAAAGCGGTGTCACACTCCCAAAATCTAGTCTCTAGATAAGTGGGAAAAAATAATATGGTCTGACGAATCCTCTGTCATATTTTCCCCTACAACAGAAGGAGTGCACGTTTGGAGGACACAAGCGTATGGCCGTGATTGTATCCTTCCAACTGTCAAGCATTGAGGTGGATCTGTCATGATATGGGGCAGCCGTATCGTCATTTTCTGCTAGACCCAATGTAACCCTGAAAGAAAGTACCACTGGGGAGAAGTTCAGAAGAATTTTCTCGTACTAGGTCCATCCTATGAAGCATACTTTGTTCCCTGCAATAGATGGAATTTTTCCGGAGGATAATGCACCTATCCATGCAGTGGGACTTGTTCAATCATGATTTGATTGAAACGAGGAAGAAGTTAAACATTTACCTTGGTCCGCACAGTCACCCAACCTCCACAATAAAATGGAACCGTTATAGTCTATTTTAGAGCGTCTAATACGGAATCGATATCTCCTCCGGCATCTCTCCCAGAACTTTCCCAATATCTCCATGAGGAAAGATACAATATTTCTTCCAACACTATTCTGCACTTGTATGAATCAATTCCTGGTTGAATACAAGCTGCATTACAGGACAAAGGCAGTCCTATGCCCAACTAATAAAGGATGATTTATAAATCTAAGGTGTTTCCATTACACCTGTGTATATATTCAGCAAAATCAATTTTATTAGGTACTTTCATTTACATATAGATATAAGTATATGCATGTATTTAATAAAAACCGTTCAAATATTTACGTAATTCGCTCTTTTTTTATTATAGTTAGTTAAGTAGAGTTAGCAGAACAAAATTCTTTCCAGATTGTCTTCTATTTGTGATCAACGATCTTATGAAGCTCCATCTTCATTTGAAGCAAAATACCAGTTTGTTTTCACCTGAGCTCTTTGTCATTGGGCTCGTAAAATTATTCTAAAATAGAAAAAATTCACTGATTTTTATTCACACTGCATCAACGAATTCCAAAGCAGACGAAATATTTTTGCATGACTCTTGTAGACCAAATTGGCTCGTGTCGCAGGCTATTCCGAGCGCTTCACTGCCGTTTGCCCCCTATCTATCATTTCACACCCCTCTTAAATCTAGCCTGCGCGGCTGGTGTTTTCTGTATTTTATTCTTCCAAGGAAGGATATATTTTCGTGGTAAACGGTTTTCATTTCGGGTTAAGAGAAAAAAATGCATAGTAGTTTGTCCAATTATGTAAATACTATACAAATTCATTTACTTACAAAATGGAGCTCCTAATTTTATTGAAATTTAAAAAGTATGGTTTAATTTTCAAAAAAAAAATACTTAAACACTTGAGTAATTACTTCAAGGAAATATAAAAAGAACTTTCTAAGATATTCCAATTTTTGGTTTCCCTTCAATCACTTCTTTAATATGGAGTGAAAAAAGTGGTTCTCTATCTCTTATATTATTTTTGTAATGCAACACAATTTTCTACAAAGTAATTTGAAACTATCTGTGTGGTCGGCCGTGGTAGCCTAGAGGTCAAGGTAACGGACTCGTGGCTGGCATGTCACGACTTCAAGCCCAGTATCATTAAAGACGCGGCGTGTAGGGGAGTGTTGTTTGGTAGTTAGGAGAGAGTGATGTCAGCTCGGGTATCGTCCTTGTCACTTGACCATGGTTTAAAATGACGAGGTCCGTCGCCAAATGCCCTCGAGTAGCTGAACAGTGAGACGTTAATATTCACTCACTCGCAACCGGATTGCTTGGGTATCGCCCCATCCCATCACAAAAAAATTTCTAAATCAAGATTTTTTCATCAATGTTTAACTTTATTTTATAATAGTAATTGTATTCATATCAAAGTAATTCTTTTTCTTTTTATTAATTTACAATAGTTATATTTTAAATTTTAATTATTATTTGTTAAAAAAGGGCAATTTATAAAAATGCTTTAACATCATCTAAAAGTCATGAAAGAAGATGAACGTTCAGAACTTCATACTCCCATTCCACAAAACTGCAAACATTTCATATTGTCCATTAATTTGTTTCTATATTTTGTGTTTTTGTTGACAGATATAATAAGAAATATTTTTCAGCTTCCGCTCCCCCCCGTTACAAGTGGGACCCGAGCTGGGATACACGGCTTTAGATATTTGTGATAATACAATCTCCATAAAGAACGTGAATTTATTTTTCATGCTCGTTTGTAATTTTCTTTTCGAATTTTTATTTTTACTCATGGAACCCTTGGGTTCTGTGGTACAGTTTAAAGAATACTATTGAAAAGTATCATATTAAATCAGTGCTTCTCAAACTATCAATATTTGAGACCCAATTTTCAATCATAATTTTTATCGCGCTCTCTCTCCATATAATAATAATGTATTAACAATAATATACTTTAACACAAAAGCTCCAATACTACTTTAATTATAAACCCTAGAAATTATCAGGATACGTATTAAATTTTGTATATGATAAGAGCCCACGGGGTCAATAGTAATTATTAAACTTGTTCTTAACTCCATATGCTGTTGTTACTGATGCCACCTGATCGGCAAAGACCAGATCGAGGCCTACGAAATTCATCATGGCAAAGATCTTAGTGACGACTGTCGTTAGCCGTAGCTTTGAGCACCATACATGATTTGGTTGGTTTCCACCCCAATTTTGAGGGAGGACACCTGGAGGTGGTCAGGGGCCTCCCACCTCCTCCCCTTCCACCAACCTCCCGAGAGGACTTGCGGCTTGACGGCTATTTATGGTACTCCCCATGTCAAGAAGGCAATATACATTTACAAACATCCATGTCTTCTCCGGGATTCGAACCCAGGCTCTACTGCACAGCAGTCAGCGTCGCTAACCATTATACCGGATTGGCGATTCACCTTAATATTGATGAATTAACGATAGAATACTTTGTGCAGTATTGATACAGTTATAAGTATATTATAACAGCTCAAATGTGTATTTTATTTTTTATTATGTCATAATGTATTTTGTCTTGCTTTTTATTTTAGTAAATTAATAACTTTTTTCTAAATAATCTTTTATTTTCAAATTTTCGATATGCACGTGCCCCCTGATACTATTATCTCACCCCCTTGAGAGGCGCGTCCCATAGTTTGAGAAGCTTTGCATTAAATGAATCCGCATTCAGATAATCTTTATTTTTATAGGAAAATGAGCATTTTATTCCTATCAACTTTTGTTTGAAACAAAAATACTTGTATATTTATCTAAAATTATTAAAAGTTATAAAATGATAGAAAGTAAAAAAAAAAATAATAAATACTAATAATAAATAAAAAAAAATAAATACAAATTAATTCAACCAATTAACTAAATTAATTTAAAAATTATAATTTGTTCCATGAATACAATTAGAATAAAGCTTTAGTGACTAAAAATTTTAATTCATGTATAAAATGAAACGTATGTACTAATTTCTGTGAGAGTTGAATAACTTTATAAAATATTAATCTTTCATTATCTTGCGAAAGCGAAAAAATACTTTTCGAACATGCCTTCGTTTCATTCTCGTGTTTCAGTAAATTGAAGATAAATATGAGTGCCGACAACGATTGGAGCGTGGAGAGAAAATAGACCGGTGAGGTCGCAGTAACAGTTACACCGAAATCGTTTCATCATTTCCAAAATGTTTCTGACAAATGATATATAAGTAGTTTTCATACATCGGTTTCATTTCGAAATACGCTACTTTGAACAAAAAAAAGTTTTCGTATCGTTTTGTTGAAAAAATGTATTTTAAATTCTTGAAATTAATGTTCGAATTTCATATACGATTTTTATTTTTTATTCTACGTTTTCCTAGTCATTTTGTTAACTCTCCGAACTTAACAAATGAAACTTTTCACTTAATATTCGAAAGGTTAATGTCTTAGAAAAAGTAAAGGGGAGAATTTATTTCGCGTCATGTGAGTTTCGTGGTTAAAACAATCTATTTCCCTTTAGTTCGATTGTATTTTTATTCTAATTCAAATAAAATCCTTATCTTCTGCGGTCCTTTGTCTAAGAAATAAGAGAAAATTTTCCTCGAATTGTATTTGAAAGAGTGCTGAATAAATTAGGCATATATTTAAAATATTTTTGTCTAATAACTGTGTGTGTTAAAGCGTTATTTAAATTATTGACCGTAGATCTGTAAGTATATGCAAATTATTTCCTTATTACTCTTTTGAGTGTTTTTGATACACACCCGCGCTCACATACCCCCCCCCACACACACGCACATATGTACACACTCACACACACACACACACACATATATATATGTATGAAATGATATGCCAAGGGACAATACTTTTTATATTAATTATTAGCTGAAATGCTCATTCTTCACACAGGTTATGTTTTAAAATAAATAAAATTCAGCTTTTTTACCAAACATTAATTTTTTTAAAGAGAATCGAACCGTTGCAAGGCAGTATATTAAAAAATTAAAAATATTTTTTTATGAGTGATCACATCATATATAATTTGATACAAATTGCAATTGGGCCTCACAGTGAAGAATGATTTCACAAAAATATATATTTTAATGTAAGATTTGAAAATTAACATGCTAAAAAGGTAAGCGGAAATAAATGAATGATAATATAAATAAAAATTATAACAGAAATATAATTACAGTAGTAAGTTTCTGCTACAGAAACTGTGAATGAAACGACCTGAAATAGATAAACCGAAAGAAAAAAATTAATTATGATAAATCCTCTCACACTAAAATACCATCATAAATAACATATGTTAGAAAGCCTTCCACTGGAAAAAAATTAAATTAGTACAAATTAAAATAAAACAGATAAAATAGGCCTACATTGAAATAAACCATGAAATTTAATTCGCTGTGTCATTACATTTATATTACATGCGGAATTGGTGTAATACTATCTGTATTATATTTAGATGTAATGTAATAGTAAAAAAATTAAATTAGTAAGAACTAAAATAAAAAAAAGCTATCTAAAACAGAAAAAAACTAGCCTACATTGAAACAAACCATAATCAACAACGCAATCCCTGTTCTAGATTAATACTTGCATTTTTCATCTATTGGATTTACATACTTTAAATACAGCAAGCATGCTTCTTTTGTTGAGTAGAAATTTACTAAGAACGGATTTTATGGGGGATTGCAGGTGGCTACGAAGACGTTCTAGATTAAGGGGTGTTGGAAAGCTAAAATCTTTTTTTTTTTTGATAAGCTGAGGTTTTTACATTTTCAAATTGTATAGATTTAAATCTTTCTAAAAATACCTTACTTTGACCTCTAGGGTAATTAGAATTCCTTAAAACCTATTTTTAAATAATCGTTGAAACTGGGCCACGCCCACTTGAATGGCGAAAAATGTAAACAAAGTACTTCGTTTTTGCTTAAAAGTTGAACATCTGATATAAAACAAAATATGTATCTTTTATTGCAAATTGAGCCTTTTATTTTTTTATTTCCCAGCCGATTAGAAGTCTCATTCTTTATATTAAAGTCAATTTATCTCAAAATGTAAAGTTTGATATTCGATGTACCTTTTCTCAGAAACTACTGTTCACAAGTATGTAAATTTTTTATGATACATTTATAATGATGGCTAATATATACTAAAATGAGCTTTTTGTAAAAAAAACTCTAAAATTTATTTTTTACAAATTTTTTTAAGTGAAAAATGGGTCAAACTTCGCCATATTTGATAAAATACAGAATTATACAGCTAAAAGCGCATTTCGGTATAACGAGAAAGGTGTACTTTAATTGTATGAAAAATTTCAAACACGTACATGTAACAGATTTTGAGAAAAGTTGCATCGAAAACAACCAACTTAACATTGTCGATTATGAAGTTCCCTACTTTTCTTAAAATTTGCATTTTTGATCTATTAGATCTATACTTGAAATCTGGCACAAGCATGTTTCTTCTGTTGAGTAGAAATTTACTAAGAATGGGTTTTACGGAAGTTGAGTCCCAAAAGGAGTCGAGAGAGAACCGAAGACAAAAATTCGTCTTTTAGGCAGCCCATTATTAAATTTAGGTGCAGATGAGTCACGTGTTTAGTCTATCGTCTTAAGTAGGATGAAATTTCTTTCTTATCTCATCCCAGAGCACAACACATGGAATATCTTAAGATTTTAGTGAATATGATACATTTGATGACGGACAGCGTGTCTTTGCAACTTAAATTCATAAAATTGTGTTGATTTGTTGGAACCAATGATTAGAGAGATTCTAGTGCAGAAATAAATAAGGAAATTCCTATTAAAATGTTGCATTTTTAATGTTTTACAATATTTGGAAACACACCTCTCTCTTAAGCAGCAGGATGTAACTAAAGCAGTATTTTATTCTCTGCATAAAGTCTAAAAATAACATTTTTTCGAGTCAGGAATCAAGAAGATCGTCAGACATCTATTGGTCAGTATTTTAAAATGCGTAATACTTCACAAACAGTATGTTTAGCTGTTGAATAAGAAGCATATAATTTCTAATTATAAATATTTTTTTGTGTGGCTTCTTAAAGAATTTCCAAGCGGTAAGCTAAAAAATTGTGATTTGTTTGGACCTCGATATAACGAATTACCCCGAATTAACGAACAAAATGTTTGGTTCTGATGAATTTGTTAAATCGGGTTCTGGGTGCATTTATTTAATTCTTATATCTACGAGACCAAAAAAATTGACTAATTTCTAAATTCCGTCAGTTACAAAATTTAGATTACAAGTTTAAAAAACTTTAATGCCTGCAGTAGAACGTCGTTTATCCGAACATTTATTATCCGGAGCGTCACATATCCGCATCAGTTGGTTTTTCTTTCTCCATCACATGCACTCTATTTGAATACGTTTTCGAACAGTGCAATGCTCAACAATTGTTTTGCGTGAGGCCAAAAGCGACGGGAAAACCCAAGGTTAGGGATATTTGGAGAATTTCAGTTGTTGAAGATGTAAAAACATGAATGGCATGCAATGTAGAAAACGGTGCATTTCAAATGCTAAATGATGGCGAGATTGCGACTTCCGTGCAAGAAGAATCCAACCTTGTCGACGATGAAACAGAAGAAGACGAGGACAACAACAACGAAAGTAGCAAGATTCCATCAAATGTTAACGTGTTTCTGCGTTAGAGACAGCTATGGAGTGGTACGAACAACAATCAGAGTGCTGTCCTACTCAACTACTGCTGTTCAAGAGAATCAGAGACTTTGCAGCGAAAAAATGAGGTGTACAATGGTACAGTGAAAAATAAGTGATTCTTTTCAAAAATAAAGGTAAAATTGCGACATTTTTCACAAATTTTGCTTGTTCTTCAAGCACGTTTCCCGCATGTGATGATTTTCAATATTCGTATAGTGTCCGGTTTCATATACTGCATGGATTGCATTCGGTTTTAGGTTATCCAAGCAATCACGTATCCGAACAGTACCCGGTCCCATTTGATTCGGATAAACGATGTTCTACTCTATTTATTTTCTAAATGGTCATTTCGTCAATATTTTTTAAACAAAATCTTAATTCTAAATTTTTGATCCCTGGGAAAATTCAAGGGCATAATGCAAAATTTGAAGGAAAAAAAGCAACAATACATAAAATTATTGTTTTTAGAGGCAATCAAGGAAGAAACAGAAGGCATAACAAATATTCCCATTTTCTAGGAATACTTAGAATCAATTAACAGCCTAACCACGAAATGACTCTTTTTACGTCGGGAGAGAAGATATAATGAACGTTTTTTAAACTTCTGTTTGTTACATAAGTCTCAAGAAACATGAAAGAGAGAGAACGATGGAAACATGAAAAAAGAATGGTCAATCAAATAATGCACGGATTCCATCATGCATAACTGATTCCAAAAAGCGTGTTTAAGAACAGATACACTTGAATAATCATACCACTAACTCACGCACGTTCTAAAAAAATGAAAAAAATTATCCGTTAACCATTTGTGACATGTAACAAGTCATTATTATTTATAAATAGCTTTAACATTAGGCCATAAACTATTAATTTTAACTAATTTAACCTTAGTTTATAGTAAAACCATCTGTATTCCCTTATGTTATTAAAAAAGGGGGAATACGTTTTTCTGCTTGTGATTATACCCCCAAAGTACTTTTGCTGCTGCGATTATGAAAGGCCTAGACGGGGAAGTGTGTTTGGTGAATATTTTTAATGAAGTTCTGGGATGTATTGAATGCAATAAACTACTTTTCGAAAAACTCCACCGGAACCTTAACTCTTCTTTCCTCAAATCGCTGGACCGTAGAGGCCAAGGCTACGTTTAAGCGATTGCGTCCGATCCTTCAGCGTTAGTGGCCAAGATTCGAAAATAGGTAATTTGATTCCGTATTCCACTTTTCTCAAGCATTTTGGTCACAACTTTTCCTCTCGCGGTATGTAACACTTTCCCTCTCAATCGTCTTACAAATCTTTGCGTCACTGGCTGTCGAAATTATGGGAAGCTGAATTGGGAAGAATAAGATGTTTTATCCTGCAACTTTGTTTTCCTGTGCATTCTAATTGTTGTTAGAGCCAGTTGGGTCCGAGTGTGGAAATAAGTGGTTTTTAGTATGTAAACAAGTATTTTTTAAGGTAAGATTATTTCGGCAAAGTCAGGAGGAGTGACTGGAGTTAGTTTCAGGGAAGGCGCTTTGAATAAAAAATAAGGTATTTTATTATTTTATATTTATTCAATATTTTTGTAAAATTTGAATGGATATAACATATTTCATTAATAGTTTTATTATTTCTTTGATTTTTGTGCATGATTTTTTTTTCAGTTTTATCTAAAACAATTGGTTAAAATAAAAACAAAAAAATATAAAAAAAAAAGAATTTTTATTGAATACTAAAAATATTCTATTCAATATATATTAGTAGTGTTTAAGAAGGCAAATTTTTTCTCGAAAATACAAAAAAAATTACGATCGACGAATCCGATTTAAACTACTGTATCTGACTACGTTCAAAACGTAATTTTAAAAAAAAAGCGTATAAATGATTTTTTTCCTGATATTTAGTATTACCTGAATTAGGACACACGTATAAAATTGTTTTAAGAATATTATTAGAAATAAAAACTATTTAAATGCAATTTTTTGGGCAAATAATGAAGAAAGAACATATTTTCAAAACCATCTCTTTTTATAGTAAATGTTTCTATACTAACAATATTTTGCCTACATATAGCTAAGACTTTTGTACAGGGCCTGAACTAGGATTTTTGAAATACATAATTTAGAAAAGGACATTTATTCATTTTTTAATACATCAGAGAGATGAAATTTTCACAAAAAAAACCCTGTAATTATTTCAATTGATAGAAACTCTGAAAATAATATGATTCTTTTAAAAATACTAGTTCCGACTGTAGAAAAGTCTTAGCTGTAAAGGCAAAATACTACACCTTTAGAAGCATTTTCTATAAAAGGAAAACGTTTTGAAAATATGTCATTCTTTCTACATTTTGTGACAAAGAAAAATTTCACACATTTAAATAATTTTTGCTATTATAAGATTCTTAAAACAATTTATATGTGTATCCTAATTCAGGTTATACTAAATATCAAATAATTTATTCATTCATATGCTTTGATTCATCAGAGTATAGAAATTTGAATGAAAAACACCGGTTGTTGTTTCAATCAATAAAAACTTGAAATTTATAATTCTGATCAAATAATTTTTATAATGATATTCTTAAAAAAATTTTATATGTATATTTTAATCCAAGCGACAGTAAATATCTCAAATAAATTATTCATTTATATGCTTTTGCAAAATCCCGGTTCGGGTACCTTAACTTGAATTTTATTGACTTCGATATTTAGTAGGTAGGAAATTTATTGAAAAATTATTGCCAGAAAAAAATATAACTGAATCTGAATAAAATGGTTACAAACAATTTTCATTATAAGATTCCTCTATTATTTTTCTCCTTCAATACATGGCATAAAAGTTGTATTTTATATAGATAAAATTTAATTTACCTTATATTTCGTATAATTCAGTAAACAAAAAAATTAATGCTGTACACTAGGTTATGTACAAAAAATATTTAAAGTGATTAGGGATTAATACATAAAAACTGTTCATTAAAAATACTCCAAAATATGACTTTTTACAATCAAAAATTTATAATTATTGCATTATTTAAGATTATTACAATACTTATAAATAGTCTGTTATTTATATTTCTTTTGAAAATTTAAAAAATAACATAATCACTAAAAACCAAGTTTCAATAGGACATTTTCTTTGCTTTTTTAGTTATGTCTTATGGTAATGATTCTCAACCACTATTGTGTGCTGCCAAATTCTTAAAATGTGGCACAAATGTTTTTAAAAATTATTGATTGTACTCCGAGTAAAAAAAATACTATCCATAACCGAATTATTCGGCCTTTTTATAGAAATGGGTATTCGTGGTATATTTCACTTATCCTTTAATCGATAGATGGATATAAAAAAAATTGACATGGTTCATAATCCATGTGGGATAACGGATACATCTGTTTATGAATTAATTTTGAATGAAGAGGAAAAACTAATTTAGCTATATAAAAATAGAAATTTAATTTCAAGTCATTCGGAAGTGTTTATTAATTCGTTTTGTTTCGATTAAAATTAGAGACGAGTATCTCATAATAGCCAAAAAAACTTATAAAACATTGTTACAATTCTCTCTACATCTTATTTGCGTGTATTCAGATTTTCAGCATTAACAAATATAAAAGTGAAAAAAATATCGATACTTTTAAATGTAGATGACGAAATCAGAGTGTCATTATCATTTTTACGACCCGAAATAAAAACGAATAAACGAAATTATCAAAATTCATCCTCAAAATCGCATTAACACAGTATCCTTATAGTCAATTTGTTATCAATTACTCAACAAACACTTTGTTGTCTTTGACGTACATATTATTTTATTTAACACTGAAAATGATTATCATGTACTATTTTACACATAGTGTATTATAGATATCTCTTAAACTTATTTTATAGTTAATGTGCCGCCAAATTTTTAAAAGTGTACCTTAAGAAAAAGTTGATAATCCCTGTCCTGTGGTCTCAAACAATGACTGAGTCAACACTAGAACTCAATTTCTATACAACGACTCTCTTAGGAGCAATGAATTAAATATGGAAGAAAATTATTGATATTCAATGAAACGTGTTTATATTTCACCATGCTTTATTTTTGCTTAGGTTTTGGATGCATTTTGATTAAATACAGCTGGCAGAAACTGCGTTGCCATTCCATAAGTACAAATCTTCTCCGAATTAAATGCGGATCGCATGGGAATCACTAAGGAATATTTCATAATGTTGATGATTGTGGTAGCATGGCTTTTGCTGGGATTCTGCAGACCCGTGACTCCAGCGGTACTACACGAGGGAGTAGCGGTGAATGTGACCACCATGGCACCGAAATCTGTGCGTGAGATCGAAAAAGACATTGAAAGCATCATCACCTCGGTGACCAAAATGTTGTTGCCATACTTTGTCAGAAATTCTGACTTGAATATATCTGCCCCGTGCATGTCCACGTTCATAAAGATTTTTATGGATCTAAGGAAACTCAAACTGCCTGCAATCAAACGTGAGTGATTGTTTCTATAAAATTACTTGTATTATATATATTTTCTTTTTAGTATAACATTTGTTTCTGTCAAACACTACTTGCATTATACATATTTTAAGTTTTAATAACACATGTTTCTATAAAACTACTTGCGTTCTATGTATCTTAAGTTTTAATTACACTGAATTTCAGTGTTCGATTAAATCATTTGAACAAGAAATAGTCATTATATATATTTTTAAGTCATCCTACGTGTAGATCAGGGGTCGGCAACCAATGGGATAAATACCACATGGGGCAATTCTCAGCGGCACTCTGCACTATTGTGCAAATTGGTCGATCTTTGAGGGGACGGAAGTCGATTCATTTGCAATGGACCGCATTCGACAAACATCTTTAGAATTATGAAAAATTCTGAAATGTTGTAACTCTTAAGATAAATTTACAGCTGTTTTGTGTTAATTATTGAATACCATTACTGCAGAGATGTAATTGTTTGAAGAGAGAAAGTTGCGTGTACTCTGTTTTCCACTTTTGATGCTATATATCTACGAAAAAAAATCTTTCCTCATATAAAAAATGTTTCGAATCCGCAAAGAAATTGTTTGACAACTCAATTCTCAAAATCGTGTTAAATTGAAAGTCACATACTATACCACTAATTTTGCGATACGAAAGTAAAGCGGCACAAGGCGTCAGATTCTCATTTAAATTTTTATTTATCTTTTTATTTCGCTATAACGAAGAGGAACACATATAGTTTACGTCATATATTTCTTATCTTAAAAAATATATTTAAAAATACATATATATACAATTTCAATTTTGTTTATTTTTGTGGAAGGAATAGTTGTACATATATAAATTATGCGGTTTATTTTTATGTTATGAAATATTTTCAAATGATACAAAATTAATACGTGATAAAACTGTAAATCTATATCATTGACCTCTATTCTTTAACTCTGCGTATATTATTACGGGAATTGCATTTTTTTAAACATGTCCTACTGTGTGGCGAGTTGAATCCTATTGGTTAGATTGGTTTGGCATGCCACAACTAAAAGATTGCCGATCCCTGGTGTATGGTATAAGACAGGGATGGCGAACCAGTGGCACGCGTGCCATTGATGGCATGTGGCACAATATTTTGGGCACGTCAGCGATCGAAATGGTCTGCATTTTATTTCAAAACAACCAAGTTCATTATGAAGTATTGCGAACAAACGCGAGTGATCGGTCGGGGGGTGGCGGGGAGCTAGCTCATTCGTTATTGTCTTTCCTTAGATTCGTCGTGGGCTACAATTGCTTATGGTGCAAAGTTTGTCGAAACATAGCATAGTCAATTTCATCGACACAACTATATTTAAAATGTCTTATACTTTAATTTTTAATTGTTATTAAACATGGCTAGTTCAACAAAAGAACTAAAAGTGCAAGACAGTAAGTGTAACAAAGAATTTCAAATTTGAAACATGGCATTATTAGAAAAAGTGACCAATCGGTGTTCCTGAATAGGGCAGGCGCATCATCGTCTGTAAAACAGCCTTTTGAAAGAAGCCACAGATACTTTTGTCAAAGAAGTAAACCACAGCAAAAATTGCTTAGAAACCGCTTGTGGCAGAGGACTCCCATTCAACATGCATTCTACTCAAAGTAACATCTTATTATGTGTTATTTGTCATCCAATAGCAACAAAAATAATTCACAATAGTGTTTACTTTCATTTGAATTACACGTACAACTAAAACATTTCAACTCTACAGTGCAAAGGGTATTTTTTAGAGTAAATAAAGAGTTTTGTTAGTATTTAATTTTATTGTTTTCCCGATAATCTCAAGTCAAAATTATTTGACCTCATTCAACACTTCTTTAGAAAAAAATGGCACGTTGATCCATAAAGGTTCGCCCCCCTGGTGGAAGATATCGGAGACTGGGGGACTTAAAAAAGAATCAATAGTATTTTTGACACGATACTTGGGGCCTATATGGGGTGTCTAAAATGTTTAATACCTTCAAATATTTAAAAATGTAATAGTAAAAAAATTTTCTTAAGAATCAGATTTTAAAATTCTTTGAAAATTAACAATCGTAACACTTGACGTTTGTAGCATGCATGTGGTGTATAAGAATACTTAATTCCACATTCGTTTAAAATATTAAGATTATAATGAAAAAAAATGGATAGAATCGGACTTAAACACGACGTATTTGATACTCTTCATTGATGTTGATCTTTATCTTTTAGGTGGTACATTCTAATCAAGTGCATGTTTTTACGTCATCTCTAACGATACTTATCTAGAATAAATACAAAAATCAAATCATTAGCTTTATTTATTCAACTATAAAACCAATTACAGCACGTGCATCTCTCAAATAAATAATTGCTTGGAGCTGAGCTAAATCAATCGTACAACAACACCAGTAGGTCAGTTATGTAAATCAATTTTGTAAAATAATTAAAATAAATTGATTTTTAGCGGAATTGATAATTGATGACATGCTGGTTAATTTTAAATGTCGATTGAAAAAGTTGAATAATAATGGCATGAATGGTAAAGACGAATTGAACGGATGAATGGTAATGGTACCAGATTTTTTCCTTCTATGGGAAGTAAAAAAATGTGGTAAATGAGGAGATAAAATCATAACAGAAGATACCCTAAGTCAGTGATCCCCAATCTATGAGCCGCGGACTGGTATCGGTCCATGGATCAAATGATACCGGGCCGCCCAAGGAACATTCAATTATTGTCATTTTATTCACTGCGGAGCTCGAACGCTATTTCACGGCCCTCGAACTGGTAAGGAATAAACCTGCAGCCAATTGGTTGACAAATCAGGGGAATATCGTACATGGGAAAGAAGATCGACTGTTGGAGAATGTAAATGATGGCGGCGTTAAAACTACGTTCGAGACAACAACTCTGCATGTGTTCTGGATTAAAGTAGGGGTGAAATATCCAGAGATTGCCATCATAGTAACCATTTCCATTTCCATCAACCTATGTGTGTGAAACAGATTTTCTGCCGTGACAGCAATCAAAACAGAACAACGGAATAATTTACACAAAAGTAACACACTTAGTGCGTCATTGTCTCTTATCACCTTCAGATGGAACCTTCTCGTTGCAAAGAAACAAACTCAGGATTCTCAATGATTTAGCATTCTAGGAAGTTCACATGTTAAGTCCCTTTATGTTCATTTTTGGTGTAACTGTATTTTATTTTGAAGGCATGTTTAAATACAATAAAATTAAAAATCTAAGACACACACCTAAACAATCAACATCTCCCCTCAGTAGGACCGCGGCATAATCATCAAACGTTAACCGGTCCGCGGCAGCGAAAAGGTTTAGAAACGCTTCCCTAAGTCAATGATCTTTCGTGGAATGATCTCTTCCTTTTCTTATCGAAAGCTTTATCAACTATGCTACGACAGTTGCATATGAAGAACGGATGGATGAATTTGGGCGATGTCAAAAATTAATCCGCATCTGATTTGTAGGTCATAACACAGCTAATGTACTCTTTGATAGTATTTAATACTCTACTAACCGAATGGGCAGTGATTATTTATAGATTTTTCACTACAGATTTGCAGCAATATTTCTAGATGTATAAATGCATTGGAAAATTAAATTATAACATTAATTACTCGGCACTATCATCTTCTCTAATGGGGCTGCGCATTGGTATTGAACCATTGCCCAGGACCTGGAATCACTTTTTAGTGCGGCACCCTAGAGGCGACACTTAATTTTGATGCCCAGTTTACACCCCTGAGCTCTGGCGATGTGAAACCGTGCTTAAGATTTTAATTTTGCCGAGAGCACCCAAGCCAAATAGGCACTCAAGGGATTTTTACATGTTCTATAATCATACGATAGGGCTACTGTAGATTTTCTGCGTTATGAAAATCCGCCGACTTGGGTGCAGAAGGCCAGTGGCAAACCAATCACACCACCCAGCCCCCTTACTTAGCAATATTGTCGTATATTTATTTTGCTTTCTCCTCGACCACGGAAGTATACTGTAACGTGTACCCGCCATGTAAGATCGGCCCCTATGGAGATAGCATTACGCTGTAATGTTTCCCACCTCCCAGCTGTGAATCGGTGTCTTTGTGGATCCCCACACGTGCATTTGCACCAGCACTTTAAAATTATTGCGTGCTCCGCTTTGGACCTCCCCCGCAATCCCTTGACCCACGAGGGATCCCTTCTTGCCAGAAGCAGGATGTAGCGAGATGCTAAAAAGAAACGCCGGCCGCTGATCCCCAAACAGAGAGAGGGAGAAAGAGATGTTTTGAACTTCGAAGTGAGCGGACGTCGAAAGAGAACTCTCCTCTCACAAACCACCTAATTTGAACTCTAATAATCTTTTAATAAGTAAATAACTTCAATGTATAATCTGTAAAAAATAGCTGTGACGTAAATAATCTAAATGTTTAAATTAATCAATATCACGCTACCGTTATTTATTTGAAACGTCACAACGCAGTTTACATCCATACGTGCACCCTTAAAATATAGCATGGTCTTTTTATGTGACATCAACCCGACAACAGATGGCCGTGAGAAACACAACGGCTGGATTCCCCAAGTGCAATTCGAGGTAGGTGTAAGGGGTGACCGCTCCCCCCACGAGAGTGGAGAGACAATTCGTTTTGAATTCTCGAAAGGAAGATTGTGTTTGCCTCCTACGTCACTAATAACATATTCTGTATAATGGACATAGTCAATAGTTTGAATAACTTGTAACCAAATGTACATATTGTAATTAATAGCTGTCGACGTAATTAATTAATTATTTAATTTCTTAACTCTCACGATACCCGTCTATTTTCCCAAAAGTTACGATACAATGATCTCTTTTTTATTTTTGAAAAAATTTGCTGTAACATATTCATTCTCCTCTCAGAGGGGCTATTGGATTTTTTTCGATCGAGAAGATTCCGTACTCATGTTTAAGTTACCACCCTTAAGTTGTGATATCTAACCAGAGTGATGTAGAGAGAAGTAACTATAAAGTAGTTAAATTATTGAGTTTCTATTTGTGTACAATTATAATACTTCAACCATTCATCCTTTAAAACGAAATTTATAAATATATGGGTTTTTCTTTCCATTTCTTTAAAAAAAAACCCGTTCGAATTTTTTTTTCTATTCGCAATTTAAAAGCATGTATGTGCTAAACACACTTTTGAAATATGTCTTTTCCTAGAAATTAGTAATTGTATAGATGAATATTTTTTCTGAAAATTATTTAATTTAATCGAGTAACGTTGTTCAATTAGTCAATCAAAATACACATTAATGGTCAAGGTGATTAACTATTATTTGAACATTGATGCAACTAAGTATCAAAAGATTATTGGAGGTGAACTTCGTAATTTCGAGCCGCGATCGATCAATCGACGTCGATACGTGAGCTGGTACCTTACCCTGTAAGATTTCACTCCATACCAACGTGAGGAGAAATGAGCTGGCAGGACGGGGCATCCTAGTCTCTGACTAGGGCGACTAGTATCAAGTTCATCAAAGCATGCCTACATATATGCAGTATAACGTACTAGGCGAATGTCGGGAGGGAAAAAACGCATGCTGGTGGTATACATTGCCTATTTCTATTAAAGCTGTAGCACGATTTACATCTCTTGCTCCCTCGACATCCAGTTGCTCTCAGTTCTCTCGATCGACATCCAGTTGCTCCCTAGTTAAGAAACGTCCCACAGATAATCCTCAAGACAACATATGGATGAGCTTTCCGGAAGTTGAAAAGATGGAAAAGAGTCATGTGATTAATGTGTCTGCAATGTTCGAGATCACATGCATCATATTGTTTCACAAGTTTGGAGAGCATCTCAGGCTATAGGAGCATCTGTACGAGAGTACAAGAGACCGGTTTATAAGAAACCGGAGGATGATTATTTTACAGGCAAGACTAATGATTATTTTACTTGTAGACAACAAGCAAATCCATTAGATATTCAATGGGTTAGTGACTAACGTTTCACTTTGACCAAGAAGCCTACACCAGAGAGGTAGTTTTTAGAGAAGAGGAGGAAAGTTTGGTAGGCTGTCCTACCAAACCTTTTGCGTCATAGACCCCTTGCCATGTTTTTCAGTTTAGGGTAGAACCTTGCTTACCTAATAATGAATTTTTGCAAATTTATCAACTTAAATGATTTTTTGATAGCTAGTATAGAGCTACTTACTTTAAAAGTTTTAAATTTCTAACTGTAAGGAAGAACGATGTTTAAAACTTAAGAAACACATGTTAATTAATTAAATTAAAATTTAATTAATACATAAAATGCTTCTTACATTAACTAACTGAACAACAAAAAATTTTTTAATGGAAGGGATGAATCTGGTGCTTCAATAACAAATTTTCAATATATGGTATGAGTCTTGTCAGATTCAAATGTAAATCTCCTCCGTTAGTTACTGCCGGACTTTCTTTTTGAGTTTGGCAACCACACGCTTCGCACGATATTCCATAATTCGGGATAAACTACAGGTATGTCTTTTTAAGGGCAAAATTACTGACATAAGAACATTTCTGAATTTTAAGATTTTCATTAGTGCCCATTCTGATCAGTTCCTGTTGAAATGACATATTTTTTTTCTATGTGACCATGTAGAACTATTACCTACCTTGTATTACCATTGTCAAAGCTTTTACAAATCCAGTTTCAAAATCTGAATAGAGGCCATTTAAATGTTGAACATTGGTTGAATTGGAATTGAGAAATTGGAAAAAAAAATTTACGTTTTCCAATATTGTACTTCTTTAGCTTAATTTTGGCAAGGAATACTGAAATGATGGTCCGTGTTTTAAAAAAATTATGCTGTTACCTTGTAACTGGTTATTAACTTCATTAAATTTAGTAAATAAACTTCTTAAATTGGTAAAATTTTATTTCTAGTTGATTAAATTTTCTTTTAAAATGAAAGTCACAATCTAGTTTAGTGAGCCACTATCGTAGACAGCCATGTTCCCCTCATAGACAATCAAATTATTTTCTCCCTGACGTAGACTCTTGGGGGTCTATATGGACCCCTTTTGGAATCATTGGGCTACACAATAGTGGTGTGACGTTTGAGATAAATAACGGTAGCGTGATACTGATCTGTATAAAAAATTAGTTTATTTACGTCACTGCTGTTATTTACAGACTATACATCAATGTTATTAAACTTATTAAAAGAGTGTTAGAGTTCAAATGACGTGGTTTGTGAGAAAGGAGTTATTTTCGGGGCCTCAGTTTGAAGGTTTCAAAATCATCTCCCCTCTCTCTGCAGTGGGGATCAGCGGTCGGCCTCTTATCATCCAGTTACATCTTTCTCTTTCTAGTGGCAGGAAAAGGGTCCCTCGTGGGTCAAAGAATGCGGGGGAGGTCTCAGGCTGGAGCAGGCAATTACTTTCAAAATGAAGCTGCAAAATGCACGTGTGATGATTATATCCACAAAGAAGCCGATTTACAGCTGGGTTACAGTGGTTTATTTTCACGGCGACTAGTACAGTGTGCGTGCTTAACGCTAGCTCTTTTGCAAGGAATCCAGACCAATTGAACTCTTATAAATGGTGGATCTTTAGTGGTGCCATCTCTAGTACCGCTAAGATAGTCACTTCAGACAGCCATGTAGAGGGGCTGACGCATATTAAATCTCCCTTTGGCGATATGTGGTAGTTCAAAGGGCTACCAACTCAGGTATCGTCCCCATCACTTGGCCGGGGCTTGATATTGTGAAGTCCGTCACCAATAGCCCTCGTGTTGCTTCAGAGGGCAACGTAAACTAAAATTAAATTAAATCTAGGACTTAGGACCGAAAAAAACAATGCCGATTACATTCTCAATGCTTTAAAAGAAGTTTGCATTACATAACCTGTAGGTCTTCTCTTAAGGGTACGATTTACTCAAAAAATTTTAATTTGAGGATTTTCAAAAAATTTTGGTTACCTCCTATGTGTTAATACTATGTAAACATATTTTGTGCTCCAAATTTCATAAAAAAAATGGCCATTTAATTTTTTAAGGAAAAAATTTAAGTGATTTTAAAATATAACTACAACCACAAAAAGTTACGTACAAGCATGAAATTTGATTTACAAGTACATCAAACTATGCATAACAAAAGTTGGTATAGATTTTGTGATAACATGATAGGTATTTGTACAATACTTCTTTTTAAGAATGATTATTGAAAATTCCTTAAAAATATATAAATTTTGAGTTAAATTATTTTTAAAAAAATAAGTATTGTTTTGATTCAAAAATACATACCAACTTTTGTTATATGTACTATTAGCAATAGGTAAAAAAATTCAAAGCATTAGGCACAATAAAAAAAGCCTTAGAATTTTAAATGAATACAAACTACTTATCTTATCTTTCTGAGATAAGTAAGTTTAAAGTTTTGATTTGCCATAAAGATGTGAATAAAAACGAACGTAAAAGCTATCATAATTCTACGTTTCTTAAGTTTACAGCTTTCAAATTTTGTGAGATTATAAGAAAGTATATGAAAAATAATTTAGGCTAAACAAATTAGAGTTGATTTTTGGATCGATTTTTGTTAATTGAATCGTACGGTGTCCTCCCCTAAAATTTGTTAAGCAATCTCACTTAATCAAAAAAAAGAGAAAGAAATACAATCGGGGCTCTATTTGATGAAGTCAATAAATCTCGGAAAAAATGTTCGTTATGTGGAAAATTCGTTAAATAGAAATTCATCCTTTAATATACTTCCTACACCACATAAGACACATTTTAAATTCCTAAACACTATTTATTATTGAAAAATTACTCTTTTTTTTGTAGATTAGCATCCATACTCATCAAAACAAAATCTTTAAGGAAAACAAGAAAAAGAAAAGAAAAGAGAAACTTTGTCTAGGAATGCACTGTGTGTGTGTATTTTCAACTTTAAAAAATAAGTTTATATTAAAATTAATCAATTTTAATGACATTTTCTGATTTTAAGCCAACAAGTAATATGAAACTTATATTATCTCACAAGCAGTAAATTTAAGTATACATTATCACATGCGTCCTTAAATTTACACATAAAATCTGCTAATTTTGTTTGAAAAATTGCTGGAATTTTATTGCTCTCGGTGAGTTGGGATTTGGCCAAACTAGTACAAGGTCATCGATCACACAAAATGAGTTAAAATGCCTAGAAGTACTTTAAAAATAGGGGGATTAAATCTCAAGAGGAAAAATTCGTTATAAAGAAAATGCACTTCGCTTTTTGGAGGTTATTTTACGATGATAATAGTAAAACGGTACTAGGCAAAAGTTCGCAAAATAGAGAAATTCGTTAAATGGAGGTCCGACTGTGGTTAAGAACACGTTTATCAAGATTCCATAGTTCCTCTATTATACATGTGACTGCAAAGCAAAAAATGCAAATAGTGCAAAATGAATTTTGAATGTAAAGGTCATGCTCACTTTTTCTTACTTAAGCGTTGAAGGAATTCGTGAAGAACTCCTTTGATATTATTTGAATAATATATTAAGTGCTTCGCTTTTATTGACTTTGCCCGTTCTAAATACGTAAGCTTGTCAATCATAATTTTATTAAGGACAAGAAATATATTTTACTTCAAGTACTGACAAAACTCGACCTTGAGTACGTGAAGGCTTCTAATTTGTATTGATTTTTTTTCATTGTAAATTCCTGAAAACGTCTCCGGCGATAAATAAAATTGAGGTTACACAAATAAAAACTGAATTCTCTTTTAAATGCTGACGTGTTCAGGTCTTTTGACATCATTTATGCAACGCTTTGTCTCGCAGCTTCGTTCTCTTTTTGTTTTGTCAATAACAAACACGTTAAATCAAATAGTTGGAATTTAGTTTTTACTTTGTTTTGTTACTAGTAAAAATCGTTTAGCATAATAGTAAAAGATGCTTAGTCGCAATTGCAATGAAAAATATATATTCAAAAATTGTTTTACTCAAAAATATTAACTTAATATATTTTTTAAAAAGCTATAGTGTTTTGAGAGAATTGGAGATAATAATTAGTTTTTGCGTATTTTCATTATTCTTTTTTTTTCTTCTACAATAACAACGGCATATTATTTTTATATGTCCTTCAAAACAATTTGCTTCTTCTTTTAGTTATTTTAATTTTTATCTGAGACTAAAAACGAGCTTGCTTGTTACATAATACATAATTAATGATATTCAAACAAATATTACTATTGAATAAATTTCCTTTTCAATAAGTAATTTAGAAAAAAATTTGAATTCTGAGATTCATCTTCTAGATTGATTTTTATCCTTTATATGGGGGTTGGGGGCAGACTTTCTCAGGGAACTTCTAATTTTTTCAAGGTGTTGCGGTCCTGCCAGAGGCGTAAGCTAAAAGATACTCTCGGACCTCCATTTTACGAATTTTTCTTAGCGAATTTTTTTCTTGAAACCATTTTCCGATTTTCTTCGTAAAATTAACTCCAAATCGCGAAGTGCATTTTCTATTCAACGAAATCTCCCTTATGATTCGAGATTTTCCCCCTTATTTTATAAAATATCTTATTTTCTCTAATATAAGCCGCACTTTTTTCTCAATGTTAATTCTACTGAAAATCGGATGCGGCTTAGAATCGAAGGGAAAAAGTTTGTTGGATGGGGTATTTAGAGCAATTACAGCTCCATGCATGTATTTAAAAAGTTTATAACACTGATAAAATAATTAACTAGTTACTTCTTATTAGTTTTCCTTTTAAAATTTATTTTAATTCCGTAAAATTGGATAACAATAAGCCATTTTAGACTATTTTTTAGTTTACACAAAATCTTGTTGAGAATTCGGGGCGTGCAATAGGGTGGGTTAGATTCGAATAAATGCGATATTTCTGGACTTTCGTTTGATGGAATGTTTATTAGGTCTTAGTGAAGGCGGTCAACCCAGAATGACTTGGCGGTCCACCGGTCGATCGCGATCCCCTTAATCCGGCTTTATAACATCTTTTTAACACAAATGAATACCCACGCGCGTGAATTGAGATTTTAAGAAACCGCTCAAGTGATAAAACGATTTAAACTCGGCGTCCAACGAAGTGTTTTACAGTTTGGTGTTGACATCCTTACTAAAACGCAATGACTGAATACTTTAGCTATAATCACTTTTGTTATTTAATGATTAACTGGCTTTTACCCGCCCGCGCTTCACTGGATGATGCTACACGAATATATACTCTTTATATGCACACATAAACTAGCCTTTAAAATCCCGCTTCGTTCATGACATTGTACGGAAATATACTGTTTATACATAACATATGAATTATTGATATCTTAGTCCAAGCGTTAAGTGTCCTAATGTATTGAAAAACATGCTTTTTTTACTCTTACCTCGATTTAAAAAGGAAAATACCTTTAAGTAATAATTTCTAAAACTGAAGTAGTATTATCTTTTATACGCTCTCATAACCTGCTCCACCAAAGTGGATTTTTCTATTTTAAGTGGATTTCTATTTAATATAATAAACATGCTTGCCAAATTTCAAGTCAAAATCTAATAGTTTAAAAAAATATCAATAAGTCCCGTAACCCTCTTTGAGAGTCGATTTCCGTTGGACCTGTTCTCAGTGGATTTCGATTCAACAACAGCAAAAATAAAACTTATATACCGAATTTCATTATCGTAGGTCTAGTAGCTCAAAAATGGGAATCTTAAAAAAAAGTATTCAGTTTAAAGCAGAAAATGGATCCCTAATTTTGTTACATGCATTACATATAATACCATGGAGAAAACTGGAAGTGATTGGTAAATAATTGTGAAAGAGGACTAGAATTTTGAATACACTAAGGTTTCGAAAAACACAAACTGAGAAAAACCACTTTAATGTTTATAATTCTGAAAAAAATAACTATAACAAGTTTAAATAAACTTAAAATACCACTTTATGTTATTAGCTACATAGTTTTCTTCAAAATAAATGCATTTTCATGTTATTTGAACCTATACTTTTTTTATAAATGATAAATTTTTAAAGACTATTAATTGCACAAGAAAATTCAAGGAAAATGTTAAAAAAAAATTTCTGCCATTGCAGAAATTCTAGTTTTTTTCTGCACATAATCGAAAAATTATACTTTCATGAAAAATACATAAGGAATAAGAACTGAAATTATGAGATTAATTAAAAAAATTTAGATGCCTACATTTTACAAGGAAAAATAATGACATTATTGTAAAGCCTCAGAAATATCCTGCTTTATATATAACACCTTCATTTTTTATAGTAATTATTTCTCTTTTTAAAATAGATTTTTTTTATCAAAAATCTCTTTATCTAAAAATGGGACATGTCGAATCAACTAATTTGTTTGTTTATATTTTTCAATTGGAGCTTCATCCAAATTCTAATTTTCCGACTTACAAAAGCGACGTATAATTGGAAGGATAATAATTCAAAGAACATAACTAAACAAAAATTTTAAAAAATGATAGTTTGGTCATTTCGGAGATGCCGAGTTTTCTTAATACTTGAAAATGTACGTGAATAATGAACCATGTAAAATGTTTGATAAAGCAAATGGTATGTCTGAGCATCATTATGTGTAATTATACTCTGTACTCTCTCAATACGCAAGACAGAGCTCAGGTGTCGTCCTGGTCAATCAGTTGATGTTCAAAACTATATGCACGTCACTAAAAAATGTAGTTCGAAGTGTGAAAGTAATGTACAAAAATTCGATTGATTAATAAACACACAGAAACATATCAATGGTTAATTCCCTTGCGTTCAATATCCCTTTATAAAGCTGGATAGCTGATTCTCATATTTGCGTAATCATTCGTTCCTTTTTCAATCTAACATACGAAACGTCAGATTTCACACGCACAACGATAAAAATTGCAACCATTTTTTTAAAAAATATTTGTTAATGTTTATTTCGATTCGTTTTTTCTATTTAATGCTGTAATTCGTGGGAATATTTCATCGCTTTCACGAGCAATTAGAAATGAATTGCGGGATAAAAAAATAAAAACTGGGTTAATAATAGCTGTTGTACATTACATAATTGACGAGCCACGAATATACAAATCGAGTTTTGGGCACATCTAGGCCGAAATCGCTCGAGTGTACTGAAGCTGGAAACCATGAAAGTTAATAACTTAAATTGGTGAGATGTTTTAATTGGAAATTCAAATAGTAATAGCTCTGGAGCACAAATTTCTTTTTAAATTTTTCTTACTTTAATAAAAGAAAAGTTAAAAATCCCAGAATTTTAAAACCGATTTTTCTTGGAAAATTTCAAACTGTTTGTGAATATTATAATTAAATCGGTTTCATACATTCAAGTTATAACAAATCTTTGCTTATTTTTCAGTTATCATGAACTGCAGAATAAATTTTAATAAATACAGTAGAACCTGTTTTTGTGAGGTCATTTTTAATGCTATTTTTTCTGTGCGGTCTTTTTTTTATGCTGTATATGAATTTCAACGGCTTTGGAGCCACTGTGATGCTTTCTATCAATATACCAGTAGCGTAACGCAGAATGTTAGGGCCCCGCAAACTCAGGTTTTGCCTTTAATATTTTAAAAATTAGGTAAATACGTACTTGGCGTCAGTCATGCCTAGGGCTCCCTAGAGTCCCTGGGTTGCGGGGAACTGCGTTGAGCTACTGCAACGAACATACATATACTTTCAAGACACTCTTCATTTGTTATAAACAGTCTCCCGACAATGCGCGTTCAGTTGCTTTCTCTCAACGCGCCAACAGCCCGTGCTTGATTGAAGACGTAGCTTTCTATGACAGTGACATTATCAATAATTTGATAGATTATGTAGACGTCCAGGAAGAACCGGATTCTTTGACAGTGGATAAAATATATGCAGAAATACAGCTTTCCAGAAAATTGGGAAAGCATTTTCTTAAAATCGATATCAATTCCGAAAGGAGTATATGATTTCAAAAATAGCTTCTATCACGCATATCTGGTTATCGTGACGTTTACAAGCAGCTGGCAAACTGACCAGCGTCGTAGAAACTTTTCTCTTACTCTGTGGTACCAAAAAATAAATCAGTTGAAATTGTATCTTCATGTGACGAAAGCGATTTTAAACTAATTCATCGCAGGAAGATGAGCGCTTTGAATTACGATAAATAGCAGTGAATTACGTATGTCCATTTTGAAAACTTTTCCATGTTGCGAAACTAAATATTTTTAAAATGTTTCCTTGTGTGATTCAATTATTTATTTTGTCGTAGAAGTACTTTCGCATAAATTTCTTAAATGATTGGCGTATTTTCTAAATGCTATCTTTTTATGCTGTCTCCACTGTATTAAAAATATTTATATATATACATCTTTATAATAATACATATTTTTTCCACTGCATAAAAAAAATTTGTTGTATTTCAACGCCGTTGTTTGTAATATATAAGAATTTATAATATATTTTTCGAATATTTTTGGGCGTTTTTTTAGTGGTCCCTATCTACTACACAAAAACAGGTTCTATTGCGTACATAAATGAAGAAAATATCAACTACAAAATGATCAGCAGCTCAAATTTAAGACATTTAGGTTTAATATGTAATAAATTTAAGTATAATAAGAAAAAAGGCACACACAAAACGAAATACAAAAAAGAGAGCTATGTATTTCTATTACAAAATCAGTAGTAACGGCATTTAATTTGTAACCAACGAAAACGCGGTTTGAAAGTTTCTTATTTGTCAAGAAATATGTTAAGTATCTTAATTTCCTCCAATCTAACATTAAACCAATATAAAAGCTGTTAAAAAAAGGAAATCCAGTGAAAGAGTCACTCCATCCCGTGTTCTAATCATGAAGAAACTGAAACAGTCTAATAAATATTTTTCTGCGCTTCATTGCCTTAATCCTCCATTTCAATGAACCATTTGACGCATTCGTGCATACAAAGTAGAATTTGCAACCTCAGAATCCCTATGTTTCTTTAATTCTGGAAATCCTGGGATAAAAATAACTAATTCAGGGATTTAATTTTTGTCTGACTTAAATTTTGAAATTTTCTTCAATTTTCTAAGAATTTAATTCTCCGAAAATTTATGTTTTTTTAATGAAATATGCACATAGAATTTCTTTCGTGTGATTATTTTTTCGTATAGATATTGAAAAAATAATTTAACGGGGTAATTTTAAACTCTGATTACTAGGCTACTAGAAATGTTTTAATTTTTTGTATTTAATATTCAGTTTACATAGGGCAACATTCACGGACATGAGGCACTAGGTAGGAATCACGTGATGCACTAGGAAACATATGTACGTTCAACACGTTACCGTGGGAAATTCTTATACTTACGTTATTGATACCTTGTGTTAACTTCATCACCATATATATACTTAATTTGTAGAGAAAAACCATTAAGTTTAGCAGAAGAACTAGATAAAGTTATCAACGAAGGATATGCCCCAATGCAGCCTATTAGATTTGAAACACTGTTATGAAAATTCAAAAAGAAAAGTCTCTTTTTGAAAATGGAAGAAGACGTGATGATCGCCTGAGAAAAACGAACTTCTATTTAATGACGATAAAGTATACTAATGTAGAGTTCGAACGAGCATTTTCTTCGGCAGGACAATTTGTAACTAGAATAAGGAGCCGTTTGAACGATAAAACGCTGAGCGAGTTGCGTTTTTTAAAAGCTTATTTGCAAAAACACGAGAAATGAAATAGTATGTGTTTCAATTTTAATTTCATTATGTAATATTTTTATTTGTTTTTTTATGATGAATTAAGTCTTGTTTAATATTAAACTAATTTTCTAATTATGTTTTCAATTTTATTATCTAATTTCAACTTTTTCAATGAGTAATTATTCTTCATAAATAGTCCAATCCTAATCCTGGGACCAATCTCGGTATCCCGGGATTTGGATAATGTAATCCCGGTATTGAAAATATAACACAGGATTCCAAACCCTAGTACAAAGGTCAACCCGGTCAGACATTCTAGACTAATTTTTCTCAAACTGTGGTGCATGCCCCCCTTAGGGGAATGACAAGGGGGACGAGAGTGTATAAAAAAGTCGAAAACAAAAGATTATTTTTAAATAATTATTAATTTACTGAAAGGAAGCAAAGCAAAAGACGTAATAAAAAAATACACATTTGCAATGATACAACACTGTTATAAATGTATCAGTACTGCACAATGTGTTTCATAATTAACTTAACAGTACTAAGTACAAGTTTAGTAATTACCAATGACGCTATGAGCATATCTTAAAATTATTTACAGAATTTAATATTTATCTTAATAATTTTTATGGTTTATATCTAAAATCGTATGGTAGCTTTACGTCAAAGTATATTGTTATTGAATTCAATACATTGTTATTGTATTGAGGGGGAGGATGAAAATTATGATTGAAAATTGGATTGCAAGTATAGAAAGTTTAAGAAGTACTGGTATAGAGACGCATTTTGAAGTATCTTTTATTACTAACAACAATTAACTTGATGAGATCCACTTTCTTTTTCTGTAGTGTTGGATGCCATGGCTAAGCCTCCTTTCGGATTATTTCGAGGCACCTTTAGTATAATGGGCGACTACGACGAGTGCCTGGATGTGTCGGCCAACAAAAGAGGAGATATTCCCAAAAGCAAGGAGAAGGAGTTTTACCACGGGCAGTACTGCACCGTTGAGGCGCAGTTCCCACCCAAATTGCTAGAAGCCATGCTTGACTTGGGGAATGGAAATGCTAATCACACACAGTTCGGAAAATTAGGAAGTGTAAGATTCAAACATTTTTTTTTCAAAGTTCATTCGAAGCATTGGTGTTAAGAATGTCTTATTTTATGAAAAGCATATTGATTGCATGTATTTGTGATTATTGATTAAATAACACATTGCGAGAAATTAAGTTTGCTAAAATAAATTAATATGTTAGCTGTCGAAAAAATTACTCCTACGGTGCTTTGTTTAATAATTCATATGAACCGTAAGCTGTATTTAGTTTCATACATAAATATCTGTAATTATTGATATAGCAGATAAAATTAAAAGTAATTCATACTTTGATACTTATAAAACGAAATGTTTCACATACTGAGTTCCAATAATGAGATGTAAAACATTTCGGATCTCGAATCGAAGATGAATCTCCATATGACTGTAAGCAACGTTTTTAATGATAATTCTTTTTTAGAAAATTGAAGATATATATATATATATATATATATATATATATATATATGTGTGTGTGTGTGTGTGTGTATTTACTTTTCCTGTCATTTTATTTTACTTTTTACAGGCATAAATATAAAAAAAAAATGTTCAACAGATAACCAAATTAATAAAGTTATTTATTTAAATTAAATTAATATAAGCATAAATAGGATAATATAGGTTACCTTAATTAAATTATCATCTGATAAGGTTTGTACATTGTATCAAATAATTATACAATCATTTATTTAGTAGTACTTAAATATGTTGTAGTTACTTACGCCACCAATCGACTGTGACATCCTATCGAGGTCCACGAAACTCATTGAGGTAATAGGCTTGTTGTACTCCAGTCGTTAGTCTTAGCTTTGAGCACCCTGCAGGGGACAGTACATTTTGGCTCTGTTCCACCCGAATTTTGAGAGAGTATATCGTGGAGTTTGTCAAGGGGCCCCCCACCTCTTTTCCCTTTCCATCAACCACACGAAAGGACTTGCGGCTTTTTATGTAACCCCCATGACATTGTACGTTTACAAACTTCTATGGCTTCTCCGGGATTCGAACTCAGGTCTAATGGCATTGCGTCACTAACCACTTTTCCGGATGGGGACAGTCTGTGAACACGAATTCAGAATTATCTTGATTTGGCAGAAAAACTTGGATAAGTGTCAATTTCCTCTTCACATCGTCGCGCTCCGCAGCAGCTCTGGAGAACTTCCGCACTGTGTCAATGGGAAGAATCTTCCAATAGCCGCTGTATCTTATAGATCATAGTCAGGAATTCGTGGTTTCGTCGCGATTTTGATACCCCTTAACACCCGCCGTGTAAAGGGGTCCATGAACGTTAACCTCTTTACAGGGTCATTTTATTTCTGGATTATAGTTTAAAAAATCTTAATTTTTAATGCTTATTTTTAACCATAGTAACACCATTCACATACAAAAATTCCCCAAAAAGTTTTTAAAAAAATCTATTTAAATAAAATATGTTTAACTGTAAAGTTGGCTTTCTATTTGGCAGAAATCAGAGTCAATTCACACTAACTGTAATTAGAATACCTAGGTCTTATCTTGAATTACAAATTTCATTTACATCTTTTGATTTACAAAAGAGATGATAAAATAATGAATCGAAATTTGATCTTGCATGATAAATTCGAAAACACGGTACTGCAAATATCACAATCCGGACAGTAGAAGCTTGTTTTTCTTCTTCCCAATACTGCCTCTCTTTGATTAGAACATAATAGAATGTCGTGTTGGGTTAGTTTTCTTTTCTGTTGAGGAATATAGTCAACACAAAGTGCCTTTCAGACGAGCGTGAAAGGGGGTCAGTAGAAGGACGTCCCCTTTTTGCTGAAACTTCCACCGAGTGGTACTTTCCAATCATTCGAAACTATAAAAAGCACACGTGAAAAAATTCAGGAAAGACCGATTGCACAGTGTGCGTTTTTACAGTGCCCGAGCTGCACTCGGGTACGTTTCCTTTGCCCGAGCTCAATTCGGGAAAACCCGAGAAGTGGCTAATAAAACACTTACTCTTCGAATGTTTATAGATTTAATAGGCATCAGTTTCTTTACATTGTGGGTCTTTTTTTTGTCACCAGAGCCCCTGATTCGACGTAAGCAATACCGACCTCGATCGTGACTAACCGGCTAGTTCACAAAAGTTTAGAGAATATTTTGCTTGATTAATGAATGAAAATGTGCAAAGTGAGTCTTAAGTTATATATATATGACAAGTGTAAAAAAAATCTTCTCTTAAAATATGAATTCAAGTTAACTAATGCATTATAAATTCTCATTTCGTTAAATAATTTACATTAAAAAGACAGGTATAATTTCTTTTTAACATTCAGTATTAAAGAAAACCTGATGTATTGCGTAAGACACTCTCATAAGCACCGATAAAAATTAAAACAGATATAAATGTACTAATACACGTAAAATTAATCTAATTAATTTTTTAAATCACGAAACAATACTTCCTTATTTATTGTCAAATCTACTTTATTTTCGAATTCGCATCGTAAAAGTAATAAGTGATTTCTTTCTTGGTCTTCGATTTTGTGTAATATTTGCCGAAGATTTAGTATATACCATTGTTTATTAATATTATTTCCCAATCCGAATTTAAAAGAGCTATTAAGAGTTTCTTTTGTAGATCATCAAAGAGTTTCCAGCATCAAACTTTGCCGGAAATTACTTTAAATTTCTCATTGGAATATGCCTTCCTTCAACTTGTACCGAAGGGGATTTGAAAGAAATACTTAAACTTGGTAAGAAAATCTATACTTCGACAAATATATATAAAAACCGGCTGATATTATATAAATACATTATTCATAAACTAATGTAGTTTTTCCTTTTCATTTTGTAATTCACAAAAGAAAAAAAAATAAAGTGATATATTTCCACTGAAATGAGATATACCTAAAAACATACCTTAACTTATAATTTACAACTGGAAATTCGGAATATACAGGGTGTTGCTGAATTCGATCGACAAGTTCAGAGGGGTGATAGTTGGCAGCATGGGGATGACAAATCAACATAGAACATGGGGCCGCAAACCCCGTTAGTCGGGGAAAATCGTGGTAATAATAGACGTCGGGAGGACTATAAGCCAGACGAGGAGAGTGGTCAAACGAATGTGAGGATTTGAAGCGCCGGGTCAAGGTTGAAGAAACCTTCACGTATGCAAATTTCCACCTTCTGGATTTTCTTCAAGGAGTACCGGTCACAGAGCAGCAAAACGTGTGGATCATGTACGATAGTGCACCAGAACAGTGAGTTACTACCACCATGCTACATATCAAGGGAAATAGGATTAGACGTTGCGGACATGTTACTTGGCCTCCATGCTTCCCAGACCTCAATCCCTTGGATGTCTGCTTTTGCGGCCATCTGGAAACACGCCACCGTATGAGACGCCGGTGGCTACAGAGGAGGATCTCACGACACAGATCGTCGTCCCTTCACCTGACATCTCCAGCACATCGAACTTGTTTGAATACGTCCGTCAATTTTTTTATCCATCGGTGTCGCTCTCTATTTTGAACAATTCCAGTGACAATCACTTCGTTGTGTTTCTGACGTTGAGCTGGGATGTATTGTTCGTATTGTAAACATGCTTTACGTCTGATACTTGTATTTTTTTTTTACTCTTATTGCTCCTTTTCATTCTACTTGACATCAAACCCGTAATAACTGTTTACGAGACTTTGTGAGAGGTTGACACATCTCTTGGACACCTAGATGTGTGGGAAGTAGTGAATGAACACTCTCCGTGACACAAACAATCTATTTATTTATCACACATTGAAAAGACACAATTTCAACTAATAATAGTAAGAGAATGTTTCGATGCCAACCACGAAAGTGAACAACGACGGTAAAACATGAACGATTTGGAGACTATCAAACTTGATCCTTACTTTATAAAGAATCTAACCTATCATGCAATTTAATCTCATTGAACTATCGTCACTTTAAAGCTTTCTCCTAATAAATCTCTTAATCCCAATCATTCAATAATTATACCTTCAGTAGCAATCTCACCTAATTCGAGTATATCTCCTCTCCTTCTCTCTACTTAAGCTAGAAAACTTCGACTATATGTATAGTAAGTTAATTTGAATATCACGATTTTCTGCTTCCAAAGGGTTGGTTGTGAATAACGCGAATTGATAGCCCAAAGATTTCCCATGAGGATTAGTTGAAAGATCGCAGATAGATCCACCACAACTTTCATTGACTAAATGTGGTTTGTGCTCCCATATTCTATGGTAATTTTTTGTCCCCATGCTGCCAACTGTCACCCCTCTGAATTTGTCGGTTGAATTCATTAATACCCTGAAGAATTAGGATTTTATCTCTTTGATTTCAATGGTGCAGAGCTACATGTTGAAAGATTCATTATTTATGAAGAATTTAAGGAAAATCTAATATTACTGAATGAATTATGATATTCATTCAATGCATGAATTGTGAATGAATCTAATATTGTTGAACGAAAGTGAATTGACATTTTGTTCATCATTAGAAGAGCATACAATAAACTTACATTTTTATTATGATCTGTTGTTACTTACTACATGCCATAGGGAGCACAATGAGCAATAAATTAGAACAATTATAAAATGAAAGGGCTTCTAAAGTTAGAAAAAAGGCATTTAAAAATAATTATTTAAAATAATAAATACAATATGAAAACAGAGTGATTTACCAATTTATTAAAATTTAATTCTTAATTAGTAACTAAATTATTTTTAAAGAATACGCTTTTCATTACGGCTAAAAACATTTTCAATAAATATTAAAGCTAGTTTTTGTTGGATAATTCTACCAGCATTTTCTTTATCAATATAACCTACACACCACACAAACATCGTTGTTTATTATTCTTACTTAAATGCACTTGTGACTGGTACACTAATTACGATTTTGCGTGTTATGATTAGCAATCAAAAATATTTGTAACGATAAAAAAAATTTCAAAATAGGTTAATCAGTGAACAGCTGTTGGATCGTAATTATGTTCGCACAAAAACGATTCAATTTCTTTAAAAGGATACGGTCAATAGTCCCAATATAAAGAAAAATATCACCTTTTTTTTACTCTTGATGATGATTGATTCTTTTATGAGAATAAAGGAATTTTTCATTAATCTTTTTTTTAATTTCTAATTGACATGAATGCACACAATTCATGAACATAGTACAATGAAATACGTTTAATGCGAAAATGATAGAGACCAAATATCGGTTAACGCGAAACAATCCCGACAAACTACTATGGATTTTTCATGCATTTTTTTCCTATTAATGCAACGCGAAAATCGCTCAACACGAAAATATGGAGAAAGAGGATCTTGAAACTGAACCGACACTTAATGAAATGTTTGAGAAAGTTTCTGCATTATGTATTGAACTGTCTTACTATCTCATCGGAAGAATTATTTGCAGCGGATGATGTGCGTTCAACCCAATTCACGGCAGACATTTTGGAGTTTGTTCAAGGTTCAAAAAATATCATTGGTGCAGATTGCGACGATGAAAATCAAATGAATAATGCAGTTCCTGTTCAAACGTCATCCTAAGTGAGGAACATCATGAAAAGCGCGAGCAGTTATTTAGGCGCACATTCCAATGGTGAAATAAATAACAAAATGGACGACATCGAATAATTTGTCAACATTTCAATGATAAAAAAGGCAACGTAAAAAAGTATCATATTATTTTCCAAAAACTCAGTAAATGTTTCATTTTTCAAAAACTAAAATACTAAAACAAAAATACTAAATTTTACTAAGTTTTTGCACTTTTGTTTTTGTTTCATTGTTTTATTTATTTACTACATACATATTTACAAATCTATGTAATCAGAATGTACTCTAATAAACTTAATTTTGTTGAATATTAGGGGGGGTTGCAATATCCCTTAACATGAAATTCTTTTAACACGAATAAATATTTCATTCCCTCAGTTACCTGTTAATCTATTTTCACTGTTTTTAAAAACTAGCGTGAAAATACTGAAAGGACTTTTCCCAATGATATCTAAATAACATGAATCTTAATGTCTTTGCAGCTCCTATCGACTTTATTCCGCTGAATGTCCGGCGGTGTGAAGATGGAAGATCGAAATCCTTTAATATCGACCAGATAGTGTTTCTGTAAGTATTGACGCACATTAAATAGCATTCCAACCGCTGAGATGGGAGAAGAAGAGTAATGCTGGGAAAAATTCATGATTAAACTTTCACGTAATGTTTATCTCTTCGTAATAAGCAGTTCTTTGAGTTTAATACTGGATTAAAACAATTTTTGTAAACTGTCCTCATACATTAAATTATGACAGTAAATAATTTAAGAGATTTTAGATTCTTACTGATTAATAATTAGAATTAAATCAGCTTGCTAAAAATATCAAATTATAATAAATAAAATCATTTAGAAAGAAAGGCTTTAATTAGGATTTATACAAAAACCGACTTTTTGAAAAACCGGTTTTCAAATTCAATATTTCCAAGAAACCGACCTAAGCCGGTTTTCGAACTTTCGTCAAAAAATAGAAGAGCGGGAAATATTTTTTTTAAATGTATATAAATTAACAACAAAAAAAAAACAGAATCAATATCAAAGATAAAATATAAGTAAAATAAGGATGATGTATACATATTACACAAAATAATGAAAACTACAACAAAAATTTTAAATCTAATATACACTGGTGTGCAAAAATTAAGGACGAAGTCGAAAAATTAGCATATCAGCTGAACGAAGACGCAGAGCGGACAGAAAGACTAATCAGGAGATTAAGTAAGGTGATGTACGGTAGCACATGCACAGATATGCAGGTACACGCAATGGGGGAGTGTCTGAGTAGTATAAAGCATGTTGTCGGTGTAAGATCAGTATTTCTGGCAAAGAGATTGCACGCCGTATAGCAGTTAAATTCACACCGAGTTGCTGCCTCAGCGAGAAATGGCGAATAATCAATCTGTTAGACGACATCTGGATGATTTTACCCGAGCTCGAATCATTGGGAAGTTGGAGGAAGGCCGCAGTGTGACAAGTGTGGATGCAGAGTTCGGAATTGCTTACAGCATCGTTTCACGACTATGGAGACAATTTCAAACTACAGGAACAGCTATCCGGGGCTCAGTAGTGGTCGTCCACGAGGAACCACACCCGCAGATGACCGGTACATTGTCTTACAGGCCAGAAGAAACAGGCGGCAGACAGCGGGAGAAATCGCTAGACACACGACACAGGCGACTGAACAACCGATATCGCGTTTTACCGTGGCCAGAAGACTGCACGGTGGTGGTCTGTTTGCACGACGCCCTGTACGGTGTGTACCTTTAACGCCTGCCCATCGGAGAAGGCGCTCTCTGTGGTGCCGGGAACACCGGAATTGGAGAGACAATGAATGGGGACGAGTACTCTTTACAGATGAGAGCAGATTCAGTTTGAGTATCGATTCTCATCGCATACTCATCTGGAGAGAGCGGGGAAGCCGCAATCATCCCTCGAACATCATTGAAAGGGACAGGTATGGAGGTCGCGGTGTTCTCGTTTGGGGAGGCATCATGCTTGGTAGTCGTACAGACCTTCACATCTTCGACGCAGGTTCAGTCAACGGGACCCGTTATTGTAACGAGATTCTTCTTCCATATGTGCGTCATTTTAGAGGCGATATGGGTCTGCAGTTCCTTTTCATGGACGACAATGCACCATGTCATCATACAGTAGCTGCCGAACCGCTCTTAGAGAGTGAGGATATTGAACGCATGGATTGGCCGGCACGATCTCCGGATCTCAATCCCATCGAGCATGTATGGGATTTTATAGGCAGACGCTTGGCAGCTCGTACCTTACCACCAGTAACGATTCGGGAGCTTCGTTTGGCGCTGCAAGACGAATGGGCAGCAATGCCTCAACAACTCATTGACACCCTCATTCTCAGCATGGGCAGACGCTGTGAAACCTTCCTAGCAGTCAGGGGAGATCATATCCCCTACTAAAGACCGGATGTTTCTTGCTGGATACCCATCACAGGGATGTTTCGGCCTTCAGTCGCATTGCGCTCCATGCTACTTTTTCAATCAAGCTTCTTTTTATCCCTCTGATTTCTCTTTTAGTAAGTGTTCCTTACATATTGGGGATCTTACGGTATTAAATGTGTTGATTTAGAAAGCTTTTGTACAAAGTTATATTGAAAAAACCGTCTCGTCCTTAATTTTTGCACACCAGTGTATATTATAAATGCGAAAGTTTGTGAGTATCTTTGTGGGTCTTTCACGCAAAAACAACTGAATGGATTTTGATGAAACTTTACAGCAATATAGCTTATACATCAGAATAGCACATAGGCTATAATTTTTAGCATAGATTATAATTTATAAAGATATTGTATGAAGTGTCCAAAATATGACGATATTTGTCAAGTAAGTATGAAAAAATTCTGCCATCTACTTCAATTCTATCGTGCGCTGCAAAAAAGCCCACCACAGCATTTATCTGTCTATCTTTTGTTTGTGAAAAACTCTTTTTGTTTTGGCTACGCAAGGCGCTCGCTTCTAATTAATTCCTGTTATCAGAATAATACCTATTTTTTTTATTTCAGAATAAAACTAAATTTTGAAGGGAGAGGGTGTTATAAATCTCTCTTTCTTTTAATGTTTTTTTATGATTTTATTATGCACATTTGGTAGTAAGAAATTGATCTTTTTCCAAAATAAATGCTTTTATCGGCTCTGGTACTTAAAAAGTAAATAAACTTTCTCTTTCACACTATATCATTTGGACAAATTTTCAAAATTTTTTTTGTGGTTAGTAGTTAATTATAACGCTATAATTTTAATTGAATAGGCAGATATTGCGTTTTTAAGTAAAAAAATAATTATAACTACTATACTGTATTTTTTGGAGTGTGTGAGTGATTGAATATTAACATCGCACTGTTCAACTACACGATGGCTTTTGGCAACGGATCACGTAATTTTGAACCATGGTCAAGTGACGTGGACGACACCTGAGCTGGCACCCTCTTCTCCTAACTACCACACTACACCAACTTAGAAGGAATATTCTACAAATACTTAGCAGGAATATTCTTTGAAATCCACTTTTCCAAGATATATGGCAACACGGGTTCTATGATTAGTATTTTAGCGGGGAAGGCGAATAGTTTTGTAGCAGATACTGTTATAAATCTCTCTTTATTTTAATGTTTTTTTTATGATTTTATTAAGCATATTTGGTAGTAAGAAATTGATCTTTTTTCCAAATAAATGCTTTTATCAGTTCTGATTACTTAAAGTAAATAAACTTTCTCTTTCACACTGCATCATTTGGACAAATTTTCAAAATTTGTTTGCGATTAGTAGTTAATTATAACGCTATAATTTTAATTGAATAGGCAGATATAATTATTTTTGTACTTAAAAACGCAAGAACTACTGTACTGTATTTTTTGGAGTGTGAGAGTGAGTGAATATGTCGCACTGTTCAGCTACACGAGGGCTTTTGGCAACGGATCACGTAATTTTGAACCATGGTCAAGAGTGACGTGGACGACACTTGAGCTGGCACCCTCTTCTCCTAACTACCACACCACACCAACTTAGAAGGAATATTCTACCAATACTTAGCAGGAATATTCTTTGAAATCCACTCTTCCAAGATATATGGCAGCACGGGTTCCATGATGAGTATTTTAGGGGGAAAAATAGTTTGTCAAAATTTAAATGTCTTATGTTTTTGTATGTTAATGAAGACCTTAGAAGATGATTTCACTATTTATTTTAAGTGAACGGTATATATAACTAATTTTACACAGTGGAATATCTTTAATTAATTTATTAGCTCTAACGGATTAAATTTTCCAAAGTGGAGTATTTTGTTTATGTATATCCCTTAATCCAAAAAAAAATATTGTATGAAAAAAACTGCAGTAAATCATAATGCGGTAGATAAAGCATTAACGTGCATCGCATCCCTACACGGCGGGTCTTAAAAGCTCTAATAAAGCTCGAGTTATGAAAGTAGCTAGGCATTTGCCAACTTGACTCTATCGTTAACATTTCGCTATGTTTTTCATTGAATCGTCATTATAATTTAAGAAACGGCGTTGCTTGCGAATATTACAATTTTAACATAAAATAAATACTACAGAAAGTAATATTAATGTATTACACTTTCAGATATAAATTATTTACGCTATTTTAAGCGTTCATTACACAAAACTTTTAACAATGTGTTACTTTTGCAAAACAGAGATCAGCTTAAGAAGGTATTTTCAAAAATCGACCCTCAAGAGTGTTACGGGGAGTTATAAATTAAAAAAATCCTTTTTATCAGCTATTAGATCTACATACTTAAAATTTAACAAAGGTGTTTTATTTCTCTCTTTTTTTTGTTTAGCTGAGCTACGCAAAAAGCTTTTTTTGTTTAATTTGCAATTCATGTAAAATTAACTCATTAAAAACTTCTTTAACCTTCAATCTGTGTTGTTTAGTTTTTCAGTTCACCCGTGCAAAGAACGGGTATACCAGTACATATGTTTAATCAAACATTCAAACGATCAAAAAAAAATCATTTCAATAGCAATCTGTAAGATTTTTTAATTCATCATTTATAAATAATGGGGGTAGGGAATAGTTCTACACTCAAAAAAGCCACTGTAATGCCGGGCTCTAGAGAGATAAAAGAAATGTGTCTGACAATGGAAAGCTATGGAAGAAATTTCGAAAAAGGGAATTGTAATGACGTTAATATAGAAATCATGCACACACAAGAGGAAGTGCTAACAGCTAGAGGAGAAGGGGAATTTCCATAACAATATATTATACATTCAAAAATGTCCGTGCAAAGCAGAGGGTAATTGAACAGGAAAGAAGCTAAAAAATTTTTGAAAAAGGGAATTTTAATGACATCATTATAGCAATCACTTGCATGGTACGCGCACACACCCGCACAAAAGTGCTGGCGTCATAAAGAAAAGAGGAAATTAAGTTACACACTGCGGAGGGGAAAGAAACAAACAAGTCAAAGTAGTTTCGAAAAAGAATAATGGAAGTGCTGATTTTGTGAAGGGAAAGGAAAATTTATAAAAGTAGAGAAAGCCCGTGCAACGCCGGGCCATGCAGCTAGTAATATTTATATTACTTTCACTAATTTTAATTTCTTTTAAGAAAATAGGATTTTTAAAAACATAAAATACCCACTGAATGGTGGCTAAGTCTTGTTCTTTTTTTGGGCACAATATTGCCTGAAATTGAAAACATTCCTTCACTAGCTACGGAGCTTGGTTTTATAGATTTCAGGGTATCAAAAAACAAATCTAAGTTATTTGTTCTTTTATTCGTTTCTTCAAATAAGAAAAATTCATCTTTTCAGTTTCTTTGGATTTGTAAGTTTTCTTCTGGGTCTTCAAGAAACTTTTGAATTGATTTTTCCTTCAAAAAAGCATTTCTCTGACGAGCAGTTTCTTCGATTTGCTCTTCATCAGAATTGTTTTCCAAAGGAAGAATTTGGAAATATTCTAGATTTTCCTGATAACTAAATAATTTCGGTTTTGGAAGCTAAAGAAAGTACACTAGATTTCTTCGCAGAACTATAAATAATTTATGGAATTTGTAAATACAGCAGAAGAATTGCTATTTCTATATAATAATAATATGAATTCCTTATACCGGTTTTCTTAATTTAAAAACTGGTTTTCAAATTTGATAAATTTATTTTAAAAACCGTCAAACCCTAATTTGAATTGTATTTTTATTTAAAAATGCTACAAGCCTACATTTTAAATTCTCTATAATCTTCCTTCTAGGTTTTTTAAAATTATACAGTATTAATTATAAATGTATGATTATAATTCTTCTGTATTTTTCCAGAACTGTATTGGCCTCAATAGCTCTTCTCGTGGTCATCGGTACTGTCACAGAGGGATATCAACACTTAAAACATAAAGATAGCAAAGGGGAACGAAAAAGTATGAAAAATATTTCTGTTTTTTATTTTTGTGTGTGTGTTGAAAGTCATTGTTTCATTTCGTGAATGATGTCGTTAGTGATGTTAACTTTCCCAACCCGTAACGCTTTTTTTAGTTGAGAGATTTTTTTAAAAAAAAAGCCACTTGGGGTGTGAGAATAGGGTGGATGTGGCTAAATTTCAAAGCTTTGGTTCCTCTATCGCTCCTCGAAATAAGTGCGCATGTCGTTTTAAAAATACAGACCCATTTGGTGATCACACAACGCCGCCGTTTCTTGACAAAAGCCGTTAGTTGAGCACTATTCAATAAGTGATTCCTTCCGCGCTTTAACCTTATTGGGGGAGATGAGCTTTCTTTCCGTAATCACCTATTTTGTGTCCTATTCATGGATTCCTAAATAGTTACCAGGAGTGCAAGAAAATAACTCATCGCCTTGCTCTTAAGGATTCACCTTAGGGATGGCAATCTCAGATCGAAAAATCAATTTCTTGGACCAAAAAAATTAATTTTTTTAAATCGATATGTAGCAGTGAATCGATATTTCATCCTAGAAAATCGATTTTTTTCTGTTACCATAAAATTATTTACTGTTAGTTGAATGTACTTTAAAACCAGTAATATGGCGGTTCAAGGGTGAATTACTCAAAAACTCACGAGATGCCTGTGTGCTTAGTTTCCTTCGACTCTCTTTAATAAATTTTTAAAAAATTACGTTTGTAATCTTTGTATTTGTTGATATTATGTCAATTATTCATGCATTGATTGACTGACTGTCGTTATGCGCTGTGATTAGCGAAATACATATTTATTTGATGTAGTGTTTGTTGCGAAATAATAAGTAATTGAGGGTAAGTAAATCCTGTAAGTATCGTGGGATCATCTGTTCCTTGTGAGCGCCTTTTTTCGATTGCCGGCAACATTGCAAGTGATGAGCGGAACCACTTGGACCCCCATAGACTTGACAGACAGTTGTTTTTATAAAAGCTTATATATTAAGCATTGGGAACTATGCTATATTATCTATTTTCTAAATGTTTTAATGTAACAAATACTTTAAGAAAATAAATGCCTTCTGATACTTTGATATGGTACTAAAATAATTGTAAGTGTCGAATTTCAGGAACTAAAAAATTCCCTGATTTTACTGATAAGAGATCGCTTATTATGGTATCTTTCCTGTTTTTCATAAAACGGATTTATATTATGTTTACATTGTAAATGCAGACTTGAAAAAAAATCGATTTTTTAGAAATCGATCTTTTAGACCTCGATTTTTTTGTGAATCGGTTCATCAGGTTACGATTCGAATCGATTTAAAAATCGATCTTTTTCGGAAAGAATCGCCATGCCTAATTCGCCTCCCTTGAAAAATCACGCCACGAAATCCAACTTGCAGTCACCTTTGACTCACGCAGTTATACGCGAATAATTTCCCCCTCACTAACGCCGTTACTAAAAGCAATAGCATGGAGGATTACTTGGATGTTTGCTTTTTTGCTTTAATAGGATAAAGTCCTCAATTTTCTTCACTTTGAGAACTAGGGTAGGTAGTCAAGTAGGGTAGTAGGGTTTGAGTAGTAGGGTTCTATCAATTAAGCAATTTTTTTTACAAATCTCTCAAAATAAAACGTATAATAAGTCGAATAAATATGCTAAATTTTAAATAGTTATTGAAAAATCAAAATAAATCCTGACAGCGTAGCATAGTTCATGGAAAATAGAATGTTAGTGCATTGTGTATTGGTTCATTATCATTCATCTCAACTCTTTACAAACATTCTTCATTCAATAGCAGAATTGGTGGCAAAGCCGACAAAGAAAAGCTTTTCTCGCTTAGCAGTGGAACTGGCGGCGCACTGCAGATCGACACTTAATAAAGGGGTCTCAAAAATGATTTTTGCGGAAGTTGCTTTACGAAAATATCTGATATGTTTAATATTATCTAAAACATAGGAGTGTTTCAATTCAGTATGCACTGGGGAAAATTAAAATTTTTCATTTTAATAATAGCTTTACAATTTATAAAAACCAAATAGAGGAAAGAAGTGATTGTTGTGTCTATATGCATTTTTGTTAATGCTTTACTTTTAGCCTTCCACCAGGTAGATGAGTTAATAACGTCCCGGTTATGAGTATTTGTCCAAATAGGAAAATTCTCTAGAGGGGCGGCACATTAGGTCTTTGCACGCAGGAGGCCGACACTCTAGGATCGGTCCTGTCATGAGTAATGATCCTCTACTTCTCGGATCGTCTTTACCAGGACATGTGCCAGAATGAAGGGTAATATGACGGGGTATCATTCCCCTAAATAGTCCTCGTGGATTTGCTGCCGAATTTCAAAAGAAGAATCTTTAATCCTATTGCGAAGCTTCATCTTCTCCATACTATGAATTCTTTCAACTCATCGCTTCACAAAACTAAACAAATCCACATTAATAACTTATTTACAGCATTATGTACATACGAATCAATTAACATGTGGAATATACAACCTCTGACAATAAAGTTCGGAGAATGAAGTCAGAACGGTCGATCTGACAACACTGGCGAAACAAAACGTTGCACATGCGTAAAGGCAGGTGTTGACCATATTCAGCTGAGACTCATTTGTGTTCCGTATAAGACTTGTTTTACAAAGTGTTTGTTTAGTACGTTGGTTCTTTACTGAAAACAGGAAAATGAACGAACAAAAGATGAATTTAAAGTTTTGTTTTAAGCTTGGCAAGACACCAAAAGAAACTTATGCGATGCTGTTACTGTTTATAAAGATCGAGCACTATCCAAGAAGTGTGAGTACGAGTGGTTCACCCGTTTTCGAAAAGCAGGAAAAGCGTTTCTGATAACCGACTGGCAACCTCCATCAATGACGAAAAACATTGAGTAAAAGTGAGGAAATAAATCACTAGAGATCATGGACTAACTGTGCGCATGATAGCTGATTATTAGCAGATTAATCGTGAATCCAGGCAACAAATCGTTACCCAGAATTTAGGGATGAGAAAAACGTGTTATCGATATTGACGATATTCCAAACATCCAACAAAATGTGAAGAGGCTTTTGAACTCCATCTCAAAAGAAAACTTCTTGTAAAAGTTCCGGGACATGCATAGCAGATATCAGCGGTGCATAGTTGTTTCAGATTACTATTTCGAAGGACAGTAAGGTAACTTTCGTTAATATTTTGCCTACATTAATGTTACAAGACCATTCACCAAACTTTATTGTCAGAGGTTGTGTGTAGAATATCTCAGTTAGTAAAAATTTGGGTTTTTATGATATCCATGCGTTGGTATATGTATACATGCAGTGTGTCCCAGGATTATTGTGACAATCTTTATGGGGAGGTAATTGACATCAAAATGATTTAGATTTGCACGGCAAACTATGGTCGGAAACCTCTTCGTTTGGGAGCAAGGTGGTGGTGTTCACAAATGCATTTCTGGAAACTGACCTGCGATACCCCAGTCATTTGAGCAGTCATCGCCCGATGAGCAGTATGGAACGTTTTACGAGCTCCAAGCTGACAGATATGTTAACTGATGTACGGATTGCTAGAAGGAAATGCTGAAGCAGCAAAAAGATTGTGAAAGGTACCCACAGAGAGATGCACTGGACTGCCGGATCACAATTTGTGTGAGTATGGATCATTAAGATGTAATAGACATAGTGAGGATATCTCTAGTGAGCTTGTCTATTCGAGGTAATAGACAAGTCACTCATATACACTGGTGTGCAAAAATTAAGGACGAGACGGTTTTTTTAATATAACTTTGTACAAAAGCTTTCCAAATCAACACATTTAATACCGTAAGATCCCCAATACATAAGGACATGTGTAATGTAAGCAACACTTACTAAAAGAGAAATCAGAGGGATAAAAAGAAGCTTCATTGAAAAAGTAGCATGGAGCGCAATGCGACTGAAGGACGAAACATCCCTGTGATGGGTGTCCAGCAAGAAACATCCGGTCTTTAGTAGGGGATATGATCTCCCCTGACTGCTAGGCAGGTTTCACAGCGTCTGCCCATGCTGAGAATGAGGGTGTCAATGAGTTGATGAGGCATTGCTGCCCATTCGTCTGGCAGCGCCAATCGAAGCTCCCGAATCGTTACGGGTGGTAAGGTACGAGCTGCCAAGCGTCTGCCTAGAAAATCCCATACATGCTCGTTGGGATTGAGATCCTGAGATCGTGCCGGCCAATCCATACGTTCAATATCCTCACTCTCTAAGAGCTGTTCGGCAGCTACTGTGCGATGACATGGTGCATTGTCGTCCATGAAAAGGAACTGCAGACCCATATCGCCTCTAAAAAGACGCACATATGGAAGAAGAATCTCGTTACAATAACGGGTCCCGTTGACTGAACCTGCGTCGAAGATGTGAAGGTCTGTTCGACTACCAAGCATGATGCCTCCCCAAACGAGAATACCGTGACCTCCATACCTGTCCCTTTCAATGATGTTCGAGGGATGATTGCGGCTTCCCCGCTCTCTCCAGATGAGTATGCGATGAGAATCGCTACTCAAACTGAATCTGCTCTCATCTGTAAAGAGTACTCGTCCCCATTCATTGTCTCTCCAATTCCGGTGTTCCCGGCACCACAGAGAATGCCTTCTCCGATGGGCAGGCGTTAAAGGTACACACCGTACAGGGCGTCGTGCAAACAGACCACAACCGTGCAGTCTTCTGGCCACGGTAAAACGCGATATCGGTCGTCCTGTCGCCTGTGTCGTGTGTCTAGCGATTTCTCCCGCTGTCTGCCGCCTGTTTCTTCTGGCCTGTAAGACAATGTACCGGTCATCTGCGGGTGTGGTTCCTCGTGGACGACCACTACTGAAGCCCCGGATAGCTGTTCCTGTAGTTTGGAATTGTCTCCAAAGTCGTGAAACGATGCTGTGAGCAATTCCGAACTCTGCAGCCACACTTGTCACACTGCGGCCTTCCTCCAATTTCCCGATGATTCGAGCTCGGGTAAAAGCATCCAGATGTCGTCTAACAGATTGATTATTCGCCATTTCTCGCTGAGGCAGCAACTCGGTGTGATTTTAACTGCTATACGGCGTGCAATCTCTTTGCCAGAAATACTGATCTTGCACCGACAACATGCTTTATACTACTCAAACACTCCCCCATTACGTCTACCTGCATATCTGCGCATGTGCTACCGTACATCACCTTACTTAATCTCCTGATTGGTCTTTCTGTCCGCTCTGCCTCTTCGTTCAGCTGATATGCTAATTTTTCGACTTCGTCCTTAGTTTTTGCACACCAGTGTACATGAGTGACTTGAACTCCCAGCATGACCCAGTTTCGTCCAATCATTATTTCAAATGATCTCAGTCTTATATCTCTTTGTTTTATCGGTTGTGAATCAAATCTAAGTATTTGTGATATCCCTTGCCTCCCCTTAAAGTTTGTCCTAATAATCCTGGAACACCCTATAAGGAGAAAGTGAGAATCAAAAGTGCTGCTTTTCAGTTAGAAAATGTCTCAAAATGTGTTCATTTTAATACATTTTTGGATAATTAATTTTTTTTCTGTGTGTGATTTCGAAACCTCTAGAATAAAAAATAAAATAAAACAACATTACCAAGCAGTGGCGTACACAAAATTGGTTTTTTAAAAGAGAGAGAGAGACTCAACTCTTTCCCAAAGACCAACAAATTTTTCATTGTTAATACAGAGATTACACGTGAATGGGCTTCCCTTTCCCCGTAAGAGAAGTCTCTGCAGTAAGCTATCGTTTTCAAAAGATTATTAGGGGGAAAAGTTTATTGAAAAAATAAGGCAAAAATTAAAAAAAAATTCTAGAAGTCTCCGCTTTAAATATATTGTTAAACACAATAGGAATAGAAATATTTTTACGGAGCGTTTCTAAAAGAAAAATATTTTAACAAAGCATTTCGAAAGACGTCGTTGGTCATTACAAACCGAAAACAAAAACAAGGAAAAGTATTAATTTTATGTTATTTTTCTATTCCAAATGTCGAATATTAGGCGGGTATTCTATTATCTCATGAGTTTCTTTTGTCTTTTAAACGCTATTCTTTTTTCTTTGTTATCCCTCATTGTGGAGGGGTTAGTATCAAGTTCTATGAAAAAAACCTTGAATTTTTTGTTTAACTTTGCAGAATTACTAGGCATTATTATAAGAATTGGACATTCCTCCTGAGTGCATTTGCGTCACCTTTTATTAACTGAAGCATGTTTGTTTCAACTGTGCGATGCATGGATTACGCAATTAAAAAGAAATTTCAAAATAATAAAAGTAAAGCTTTAATAACTGCTGGTAGTTAGCTCCCTTTCTGTTTCCAGGGCGTACAATTCTTGTAACTATATTTCAAAATAGGTTTTTTATATTTTAAGAATTTTTATTTTTTTGAAAGTAAACATTTTTTTTAAAAAAAATTTTTAAGATGTTTTTTATGAAATGAATTTTTTAATTTTGTATAGTTTAAATATTTAAAGAGCAAGAAACATTTTATGCAGTGCACAGATTTCATAACAAATAAAATGTGGTAGAATGTACATATTCTTATATAAAGTTCAAAATATTAATGTATATTTAACGAACCTTAAAAAAACACAAAAAATACATCTTTGTATGCTATGGTTAGTGACATGCACAAAATTAGGGTTTGGGAATTCAAACCCCTCCCATACGCAGTAAGAATTTTAATGTTTAGCGTAAAGATTGTAACTCGGCGCTTCCATTTATGCATTATTTTCAAATGTAAACTCCTCCCCTAAATCCTCAAAAATAGTCAATGTACACCACTGGATATGATTGTTATTATAGTACTTTTAAATTAATAATTTAAATTAATTTAATTTAATTTATTTTCATTTACAAAGATCTCTCTCTCTCTCCTCTCAGCTTTCTTAAATAATAATGAATAATTTAACATAAGAGATGTGTTAAAGTAAAATGCGACAATAATTTTTCGTGAGGTAAGCAAAAGAAGAATGCTTCGGTGCACATATATAGATGATTCTAATTCACAAGCGTGAATTTTTTCCATCCTTAAGAAGCTAGCAGTCTCCAGTAGACCACCGATGAGTGAGGAAGTGGGAGTCAGTGCCATCGGATTTTTATTTCAGGAGTCATAGAAAAACTTGAATAACTCTACTTCTTCAAACTTTGTGAAAAGCTAGGCTATTATCAGAGACCAGAAAAAGCAACGGTGAAAAAGGAGAGGGGAAAAAAAGGTAAAAAGGGGGCTAGATTTCGATTCATGAAAGATATCACGCAGAATTAGATGGGCCGGCTGTGTGCCATGTCAAAAAAAAAGAATTCCAGCAAGCTTCCAACAGTCGTAAAATCGTCCATAAAAAAGAGTGTGGCTGTCTATTTTGAAGGAAATTATTATAGCACTGTATTTTTATTTACAAAGGTCAGATTTCTTTAACACACCTCGCCTACTGATACACGTGTCTTTACACAAAACGTATGGAGAAGAAAATCTTGAAATGTTTTGTATATAAGAGATCAGTTTAAAGTAAGACAGCCAGAAACACTTTGAAAAAAAAACTATAAATATTTTTGTAAGTTATTTTATAAAGATTAAATTTCGTTTGAATGTAAATTTCTGTTAGTTCTTTAGAAAGATCTAATTTTTATGATGTTTTTTGTTTGTTTGTTTGTTTGTATTGATAAATAACAATGCACACAATTGTTTGTTCATTTTATATTGTTTCAGATTGCATTTTGTTCCATAATCCTTATTCTGAATTTCAGACAAGCTGTTGCAATTCTTCGTGGCCTTCTCATTGTACACTAATACAAAAAGGCTTTTTCGCACCGAAAAGAACAGTGGCTCTGAAATATTGTGCATCAATGGGATGTACGTTTTAGGAACTGCCTTGGTCGTCATTTATCACACTTACTTCTTGCCCTTCTTCACATTGTTCTCTAGTAAGTGATGCTGTAGCAAATTATTAACGAAGCAATGTCCATATTTATATCGAAACGAAAGGAGTGTGTATCCGGGCGAATTAGTTAAGACAGTCCACAATAATTCCATGAGATAATTTAGGTATAATAATGTTTAATTAGATACGAATTGCCGCGATGCGGCTTACATCCTACGATACAAGTTGCACACTCACACTCTCACGATCTTTACAATTTTAATACAGATGTGCGCACACCAGCGCCCTCGCGTGGTCAATATTTCGGCACACACCCCACCGGTGAACAGAATGTTCACCCAGTAAATATCGAACCACAATTAATACAAACAATTATTCAAATACAATTCTTACAAAGAAAATACTGATAGAATACTACTAATCAAATCTAAATTATACATATTAGAAAGAAAAGAGTAAATATACATTAAAGTACACAATATAATGAAACTTAAAGATGACAAAGCTTCAATTTACAAACAAACAAATACTAGGATACATACCTCAAGATTTCACAAAAAATAAACTTAACAGAGATTAAATAATAATGTGTAATCTCCTACCATTAATCTGAAAAATATAAACAAATTAGTACAAGCATATTATACAATTTCTAAAGGGTACAGCAATTGAATGGGTTTTTTGAAGAGACCTTTAAAAGTTTTTACAAGACAAGATCTAACGTTATCGTCTCTTCCAATAAATATTTCTTTGATTATTCCAAGTTCCCACAATAGTTTTGATTTTACATTTCCTTCAACAAGAACTACGTCGTTTAATTTTAAATTCTTATGAACAGATGGTGTTTTAAAATGATTAGCTGTTTTTAACTGGAGCAAATACTGTTCTTTCCAGGGTCTCCAAAGTTGTTTTAAAAGAAGAGTTCGGTAAGTCTTTCTTTTCTTGTACGACTCCTTTGCCGTAGTGGCGTCGATCAGTTCGATGAAATGTATAGGATATTTAGAGTCACCATAACCTAACTCGAGGAAGTGGGCCGGTGTTAGCGGTTCCGGCTCTCCAGGATCATTCTCCACGTATGTCAGTGGTCGATGATTAACGATGACTTCAACTTCTGAAAGTATCGTTGAAAGTTCTTCAAATGTTAGAAGTGCCCTGCCAAGTATTTTACGTAAAGGATCCTTTATAGTTTTAACAAGACGTTCGTAAAATCCACCCCACCAAGGCGCACGTTCAACTATGAACTTCCAGTGAATACCTTCATCTGCGGTAATGTAGAAGTCCATCGATTCGTAAATGTTTCTAGCATTGTTCACGAATCGGAAAACCCAAGCAGTCGTTTTCAAAAGTTTCTTAAGGCTGCTGAATCGATTTATGTCAACAAGAGCTTCCCTCTGTTGAGTAACTGCCACATGCACACTAGAACGATGTTCTAATTCTTCCGAGCTGAGCTCTGAATCTAAAATATCTCGGTGACGATTTGGCCAATGATCGGGTGTTAGTTTAAGCCAAGGTGGGCCATGCCACCACAGCTCATTCTGTGCTAACTTGACGGCAGATGTACCATGCGAAAGGAGATCAGCAGGGTTGTCCTTTCCTGGACAGTGTCCCCACTGCATCGGATCAGAGAGCAATTGTATCTCTTGAACACGATTTTTAATGTATGGTTTGAACGCTGAAGAATCGCCGCGTATCCAGTAGTACGAAATGAGAGAATCGGTCCAATAATATATATTAGCATCAAATTTGAGACAAGATGACACCTGTTTGGCCAACCTAGCTGACAATAAGGCTGCTGTCAGTTCAAGACGAGGAAGCGTCAATAATTTCAAAAGTGCCCCACGACCTTTTGAACAAATGAAACTAGTTTCGATTTCGTTATTACAAGTAACAAATCGCAAGTATAATATTGTTCCATAAGCTGATTTACTCGCGTCTGAAAAACAATGTATTTCACACTTTGATATTTCTTGATCTACGTTACCTAAATAGAACCGTGGTATCTTTATCTCAGTCAAGCCCTCAGCTTTGCTACTCCACTGCTGCCACTTGTGTCGTAGCTTTGGGGGAAGTTCAGAGTCCCATTCTACTCCTAGAGTCCAAAGTTCCTGAAGAAGACATTTCAATTTGATAACGAATGGGCCAAGAATTCCAATGGGGTCGAAGATGCGACCAACCACACTCAGAATAAATCTTTTCGATTCTCCTCTACGTGACATAAACTTCAATAGATCCTTTGGATCGAAATAAATTAAATCATTTTCTGGATCCCAAGCAAGTCCTAAAACCTTCGTTGGAGGTCTAAGATCAATAGCACTAGTTTCAGAGGATTCCGTTTTGACACCTTCTTGCTGCCATAACAAATTAAGTTGTTTCGAATTACTTCGCCATTTGCGCAATAACATGCCTGCGTCACTGAATATTTGCAAGCACTCCAAGGTAGTACGTAGAGCGTCCGGAACATCATTCTGACCACAAATGAGGTCATCAACATAAATGGAACTATTTAGCAACTCAAATGTATGAGGATATTGCTCTCTGTACTTCTTAAAATGATGTTTTAAAGTTGCTGCGAGAAGGTATGGGCTAGGTCGAAGTCCAAAAAGAACTCTCGTGAAATTCAAAACGTATGGCTCGTTATTCAAATTATCAGTCCAGAAGAAACGTGTAAAATCTCGATCACGGAAATCTAATTCAATTTGAAGAAAGGCCGATTTTACATCAGCTGTAAATGCTACAGGACTTTTTCGAAAACATAAAAGCAGTTCTAAAATGTTGGGATGCAAATTTGGTCCCGTATATAAACTTTGGTTTAACGATGACTGTCCATTTTCGTGTGCTGAACCATCAAATACTATTCTAATACGACTTGTGGTTTTGTCGTTACGTATCACTGCATGATGGGGTAGGTAAAATCCCTGACTATCCAATAAAGAATCACAAGAAGTACGCTCAACAATACCTTCCCTAACATAGTCATCAATTACATCCTTATACTCGCAGAACAACTCGTGATCACATTTAAACCTACGAACCAACCCCTCAAAACGCTTACGTGCGACAGTTTTATTATTTTGTAAAGCCTCTCTCATACCTGGTTTCCATGGCAAATTTACACGATATCGAACATCTACGAAATTAACTGATTTATCAAACTCACTAAGTATCTCTTCATCCCCATTACCTAAAGTCATCGAACCCTTGTCAAGTATTCCTAAACTTTCTATCTCCCAAAATCTCCTTAGCTCAGTCGAAATCGATTCATCTTCACTGTGAACCAAATGTACCGAAGTACAATCACTCCGCTCATCACACCTTCCCTGAAGAGACCATCCTAGCCTAGTCTCGACTGCAACCAATGATGAATCTAATCTTTTTATCCGATGTGTTAAAGACCAATAAAAATCGGAACCTATTAACAATGAAATTTCACAATTCTCAGAAGATTCATTACAACTGAATGTTAGCCTACACCCTTTTGACTCCATTTCTGCCCACGCATCTGGATTAGGTAGGCTAAGTGTTGCCTTTGAAATTTCCTCAATTTCCAATGCCTCAATCACAGTCTCTTCTCCGCTTAATATATTCCTTAGCCTAACCTCGACCTTACTACAAGTTTGTTTTTAGGAGTTTTACAACCGAACGAAAAAATATTTAGACTTTCCGAACCCAATATTTTCAACCCCAACCTCCGAGACACATTTTTTTAATGAACGACTTCTCACTTCCATTATCAAAAAGGCAAAATATCTTATCCGATGAAGAACGACCTATAATTCCGGCCTGCACACATTGCAATAAAACTCCATCTCTGTTATGAAAAACAGAATTTGAAGACGTAGTTTTAACGTCAACATTCTTTTCCTCCAAATCCAAATGCGAATTTTGCTTAGATTTTTCTAACTTAAAACAAATAGCACGTGCATGTCGACCTTTACAATACGAACAAACCTCTTTCTTGCACTTTTTAACATAACAACCAGTGTTGCAACAAATGAAACATCTCCCTTCTTGAATTAATTTAGCTCTTTTTTTCTGAACGCATAAATTCTCACACAAATCAGACATATGAGTATTCTCGAAACAAAATAAGCAATCCGAAAATGCAGCCGTCAACAGTTCGTTTGCAGAGGAAAACGATTTATGAGATGGGTGGAATCGAGAATGACCTTGAACCCTTCGATTTGACTGTGGATAGCTATGAGACGTTCTTTCGAAATACTTAGTATTGGAATAGGAATTTTTATTTTTCAATTCTAGGTCATGCGGTTTTACTAAAAGTTCTGTGCGTTCGCGACTTTCTACTTCGCTTCGCAAATATGCAATTAAATCAGTGATTTGTGATTGTGTTTCATTATGTTTTTTATTATATTCTAATGCTAAATCAGGGGGAATGGCTTTCATAATTATCGGAAACAAGAGACAACTATAGGAATCGGGAGAGATTTCAAGAGATTCAAGTCCCCTTATATTAATTTCTAACTGATCATATAAATTTCTTAACGCAATAACATCAAACGATTTACGGACAGGGGTCAGATTTAACAAGCGATTCATATGAAAGTCAACAATAAGTTCTTTACGTCCGAACCGATTTTCTAAAATTTTAATTGCTTTTGCATAATTTTCCGATGTTAGAGTTAAGCCTCGTATAGCCAATTCTGCATCAGATGTGACAACCGATTTCAAATAGGAAAATTTGTCCACATCATTTAAACTCGAATTTTCATGTACTGCGGATTTAAATCTAGCCCAAAAACTGGGAAAACTACTGATATCCTTGCCCGAAAAAGATTCTAATGTGAGTTTAGGTAAACGCGGTTGATTTGATAAAACAGAACTAACTGTACTATTTAAAGGAAGTGTTATGTTTTGTGGTTGATTTTCCACCGAATTTTGAATAGCAGTGTTCGAAACTGATTCTACATAACGTTCAGCACGGATTTTCCAAATTATAAATTTATCTCGATATTCTTCGCGAGTTACGATTTCTTCTTCTAGACTCTCAATATCTATTAAATTCTCAATTTCCTTATCGAGTGTACTCAGCTCTTCAAATTTAGAAATTAATTGCATATATATCTCATGTACTGTTGTTTTATCAGCTGTATTGCTTATTTCGGATTCTAATTTATTAATTTGTTTTGTCACGAGGGATCTCGAAACAGATCGAGTCTTTTTCGCTCTTTCTAATATAGCCTTATTTGCTGCATCCATTTTAAACCAAAACACTATAATTGCAAACAAATATACAAATGACAACACCAATTCTGAATGCAACTTAGTACAACTTTCAAACAAAATTCAGCTTAACAATATGCATTCAAATAAACAAAACTATACCAGAGCAACCTTCCAAATACCGACAGTTACGAATAAACCAAAATCAGAAATGATGAGAAATAAGCTTAACTAGACAAATACCGAATTCAAAGTTAGACAAAACGAAAGTACTCACCCCCCATCACGCAGCGAATGTCCCTCAAGGCCAATGCACCATGTAGCGAATTATAAACGAAGCAATGTCCATATTTATATCGAAACGAAAGGAGTGTGTATCCGGGCGAATTAGTTAAGACAGTTCACAATAATTCCATGAGATAATTTAGGTATAATAATGTTTAATTAGATACGAATTGCCGCGATGCGGCTTACATCCTACGATACAAGTTACACACACACACTCTCACGATCTTTACAATTCTAATACAGATGTGCGCACACCAGCGCCCTCGCGTGGTCAATATTTCGGCACAGATGCATTGCGTATGGTAAAGAAAATACAAAAATAAAATGCATGCCCTTATAAAGGATTGATCGTATAAATTGTGAAATAATAATTTTTGAGCCGTTTTTTTAAAGCGGTGTAAGTTCATTTTGTATTATACGAGGGTAACTCCGAAATTTTTGAGATACGCGCAGACATGAAGTTACAAAAACAAATAAATAAATAAATAAACTTTTAATTAGAAAATAGAAAGTATTTTAACACAGCAGACGATTCTTTACTGACTTACTTCAAGTTGCTTAGAGTAGAATAAATTTTAGACTAAAGAGAGAATGGAATTGACGCGAGAACATTATCGTACTATGATTTTTTTAGATTTTAAAGTGGATTAAATCAAGGCGAATGCGTTCAACGGCTGCAGTTAGCATTTAATGACGAATCTCCATGCCATGCTACTGTAGTCAGATGGTTTAAACAATTTTGCAGTGGTCGCAATTCTCTTCAGGATGAAGAATGCACAGGAAGGCCGTGATGGACAGTAATACTGGATAATGGGTCTGTCATACGAAAAATATTAATGAATGGAAATCGCTTTACCTACCAAATTATACATAAGAAACTGGACATTGGATCCGCAGCCATACACAAAATTATTCATGAAGAATTACAACATGAAAACAGTAGTTTGCCGTTTAGTTCCCCATAATCTGACTGAACACCAAAATGAGGGACATGTCAGAATCAGTCAAGGAACTCTTAAATTGCTAAATGAGGGTAGCCAACGCATCATTTCTAAAATTGAAATGGATCGTGAAGCACATACCGTTTTTTTAACGTCGTCCCAACACGTCAGGAAAGCAAAGTATGGGTCTTTGATGATGATTGCACGCCGACAATAGTGAAAAGACAACTAGTAATAAAAAAAGTAATGTACACCCTTTTCTTTAGAAGTAAGTGATTGATTAAAGCCATCAAGTTCGAAGGACAGAAGATAACAGCAGCCAATTGGTAGATCACTCAATGTGTTTCAGAAATTCGCCAAGAAGGGATCGTTAGGGAACGAATGTTTGGCCATGACAATGCATCTTCCCATACAGCCGAATTAACACAGATGAATTTCTTAAACAAAAACAATTGAAAAGTGATAGAACATCCACTTTATTCTCTGTCTCTAGCTATGGATGAGTTTTGGTTATTTTTTTAATCTAAAAAAGAAATTTCGTGGACGTCGTTTTCATCCAGAAGAGATTGATGTGGTTGTAAAGACATTTTTTTTTTCATCAGTTCCAAGAAATGAATGGTTTGGAGCATTTAATCTGTGAAAAAAAAAACTTCATCAACAAAAGTGCATTGATTCTGGAAGATACTACTTTGAACATTTCTAAAATTTTGTAAGTATAAATTTCAAAGTGACCCTTATATAAAGATATTTAAGGGTTTTATTTGAAAGGTTTGAAAAATACTGGTATATGTTAATACGCTCATTTTAAGTTTTTTAAATAATAAATTGATTTAATTTTGTAACCGATCGTTTTTAAAGTATTAGTTAAAAGGAATTCATACTTTTGATGATCTTAAATGAACATACACCACTTTCAAAGTCAACAAAATATGAAAATCATACATTATGAAATATTAAATAAGGGATTTCAATTGAATAAAACTAATTTTTGGTGTGTGAAATTTTTATTAAATATGTCAAAAAACAAAATAAAAAGGCTTTATTTCAATATTTCTTCGAGTAATGCTATTTGAATTATATTAATTTTAACTTTATATTAGAGTATGTTCCATTTTTAATTTTTGCCTTTATTCATTAAAATTCCAGACAAAGAACGAAAAAAAAATTTTTCTGTTATTTACAGTGTTGCCACACATATAAAAAGGAAATAGAAAAATTATGTAGCATAATTTTTAAACTAAATATTATGTCTTTGTAGAAAATGGACTTGGACCACTTTTAAAGAAATTATGTTTGTAATTTCATTAACTATGTAAATTTGCATTGACAAAATAATGAAAATTTTAAAGGATTTTTTGAAGAAATGTTTGTATGTATAAAGACTATAGAGGATTTCATTCAATGTTATCTTTTACAACTTATAAATATATTAAATAACATTTTCTTTTTGCATAACATTTTACATCTTTCCTCATAATGTAGTGTATAACATAAAAAAAAATGATGCACCGAAAAGGAGGGAAACCACATAAGAATTCAATATTTTATTCAGAAAATACGGTCAAATGAGCAAACAATAAACTTATCTTTGCTGCTGTCAAAAAAGAAAAGTTCTAATAATAATTTTAAGAACGATTTTTAATGACTTAAATAAGAGCCTCCTATCAGTTGCTTTGTACGCGAGAAACGAATTCTTAGATTATAGATCCTTTATTATGTGTTGATCCTCTACGAGATCTGTAGTTTTTCTTGTGCCACCTGTCCGATGGAGGCCCACCAAATGTATGATGGTAAAGCACTAGATTGTCGTTAGCCGTGGCTTTGAGGACCCAACTGGTGACATCGCTAAAATTAAAAAATGCAAGGTATAAATGCGCGTTATAAATGCGCGTTATAAACGCCAGATTTTACGGTACATCTTTATATATCGTTTTCATGCAGTACGTTATTCGAGTGGTTAAAATTTGAATAATCTTAATGTACATTTTTCGGCTGAGAAAAAAAGTTGACTGATTTCTATATTATATTTATTCAGGTAATGCAGCCAATCTCGGCACATATTTGAAAGATATCGAGTTTACTCTGATAGTGACCATGGGAATCAGTATTGAAGCATATTTCTTATTTTCGTAAGTATTATTTTCATGTTAAATTAAGTATGCTTAAAACAGGGAAATACAAAAGGTATAACAATTATTCTGTCATAGTCTTAAATAGCTTATTACTTATAATTGATATTCTGCTATAATTCTAAACATATATTACAACTGAATATACAATTAAAAAAAATTACCGCAAATGCCGAACTTATGTGATAGAGGTGGCACAGATTGATAATCGCGTAAGTAGGAGAATAATTTCACATTTCAACACATGTATATTATTTTGAGTTGGGGCCGGAGACGAAAGAAAATACCAACAAAGAGTTCACATTGAGTGGATTATCACACCATAATTTTAAAATAGTGTGCGTTCCAGGGATAATACAGGGGGTTAAATTTAAAAACTGAACACATCTCTAGAAAGTTTTTCTTTATTTTTTATAACCATCGATTCAATTACATTTAACTTCTTTGATTATTCACAATATATTTTTTTATTTTTGTATCGAAATTTTCAATAAAATCAAGTTAACATTTAAAATATAAAGTTTTTCTTTTCGTGTTTTGTGCAGAAGATTCAGTTCTACTTCCATTTGGATGACATAGTCGTCTTTCAAATCTGAATAGACATAATACAAATCTGAGTAGACATAATACAAATAACAAACACGATGTAGCAATTATAACATTTCATAATAAACACACACTCCATAGATAAGAAATAGGTAACTCAAAATAAATTATTATGGCTGAGCATCCATTCCACGCAACACGTCAGAACATGTACATCGGTTTAACACGAAACTGAAAGTGAATAATTCAATTGTGTAGCGCTCAAATAAAAAAGGAATCTACGAGATTTAAAAATCGCGGGATGAGTTCGTCGGGTTATCACTGTATAACTGAATATGTACATTTCTAACAAATTTACTGGCTTTTAATAATATTACAATATCACAAGCATTTGGGTAAGTTTAATTCAAATATTCAGGGCCGATTCTAGCAGTTTTGCCACCACTCTCTCTAAAGTAAAAAATTATAATTAAATAACAAATTTTGTTCACACAATTATATCAACATCTTAAAAATACAAAATAATTCTTAATTAAGGGCATAATTACTTGCTGTTATTTCAAACGAGTAAAATGTAAGAGAAGGAATCGTGCCCTTTTCAGCAGACCAACTTCTTCGAAAAAGAGTCTACTGATGGTGGGATCACAAGTATTTATTTTAACTTCTTGTAGCTACACTAAAGACTAAAATAAAACTTCTGTGGCTCTTTATCTACCAAAAACCCCTGTCCTTTTTCGATAGTTGACACCGGATATCGTTTGGATGAAAAAAATGTCCCATTCTGGGATGGGGAGAAAATTGCTAGAGAAAGATGTGTAAAAATATCAAATTTCATGATTTAAGATTTACTCCTGCCTCAAACCTTTTCTGTTTCAACATAAAAGAAAGCTGACATTTAACACAAAGAGTACAAAATAAGGAAATAAGATACGTTAAATTAAATACGAAATTCACACTCAATAATATTTAAGAAATACACCAAATTTTTTGTAAAACATATACATATATATATATATATATATATATATATATATATATATTTCATTTCTATCCCGGGCAAGGGTCCGGTTTGTCCGGCCCTAGAGCCACCCCTGCAAATATTCTTTACTAAATTTAGATTTTTTGCGAAATATAGATTGAAAACTTTATATACTACATGTTTACTTTATATTTATTTCAGTGGTTTGCTTTTGGTGTACCCACGATTTAGAAGGAATAAAAAGCATCCAAAAATAAATGTGATCAAAATAATTCTGAGAAGATACATAAGGTAAGAAAAGAAAAATATAAAAATAACGCGTGGACATTAGAAGTTAGTTTTTAAAACCTTTCATCTGAAGTGTCCTTATTCAGATAATCACACAGTTAAATCACGTCAAAAACAAAAACAAATAATAATAATAATAATTGATCATTCATTTCTTTTTATTAAATAACAAAGAAAAAAATTTTAATATATAATTTGGAGCTCTCTCTCTTTTGTTGTTGTTACAATATCAAAAATGATATTCTTACAGTACAAAAAAAATACCCGTTTATTTATCATTTAAAACCAATTCCAAGAGATTCTAACTGTTTATTATTTCGGGTAAATGATCAAGAAAATACACCAGTCCCCCTATTTATACATGGTACTTTTTCTTCACTCGATTTCAACTGTTGTTGTTATTTATGTCAGCTGAAAGGCATTAACATCGGATCAAGGTCCACGATATTCATCGCGGCTAAGGGTTAGATTTTTGCGCCTGTCGTTATCCTAAGCTTTGAGCACCATGCAGGTGACAGTACGATTTGGCTCGGTTCCATCCAAATTTTGAGGGGGATTCCCCCCTGTGGTCAGAGGCCTCCCACCACTTTTCCCCTTCCACCAACTTTATGAGAGCGGCTCAACGGCTATTTAGAGGCTAATGCCGCAAAGACATTTATAAGCATCCGAACCCTATGGCACCGCAGTCAACGTCGCTATCGCAGATGACACCTTTACATAGTTTTTAAATTATGGGGGGAAAATGCAGTTAATTTTTAATTCCGTTTTCCTGACAACACATTGGCGCTCATATTTCACTTGTCATTTTTTAATTCATTGATATTGGGATAAAAATTGAGATTTCCGATTTTGTATGAATGATTAGACTTTATGTTCAAGTGATTTAGTGCGTAATGTTTTTAGCAGCTGAAAGGTGTACATCAGCCTTGTAGCTGTGGTGTGTCAAAGCAATCCACCCATAGGATTCAGCGTGCTACACAGAAGGAAATATTTAAAACGATTCCACCACAATGCATGTAAAGTTAAGGAATAAAGGTCAGTAATATATATAGTTTCACTATGTATAGATTTCGCACCATTTAAATATATTTAATAACATAAAAATATAAACAACATCAAATATAATTTTTCCTACAACATAAATTAAATATCAAAATGGGGCCGTGGGTAGCCTAGTGGTGAGAGCATCGGACTTCAGACCGGAAGGCATGGGTTCGATGCCACCAAATACCCCCTCCGAGTATACACGGAGTACGTGCTCGTTAAATCAGTGGGCCCGAAAGACTTGTGGGCTGAATCATGAGTGCAGGGGACTGAAGAATATCTCCCTCCCATTCAGTTCCATGCCTAAATTGTGGAGGTGAGGATAGGTGGTGTCGCCATTTATCGTCCGTTCGGGGAATTTCGCCGAGCTAGTTCGTACTGTCACCTGTATGGTGCACAAGGCCAACGACAGGCGTTCTTCTAGCCCTTTGCCACGATGAATTTCGTGGGCCTCGCTCTGACTGCGTCAGACAGGGGGCATGAGTAACAACAAATATAAAAAGTGTGCACATATTATGTATCAGTTAAGCATATTTATTAAAATAAGAAATAAACGGTATAAAATATAAATATTCCTTCAATATAGTTAAATAGAAAATAAAAGTATTTTATAGCAGACCTTGAACTTGCACCGCTTGACCTCATATCATATTCTCAGGGGTATAATTTGTGATTTTCGATTAGACAAGGTTCTGAAAGTAAAGTTGTTATAACAACTTCTGTGTAGACTCAAAAAATTTGTTGAAACAAATATAAAACAAGTTTTTTTTTAATTTTAAGTCAATTCCTACTTTGTTAGAAAAACGTACAGGTGCCATCTGTTGCAGCTAATTGTAACTTCGTCAGAAGAAATGCAGAACAAATTTAAAATTAAAAAGTAAAATTTAATTAATGAATTAATATTTGAAAAAAAATCTGTATCACAACATCAAGTGTCATTCATTAGAATTTTAAAAAAATGTATGTGAACCTGAATAGATGAATAGAAAGTATTTTGTTAACGTTTGAAAATTTGAACAAGATATATGTATATATATATATATATATATATACAGGGGAAGAGTGAATCAATAGTATGAATTGAAAACAAAAGCGAAAATCAGCAGAGTACATGTAGTTTTCTTCAAGCAATTCATTCTCTTCTGCAATGACATACAAACATATAAAATAGCTTTCGAGATTCTTCCGTGATTCCTTAAATTGAGTTTTGCATAAATATTATTTCAGTAAGTTATATCTTGAAAATATATTATTTCAATAAGTTATATGTCAAAATTATATCAACTTCCTTCCACCCAAATATCGACATATTTGAGCTGTGAGCCACCGAGAGCTGTGCTGCGTGCCAGATCTGCACGCTTGCCATGGTATATGCCAACTCCTAGTGTTCATCATAGTGTTTTTGTATTCGGTAATTTGTATAGCTTCATATTTACTGGTTAACCATCAGTAATTATAGTTTGGTGGAGGAGTTTTTTTTTAAATGATATTACTAAAATCTTAGGGGTTTAACAAAGCCAACAGAAATTTTTTTAAAAAAAAGAACGGAGGAAAAGTTCTATTTTTAAATGGAAAAATTTAAATCATAGATCGTCTGCATACTGTGTGAAAAAGTAACAAACCTTGATAAAAAAATTTCCGTGAATGAACAATAATAATGACTCTAAGGAAAAAATAAAGAATATAAGAAAAAATGTGCAGGCTGAATCTTTTAGGACAGGGATGACGAACCAGAGAACCGAATGGATCAACGTGCCATTTTTTCTAAAGAAGTTTTTAATGAGGTATCGACGTGCCGTCAAATAAATTTGACTTGAGATTACTGGGTAAATAATGAAACTAATTACTAACAACTCAAAATTTTTTACGAAAAAATACCTTAGGCGCTAAAAGTTGTACATGCTTTAGTTATATGTGTAATTCAAATTCTAAAGTTACATTAGTGTGATTTGCAATGTTGCAGATTGGATGACAATTTACTTATAATAAGTTTGTAAGGTATTATTTTTAGTAAAATGCATGCTGAATCGGAGTTATATGGATAACGGTTTCTAAGCAATTAATTTTGCTGTGGTAGGCTTTTTTGACAAGATGATTTGTGATTCATTTGAAAATGCCGTTTTACGGACGTTGTTCAGAATATCACTGTTCCAGAACATATAACACACACACCGCTTTGTCGTCTTTACTAAAATGCCATGTTTCTAGATTCACCCACTTTGAAATTCTCTGTTACACTTACTAGTTTGCACTTTTTGCTGAACTAGCCATGTTAAATAACGGTTAAAAATCGTAAATATAATACAGTTGCACCAACGAAGTAGACAAATTTTGCATCCTAAGCGATTGTAACCTACGACCTAACTAAGGCGGAAGACAATCACAAGCGCCACCCCGCGACTCGAGTTTGTACTTCATAATGAAATTTGTTATTTTGAAATAAAATGCAAACCATTTTGAACGCTAACTTACCCAAAATGCTGTGCCATGGATGGCACGCGTGCACTGGTTTGCCATCTCTGTGCTAGGAGAATGAGCACAGCTTTGTACATCAAATATGTTTCAAAGGGAAATATGGGGAAAACTTTAATGGGCAGTGATTCTCAACCACTGTGCCTCTATACTTTGGCGTGACGCCGAATTCTTGAAGAGGGCTGTCAATTTTTTTTGAAATTACTAATTGTACTCTGAGAAAAAAATAAAATCCTTAACACCGAATAACTCGTCTGTTTGACAGAAATAAACGAAGGGCATCTGTGGTATATTTAATTTATCTTTTCGTGAAAAGAGGAATATAAAAATATTTGATTGGATTCGTAATCCATTTGGAATAACGGATATAACTCAACCTTCAATGAAGAGAAAAAGTGCTAATTTCGCTTTGTAATAATCGAGACTTAATTTTAAAACTTTCGGAAGAGTCATTTTGGATTAAAATGAGAGGCGAGGATCTCATAAAGCCCGAAAAATATTTTAAAATGTTGTCACAATTTTCTACACCTTATTCGGGTGCTCAGCATTAACAATTCTTTCATTATACTTCTAATGGGCTGTGGATTGGTGTTTTACCATTGCAGACCTACCCCTGTGGCTGGTATCTCATTTTAATGCAGCACCATATAGATGAATACCAATCGCCGCAGGTAATTTCGATGCCCAGTTTCCTCCCTTGAGGGAGGCACCTGAGCTCTGACGATGCGAACCTATACTAGGATTTAATTTTGCCAAGATCATCCAAGCCAAACAGAGCCTCTAGGGATTTTTTACATGCCGTATAATCATACGACATGGCCGCTAAACAAATTTAAAAATGAAAAAGAAAAGATCGAAACTTTTAAATGTAGATGACTAAATTAGAGTTGTTTTGTCATTTTTACTATCAAATATAAACGAAATAAACAAAAATCATCAATTTCAGATTTCGCATTAAAGGCATTCTAGTAATTTCAATAAAAAATTTGTTGTCTTTGTCGTATATATTATTTTATATTTAACATTTAAAATTATTATCATAAAATCGTTTAAGTAATGTATTATAGATAAGTAAGATTCTTTTAAACTTATTATATTGTTAGTGTGCCGCCAAATTTTGGAATTGTTAAAAGTGTACCACAAAAGAAAAAAATGGTTGCGAATCACTCTAGATGATACCATTCAAAAATGGGATTCCAGTTGATACCAATACGATTACAAAGTAGTTTTATTTTGCGTCCAAATAAATGATTGAATAATGCACATTTTAGTGTGTTTTCGATTTACACATCATTCTAAAGAACCTGTCTTTCCAGTCAATTGAGGTATACCAGTAGTTGACCTTTACCGTTAGCACTTTTTCTCGTTTTCACTTTAGTGTTTCTCTGTAGTTCGACCGGTATCTGAAAAGTTATTTATTGTTGTATTTCTAAGTATGAAATGATAAATCGAAAGTGGCTAGACTAAAATTCACGTGATATACGACAAAAAGTTTTACTTTGATCACTTTCTAGGAAATAAAATAAATGTTTTGGGTGTCTGAGCTACCTTAGCAACGATACAAAAGATTATATACAATAATAAAAACATAGGAGTTGAAAACGAACCTTGTAGGTTGTACAAGTGAAGCATGTCGAGATTAAAAATAGCACATTATTCGTTCCCGGGTGAAAGAACTCGTTATAACACGCGCGTTCCCATCGCCTGAAAACAATAGGATAAAAATAGAGCCAAAATGAAAAAAAAATTTCAACTTTACCTTGAAACTGAGTGGGACAAAAAATGCATTCTTGGATCTAATCCCGAACATAACTGCAAACGCCAGCTATGCTGCTCACAAAACCGTTTTGTGAATGTATTCAGCTGACGTTACATCAATTACCTGCACATTTACTTTTTGATATTTGATATTTGTTGTATTAAAAAAAGCTTATATTATCTCAAAAGTTTTAGAAACATAAAATTTCTCGAAGTATGGGACAAGTGTAACCAATTATAATATTTTTTTTTACTTTTATTCGAAAATTATTTGAGAAATAACTAATTTTGAAAAAGTATGACGATTTTTATTTAAAAATATCAAAGTCAAAGAATAATGTACGCAGAGATTTTTGCACATGCGTACGTGTATGTGCAATGATAAATAATTCACTATTTAAAGTTAGAGATGTTATTTATGGAAGGCCTAAGCCCTCCAAGACAAGTTGTGACAGTTAATTTTTTTCCAGTTTACCCGCTTAATAAGAAATATCCGTTTAACTACAGCTTTATCTCTCGAAAAATGCCTCATGGGCGCATTTCAAAATAAGAATATGCAAAATAACATCATCCACAGTATAACCAGACATGATATTCATTTATGTAAATTATATGGTTCTGAAAGCTTCCGGTTGTGGAAACTTCAAAAGCTGAGATCTCCGGAGCAAACAAAGCACGCTTTTGTCTTTATCCATCTCCATGTGCCTTTGTGATGATGTTCGTTTTATCAGTTTATGATTGTGATTGTCAAAAAATATCTAACGAAATTAAAATACCAAAATGTTTGCACGTCCTTTTAATGATTGCAACAACACAAAAATTATGCCAGTAACATCTTTTAATTCCCATATAATCAACGCATATGTGTTTGTTTTCCAATGCACACAAGAATTCAGCGTGGAAAATTATGGTTGGATAATATATCTTTTATAAACATACACACACACATAAATACACGCAGTGAATTATAAAATGATTTATAATCGTATGAAAATAAAACCATTCGCTTTGAAAGCAACTCAACAATTTATTTTAATACCTTTATAATTTAAAGACAAGAAATTTGTCTGGAAAGTCGAAACTCATCGTAAGAACAACTAAATTACATCCATTCCCAATATATAATGATTAACATAAACAAATACAGTGTCAATGCACTATCTATAGTTCAATAAATTTAAAATGTAGACACACACGCATTGAACATGAACAAAAATGATTTCTTATTCCACTAATAACATAAATGATGTACTAAATATGTAAAAACAAAGGGAATCATTATTAAGATATTTTCTCCAACTGTTTTTCATCATGAAATATATTTCGTTTCTTAGACTCTGCCCCTCCCTGTTGTTTATCTTGGGCCTTATAGTAGTGTTGCCACTCGTAGGATCAGGACCTGTGTGGACAGATATTTTTGACAAAGCGGCTGACAATGCTCGCAAGTGGTGGTGGACGTACGTTTTGATGTTCAACAACTTCCTAGCGGTGAAGGATCAGGTAGGTAACATTGACTAAAAATCAGTGCTTCTCTCAAAGTTTCAATATTCGCGACCCAATATTCAATCATGATTTTCATTGTGCCCTCCTCATACAATAAGAATGCGTTGAATTCAATAATACTATAATTCGACGCTAAAACTACGATATATATACGACCTTAACCTTTTAAGTGCCACCGGCGTATATAAACGTCTCGCTCAATCAAAGCGTTAATTTCTCCGGACGTATACATATGTCTTTCCGAAGTAGGATTTTTTCTCTGCACTGTTTTCCATAAAATTATTCAGAAAGCTTTGGAATGCAATAAAAGGACCTTGACAATGCTTGTGAAGAATTTACTTTATTCACAGAATATTTTTTTCCTCTCCCCCTTCAGTACGCGCGCCTAGAAAGTAAATAAGTTTGAATCGGCAGAGTTAATTATAAACCTTATAAAGACAAGTGTTATCATTTTTCATATATGGCATCACTGAGGATTATTCAACTGGTTCTTAACTCAGTATGGTTAAATGAATTATCAAATACTTTGTGTACGTTTATAAGTATCATATATCAGTGTATTTTGTTTTTTATTATGTCAGAATGTATTTTGTTTTGCTTCCTTTCAGTAATTTAATAATTTTTTGTTTTTGACTTTTCAATATACTTGCGCCCCCTTCATAGCTCCCAAAGGGGGAGCGCCCCACAGTTTCAGAAATGCTGGACTAAATGTAATATCTTAGACTGTAAAAAAAATTACTTACGACAGAAGAAGCATTCCAGATTGTTTTCTCTATCAATTTAATAATAAAATATTAACAAGAATTATACAATTATACATTTTAGTTAATTTTCATTTAATTTCACTGTCGTCATCATCATCAAAAGTTCTTTTAGCACTTAAGGGCCCATAAAACCATTATAATCCAGATCACCAAAGTTCTCAGTTTCTGTAATAGACACTATTTTAAATTGAAAAATAATTAGCCCTTCACACTAAGTTTTTCGAAGAATGAACTTGGTTATACCCTCAGGAGCTACAGCTATCTTTATCGACTAATAGGCAGGTTTCATTCGAGGCAATTTTGTGCTAGTCAACTCATTTCCTGTCACAAATCATCTAGTACGTATTACGATCCGAAAATTTGGGGACTGTGACCATTGCTGACGACGAAAGCAAGTATCTAAAGATAAACCACTTTACCACCGCAAGTGCAGCTTTACCTTCCAAAACTAGTTAGCTTTGCTCCGCGCGATATTAGGAAGGTGTCTTTTCTTGAACAGCATTGAATATTAAATTCTGTTAGCGAGCAGGTAAAACACCATTTGAGACTTTGGAAATGCTAAGTAAGATGTATTCTGAATCCACCGTAACAAGATCCAAGGTTTACAAATGGCATCGGCGTTTAAAAGAGGGTCTAGAATCTATCGAAGACTATGAACGCGTTGGATGACCTTCGACTTCATTGAAGGTGGAAAACGTTGCCTTGGTATTTGAATGTGTTCGAAAATATCTCTCCAAACACTTGCACAAATTGCTGAGGCTACCCACTTTTTAAAGACATCGTCTGAGGAATCCCATTCGTATTTGACATAAATTCGTCAGTCAGTTCTGGCAGAGTGACGACTGGTATCTTCTGCATGACAAAGCACCAGCACATCGATCCCATGTGGTAAAAGAGTTCCTCACCAAAACTCCCCTATTTACCAGACTTGGCCTTGTGTGATTTTTACCTGTTCCTATCAATGACAAAACATTTACAGGGACGCCGTTTTGTGACCTCAGATGAAGTGAAAGCAGGGAGTCTTAGGGGAGGTTGAGCTTGCAGCTTCTCTTGCAGAAGTTGTACGAACACTGGCAGAAGTGTATCGTCGCCCAAAGGGACTACTTTGAAGGTGGATGTGCTTCGATGCTGTAAACTATTCAGGGTAAGGTTTAATATACCTTATTCCCGAACTTTTGAATCATACTACTTATGAAGAAGGAAAAGAATTCTCCTTTCATACGCAGATATACAGTTGTTCCGTAGCAAAGCTCACAATCTTATCGGTACAACGATTGTCAGAAGAAGTTATAAGAACCTTTCTCCATTAGCAATACACAAATAGCCACGAGTGAAAAGGGTTGCTTCTACGAAATCCTTTTAGTTGAGACGACGAGTGAGAACGGGATTGCGTGAGGGAGTGCCAATTAACCACGTGTGGAGGGACCTAAGCGATTTCTGTTCAAAACTAGCTCCCGACTATCATCTCCTTCCGTTAGGTACAGCACAAATTTATTTGTGTCTAAAGTCCTTTACGATTCATAAGAGGGGTGAAACTCAAATTGAATATTAATCAAGTGGTTTAAAATGCTTTCTGTAACCGATTATAAAAATATTCATATTTTATATTCATTAGAACGTCGTTTATCCGAATCAATTGGGACAGGACACTGTTTGGATACGCGATTGCTCGGATAACCGAATGCCATTCATGCAGTATAGGAAACCGGACACTATGCTAATATTGAAAATCATCACATGCGGGTGATGATGATGATTGTGAGTTTTAATGGCGCAAGGGCCAATTTTGACCAAGCTGCGCCAAACACTTGTTAAATTAAAAGTCATTTTTAAAAATATATAAGTATAAAAGTATATGTACACATGTATATGCCTGCATGCACGCATGCATGCACGTATGCATAAGGTTAAAACAGATGTATGAAAGGTGATGCGATGATGGTTAAAAACGGGACAATCTATTAAAATGTGACAAACTGAATATGGGACTTTACACGAGGGACATTCTGGGGAATTTTCATCCAACAGAAGGTGCCTGAGCGGGAAACGAGTGTGACCAATGCGGAGTCGAGTCAATCGGACATCATGTCTTCGCACTGGTAGTGCTGCCCAATGAGAAGTGGAAGGATGAATGTTATGTAGTTTGTTGAGGATCTGTTCATCCCAAGTCTCTTGCCATATATGATGGACATAGTGCTGTATGGAAGTTTTTAAATCCTGGTAACAGACAGGTTGCTGCATGGGATCAGACATGGATCGTGCAGCGTTATCTGCCTGTTCATTACCAAGTATACCCACGTGTCCAGGTACCCAGGAAAAAAATATATCAAAACCCTTCCTTTCCAATTTTCGCAGAAGAAGAAGTATTTCTATCACAGTGGGGTGTCTATGCTCTGTTAAAAAGTGTAAGTACTCTAGAGCACTCATGCTGTCAGTGTACACACAAAAATGACGATGGTTAGAAATTAATATGTGTTGAAGTGCGACAAAGATTTCAGTCAATTCAGCACTAAAGACAGACATGGAATTGTGTAAAGTAAAACTAAGAATGGTATTGTTAAAAACAACATCACACCCAACATGTCCTGCAGTCTTCGATCCGTCCGTGTAGACTGGTATGTATTTAGAATACTTACTGCGATGGTAAGAAAAGAGTTGTTGATAAATAATAGCAGCAGTGCCTGTCTTGTCATAGCCCGAAAAGTGGTTACTATAGTTAAAAATTTGGATATCCCAGGGTGGAAAAGCAAGGATATTATTTTCCTGGATATTTATATTATTTAAATGGGCGTCATTTAGAACAGCCTTTGCTCTTTCTGAAAAAGGTTTGATGTTAAATGAACGTGCTTCATAGAGTCGGGCGAGACCAATGGCAAGAGAAAAGGGTTTTAATGGATGAGAAGGAATAGACATGGCACGAATAAAATAATTTGCACTTAATTGCCTCCGCATTAGTTCTAAAGGTGGTTGATGGCATACCACATACAAGCTGGTAACAGGCGAAGTTCTGAAGGCACCAGAGCAGATTCTCAGAGCAGAATGATGTATTGTGTCCAGTCGTTTTAACACATATGCACGAGCAGAGCCGTACACTACACAACCATAGTCCAAACGTGAAAGGATTAGTGCTTGATACACTCGGAGTAACGAGACTCTATCGGCTCCCCATAAGGTGTTTGATAGTACTTTTAAGATGTTGAGGTATCGTTCACACTTCTTCCGCAAGTAAAGGACATGCGGAAGGAAAGTCAATTTACAGTCAAAGATTACTCCGAGGAAGCGCACCTCACTAACTACAGGTATTTGCACATTTCCTATATGTATTAGAGGATCTGGATGTAGGTTACGCTTTCTGCAAAAATGGACACAGCTGCTCTTGGAAGGAGAGATCGTGTGACCATTCTGATCGCACCACTTAACTAATCGATTGACAATTGTTTGCAGCTGTCTCTCAATTAGTCGCATATCTAGACCTTCACAAGAAATTTGCAGATCATCAACGTAAAGCATTTCTCGCACTGATGGTGGTAGGTGATGAAGTATACTACTCATATGAATATTAAAAAGGTAACGCTCAAAACGCTACCCTTAGGAACACCTTGATCTTGCATGAATTTATGAGAAGATGAGTGACCAATGCGTACATAAAAATAACGAACAGCTAAAAAGTAAAAAATAAAAATGTGAAGATTTCCCCTTAAGCCAAAATCATACATATTGCGGAGAATCCCATAACGCCATGTTCGGTCGTATGCTTTCTCTATGTCAAAGAAAAGAGAAACCAAATGGTTTCTCCTAACGAAAGCATCCCTGATTTGGGATTCTAAGAAAACAAGGTTCTCAAGAGTGGATCGGTCCTTGCGGAATCCACTCTGTAGAGGAGGAATACACTTTTCTTTCTCCAAAACATATACCAAACGAGAATTTATCATGCGTTCAAAGGCCTTACAGAAGCAGCTCGTCAGAGCAATGGGACGGTAACTCAGAGGATCTGTTGCCACCTTGCCCGGCTTAAGGATTGGAATCACAATGGCTTCTCTCCAGTTGGAGGGAAAACAATGCTCCTTCCAAACTCTGTTGAATAAAAAAAGAATGTTAACCAGAGAGTTAGGATTTAGATGACGGAGCATCGTGTAAGTGATTCCATCTGGTCCAGGGCTTGTGTTGTGCGCTTGTAAGAGTGCCTTTTGTTACTCAGTCATCGTAAAATCACAGTTATATGGAAAAAAGGAACGAGTGGAAAAATTAATCGGGGTACGCTCTGCTTGCCTCTTAATCTCGAGAAAACGAGAATTATAAGAGGCTGCACTCGATACACTCTGAAAAGTTTCACTCAGAATATTAGCTATTTCGTCTGGGGAAGAAAAGACAGAGTCTGATGTTTGTAAAATAGGGAAGGAAAATTCCCGATATATCCCGTTTGCTGCCTTGACCTTTTTCCATAATTGTTTACTGGACGTTGACGAGGTGAGTGAGGACACATATCGAATCCATGATTGCCTCTGACTCCGACGCCTTACTCTGCGAGCATTTGCTTTTGCCTTTTCGAACGCCAAGAGATTCTCCGTAGTGGGATATCTGAGCAAGATTCCCCATAACTTCCGCTGGTTCTTATATGCTGTCTGATAATCAGCATTCCACCAAGGTTTGTAATGTTGGAATGAATGACTTGAACTCTTTGGTATTGATAAATCAGCAGCAGTAATCAAAACATTGGTGACTTCTTGTACAGCAGTATCAAAACTTTCTGTCTTGACCATTGCATCACTTATCAAAGCCAACTGTGTGAAAAAGGCCCAGTCTGCACGACTATAAGAATACGTAGGTGGGAAGGTTTTTCCACCCGCATCAGATTATTGAGAAAGGATAACAGGGAAGTGGTCACTATTATACAGGTCCTTCTTAACAGACAAATTTAAATTAGGGAAGAGTGACGGTGAGCAGATGGCCAAATCTAATGTGTGAAAGGATCGTGTGGGTTCGTGAAAGTACGTTGGTTCCTCGTGATTAAGCAGGCAGAGACAGTGATCAGAAAGTACCTGTTCAGTCTGTCAGCCACGAGGGTTCGTCTTCACACTACCCCACAGAGAGCTATGTCTATTGAAGTCACCAAGTATGACAAAGTATGCTGGCAACTGATCAACCAGGTTGTTCAAGTCTTGTTGGTGGATAACAGCATTTGGTGGCAAGTAAAGACAGCAGACTGTGATTAGGCTCGTGGAGTGGATTCTCACGGCTACAGCCTGCAACGAGGTATGGAGTGGCAGAGCACTAGATGGAAAATCGAGGGATGTAAAAATACATACGCCTCCGGACACAGAGGGTCCCTCCGTGTCTTTCCGCACACAACCATACCGACGTATCTTTGTTTTTTAACAAGACTTCAAGAAAGTTTCTTGAAGTGCTACGCATACTGGAAGATACTGACGAATGATGTTTCTTACGTTATCTGTATGCGATCTATATATATAGCCACGACAGTTCCAAGAAACCAGGGAAGTTATTTTTTGGGCGAACTTGGTGAAAGGGGCCCTGTCAAGGGATTATCTGCCACTTTTTTAAAATCAGCCTCTAAAAGGCTCTCATCTTCTTCGGATGCCAGACCTATGACGTAATCTGAGTCAGATGGATTAGCGTCTGTGTCCATGGCATTCGAGGTTTTAAAAGTTTTCCGTCTCCGAGATTTTTTGGAGACGAGAGATGTTTCATTGGGGGAATCTTGTTCCCTCGCAACCTTTAAGGATGTGTTTTTAGCAGGATTTTTCTTTAAATTTGTTGTATGTTTTATACTTAATAAGTCTATTTTTTTTGCTATCTTTTCGGGGACGATGTAATTGAGATGGTTGTTCTTTAATGTTCCCTTTTGTCTTAGACATGGGAGTTGGTGGCGGAAGATCTGATGTTGTAGATGTTTTTGAAGAGATGGAAGGCAAGAGTTGCGTTTGGGCTGAGGATGATGTGGTAACAGCAGTAGGAATATTTGTTCTTTGTTTGGATGATAGTGGTGCAAGTAATTTTAAAGGTGGAAATTTTATTTTAGTTATATTTTCATCTGTTTGGGTAGAATTATTTAAAGTAGAGGATTTGGCAGCTTGAGCGTATGTTTGAGATAACTGTGGGACTATTAATTTACGTGCTTCTGGGTAAGAAATATTTTTAGTTGTTTTTATTTCCTGTATTTGTTTTTCTATTTTCCATTTAGGGCATATTTTTGAATCTGAAGGATTAGGTTGTGAGCAGTTTATACATTTTGGCTCTAGAATGCAGTCAATAGAAGAATGTCCAGCTGACGCACATCTAGAGCATGTCTGTTGTCCGCGGCAGGATGTTTGCGAATGTCCGAACCTCTGGCACTTGAAACAGTGCAGAGGATTCGGAATGTACGGGCGAATTCTGCAGTTAAGGTAGCCGGCTTTTATTGTTGTCGGTAATTTTGAGCTATTAAAAGTTAAAATGATATGTTTGGTCGGAATTATTAATGTATCTCTTTTTATTGTTATTGTTCTGACCTGGATTACACCTTGACCCGAGAATCCATCAAGGATTTCGGCATCAGTAGTGGTCAACAGATCAGATTCAGAAATGATACCGTGGCAAGAGTTAAGGGTTTTATGTGGATATAAATTGACAAGTGAATTCAAAAATGTTTTTGCTTGGAGAAAAGACTTGGTTTGTACAGCAGAGAGTGTTTCAATCAGTAGATCACCGGATCACAATCTTTTAACCGACTTGGGTTCACCACCAATTCCTATCAGAGCCTTTTGTATGACAAAAGGCGATATGGATGACATTCCATTGCTTGAGAGCGAAATAATAAGAAATCTTGTATTCGAGGAAATCTGCTCAATGTTTAGGTTGGGTAATACGAGGTCTTTACTCGGGCATGAATTTAAAGGATCCATGGGCTGAGTATCATGAGTTGTGTAGAGTGGGGTTGGGGGTTTTAATAGATGCATTTTTAGTTTTGTCTTTATTTTGATTTTTTTTGAGAAAGGAGGAGAATTCCTTGTGATTTTCAGAGGACCAGTTTGGCAGGGCTAGCCCTAGATTCAGCAACCAGTAGTGGCCTCGGGAGAGCCCCCCTCTACAATGCAGGACCCCATCCAGCACCACCTGGAACTACAAGACAGGCGGGTTTATACACTAGCTGATAGAGCAGCCAGGACATGCTGGTTAGGCTGCCCCGGGCTCCTGTACTATCTGGTGGCCTGAGACGCAAAACTCAGCTTTTCTCCGGTACCCTCTACATGGCCGCTTCCTCCAAGACCCCACCTCACCAGTCCAAAGGTCCTCAAAAGTTCAAAACCCCGCTCCAAGTGCCAGTTTTCCCAGGGAGCAGTCCGTTGTGTCGTCATACCAATAGTGAAAAAACCATCAGACACAACTTCATTCCACTCAGTCGTGGTGGAAGAAAAAGAAAAGATAATAAGTAAAGAAAAGCATTGTCAATTGAACACAAATAAAACAACAAAATCAATAATCGAACATAAAAGTAGCAACAAAATCAAAATATTGAAAGAAATTTAAGCAAATCAAATGAAAAGAACGTAATATAAAATATAAACCATAATACGGTAGTAAAAATATCAAATTTTTTACCAGAAAAAAAGAAAGTTGGAACAAAGTTCATTGTTTAATGTAGGTCTGTGGTCTCGACGTGAAATGAAGAAAAGGGAAATTTGAATGGCAAGAAAAAGGGCCGAAAATAGAGAAAGATCACTAGGGTTCCCCAGGTTCGTGAAGCCCGTGTTTACCAAAGGCAGTAAACCCCTAGGGAAAAGGAAAAGATCACTAGGGCACCTCGGGAGTGTGAAACCCGTACTCACCTAAAGAAGGTGAGCCCCCTGAGCGGATCATCACATGCGGGAAACGTGCTTGAAGAAAGAGCAAAGAAGGTGCAAAATGTCTCAATTTTACCTTTATTGCAGAAAATAATCACTTATTTTTCGCTATACCATTGTACGCATTCGTTTTTTCCCTGCAAGATCTCTGATTCTCTTGAACAGCAGTAGTTGAGTAGGACAGCACTCTGTTGTTCATACCATTCCATAGCTGTCTCTAACGCAGAAAACGCGTCAGCATTTGATGGACTCTTGCTACTTTCGTTGTTCCTGTTGTTGTCCTCGTCTTCATCCGTTTCATCGTCGACAGGGTCGCATTCTTCTTGCACGGAAGTCGCAATCTCGTCATTATTTAGCATTTGAAATCCACAGTCTCCTACATCGCATGCCATTCAGGTTTCTACAACTTCTTCGTCGCCTTCTTGAAATATTGGGGCTCGATTCGGCAAAGTCGATAATCTCCTACCAGTGTTCGTCATTGAAGTCTTTTTCGCCTTCTAAATCTGGCCACAGCTTATTCCATGCACTTTTCAGGCCCTGTCTTTTAAGTCAGTCCCCGCACTGTTCGAAAACGTATTCATATACAATACATGTTGTTGAGAAAAAAAATTGGTCCGGATATTTGACGTTCCGGATGATAAACGTTCGGATAAACGACGTTCTACTGTAATGCATTTCGAAGCAAAGGAAAATAATATTTACCAATAAGTTTTCTTATATTCAATCTTCTTTAATCTGGGTTTATTTTGGATGCAATGCCAAAACTCCAATTTAATAATCTAATTATAAAATGTTACCATAGATCGGGGTTCGAGGATTTTATGTGGTTAGTCTCAAAGAGAGAGACAGTTCTTCAGGAGCGCTGGAAATATATTGTTGAAAAACAACCCTTAGAAAGGCAGGATACAACAGTGAAATTCACAAAATGAATTCCCAGAAGGTTTTCACGCCTTCTACAGCACTCTCAGTGTCTAGAGATACACAAGCAATCGCTCGGTCAAAGCCACTCTTCAACAGCTCAATCCAGCAAGCGGCTGCTATCTATAGTCTGCACGGAGTTTTCTCGAAAATTCCACTTACGTCACAGATCGTAATGTAGGTACATTTCTCCAGTAATTTTCAGAAATATACATGTGCTCGCCAAAAATAAATGCAATTTGGCTCTAACGCCAACATTTTGCCAAGTTTCCATTGAATGACCATTATAATATAAGGAACAGCGTTGCTGTACTTTTCATGAGCTTCCAAGAGCCTTGAAATGTGTACGAACTGTTCTTCTGAGCCGGCCTCACCTGCTCACATCCTCCAATGCCTAGGGCTCACCAAGCAGGATTTAGCTCACGATCCCTTGCTGGTGTTGGAATTTTTGAAAGCGTTCCAAGTCATGGACCCGGTCTAGCACTGCTAGCCAATGGGGGCGTGCAACGACAACAACAACACAGCGTTGCTTGCGAATATTACAATTTTAGCATGAAATAAATTCAACAGAGAGTAATATTAACGTATTACACATCCAGATATAAATAATTTACATTTTAAGCATTCATTACACAAAACTTGTAACAATATGTATAAGACAAAAGCAATTCACTAATTCGAAATCTCAAAAATCATTAGACCTATTGATTTGCAACTGTGACATGTTTCTTTTGTTTAGTAGGGATCCACTGAGAGCAGCTTTTACAAAAATCGACTCCCAAGTGAATTTACAGGGCTGTAAAAGATGATCTCTCTCCATATATATAGGATCGAAGTGATTCACTCACTCATTACGAGATCACCAGAACTATTAGAACTACAGACTTGAAATTTGGTAGGCATGTTTCTTTGAATTGGTAGAAATCCACTACCAACGAGTTTTGCATCTCCCACAGTAGAGTAAAAGATAATATTAATATACTGGCTGACAGATGAATCTGAGAAATACCGTCTAATTCAACTATATTTATTTGAATTAGCTCTATCTTACTTTCTAAATCGTTCTTTCCATGGGTTCAAATTGCAATTCCTTTAAAATTATTCGAAATATACATTGAGTTTTGACCTCATTAATTTTTTTATCGCTTGCCATCTCAATCGTTAAATTTTTCGAATGCCTCGTGCAAAGAAGTTAAGTTGCTAGTTAAATTTTAAACACACCAGGTGAGAAAGTGGTTTAACAAAAACCTCAAAAATATACTCATTTTTCCTTTAAATTGCCTTTTACAAGATTGGAGGAAAAACCAATTATACAGAAAAACAATGCTGCATGGCCGTTTCTCATACGAATAGCCATTAAAAATATATACTCATTAAGTGTAGAAGTTAAAAAATATAAGACTTTGAAGTGTTCGTTTGAATTTAATTTAAAATTATTCATATATTAAATATAGTGATGTACTAATGTGGTTTTGTTCAGTTTAAACCATTATTGCTTTTTCCCGTTTTTATCATTTCCCTCATTTTCAGACTTTCTTGTACCTGTGGTTCATTCCCTGTTTAATGCAGATATCCATTATCGGCTCTTTTCTTGTGTGGTTGATGGGAAAGTATGTATTGGGTTTATTTGTTTTGCAGTCATAAGAGTTTAAATGGATTACTTAACAATATCATTATTTTTTTAGATTCCCCAAATTCGGAATGTGTATCGTCATTGCGACTGGGGTCGCTTGCAATATTGCCCTGGGAGTTTTAACAGCTTTAAGAAATTATCCACCTACATATGCAATATATTACTATCACAATAGAGAGTAAGTTACTATTTTTTCACTTTAGTTCTATCAATTTTTTAGCTTTCTAGTTATGTAAATATCCAATAGAAATATAATGAACCTTTCTTATGTGATTTAAAGATTAGCTTCAACGAATTGAAACTTCGCCGCTCATTCGTTATAGTGGTTAATGATGCTAACCGCTATGTCGATGGACCTGGGTTCGAATCCCTGAGAAGGTATGGATGTTCGTAATTGTATAGTGCTTTTGTGGCATGGGAGTACTACAAATAGCCATCAAGCCGCAAGTCCTCTAGTGAGGTTGGTAGGAAGAGAAGTGGGAGGCACCTGATCACCCTCAGGGCGTTCTCCCGGTAAATTGGGGTACACCATACAGGTGGCACTGTCACCTGTATGGTGATCAAAGCTACGGTTAACGACAGGTGTACATGCAGCCCTTTGCCACGATGAATTTCGTGGGCCTTGATCTGATGTTACTGTCGATCAGGTGGCGCAAGTAACAACGACAGAATGTTTCACTTTAATATATGAAATAAAGCTTCTAAAAAACTTAAAACTTATAATAGGAGCACTAATTTTTGAGAAATTATATAAATGCCTAAAATATAACGTAAATTATACAATAGGGTGGATCGATATTTTTTCTCAGAATTTCAAAACCAACCTATACGGAAAAAGTTGTTCTCTGGTATATAGATGAAGGGAAAAATAAAAAAGTAAAAAATAATTAATTTTAGTGTTTAGTACTACCACAAGGAAAATACTTAACATTAGGTATTTTAGCTTTTTTTATGGTGAGAACTCAAATTTTTGTTAAACAAGAATAGATATTTTAGTATTTTTTAACATTTATTGCGATGAGAAGAGACACCCGCTGAATAATTATAGGAGGGGGGAGGTACATTTAACAGCTTCTTTAGTATTAAATTTTTTAAAAACTTACTGTCGAAATTACAGAGCAGAAAAAGCGGATAATAAAATGTTACAATAAACGTAGTACTCTCAATATTTAGTGCTCATTCAACAATAATCATTGTTTTTATTTATTTATATTACAGAAAAATAATTTTATTTTGATTCTAAAATCATCTTTCCTAAATCAAGCTTTTTACATTTTTTTCGACAATTCAATCCCTTTGTGGAAATACTAAGTTTGAAATTATTTTTTAAATATGTTTTTCATCATCCCCAAACCATAGAACATTTCTCCGCATATATATAGGGAGGTACCTTATAATACAAAACAAAACTTACAAACTAATATCCTAGTTCTGTTAATGTAAATCATGGTCATATTAAATAAACAATTTTGATTGTAGTATCTACATTGTTAATCTTATCACGCTGTAAAAGTAATTATTTTAATAAGTATTAACAGTGATTACATCGGGAAAAAAAGTTATCACCGTTTCTAACTCTAAGGGAATTTTTAAAAATACATTTATTAAATTTACTGATGATCATGAAGATAATTCAGTTAATTATTAAACTATTTTTTTACAAAAAATTATTTTACGTATAATTTCACAAGGTATTCTAACACGTTGAAAGTGACCAAATTCGGTCAAGAAAGATATTTTTTTATTGAATAGAGCTACCTTTTGGCTTTACAAAACATGCTTTGTTCTGTTTCTATGCTACTTAGAGGCCAAGTTACAATCAGTTTTATAAAGTTAGAAAAACCAGAAGGGGGTTTTTGATCTACTAGATGGGGGCATTTAAAATGTTCAAAATTCTAACATGGCGAGTCTCATAACTCAAAATGTTACGAATGTATTTTCATAAATCTTTTTGAAACTGATATTTATGTTATTTTCTAGAAAGTGTACTAAAATACTTCTTATTATAGGAATACTATTTGAGTTATGGCTTGTTATTTAAATAATGGTCATAAAAAAATGTGACTTTTCTTATAATGTTTACTCAATCAGTTCTAAAATCTTAAAATTTTAATAAAATATTAAAATTTTGGTACATTTTCTAGATAAATGCATATAATTTGTTTTAGAAATACTTTTACTAATATTAGTTTATTACTTTTTTGTCTAATTGCTTTGAAGTTTTATAAAAAATATTGCTAAAATTCCACATATAATATTGATTTTTGTGATATTTAGACAATTTATTTTAAATATTATTAGTTAAATATTGATATATTTATTGGTATTGAGTCCTAAAAAAGCATTTATAATGTTTAAATATACTATTTTGTCAAAAAGTATCCGAACGTGTTCGGATACCTTGCATTATCGATGCTTTTTTACAATGCCCACTACAAAAATTCTGTTTCATTGCAGGCATTTTGAAGAAACTATCTACACTGCGCCTTTGAGCCATTTTTTCTCTTATGGTATTGGAATGCTCCTAGGTTACTTTATGGCTAAAAATCCGACGCTTAAATTTTCAAGGGTAAGTAATACATTGGACAATCTGTCAATAAAATTTTTTTAAGTATAATTGAAAATCAACATACCTTATCATTCCTTTTTAGTTGCCATTCATTTTGACCAATTATCTTTTCTTACCAATAGATTTGGCACAAATCTAAGAAATGGCCAAAAACAAATAAGGAAACTCAGCTATTATAGTCAGTTCTCGGTGGTGGGGTGGTAGCATTTGACGCTTCCACGCCATAGGCCCAGGGTTCAACCGATTAATTTAAATTATTTTTTTTAAACACAGCAGAAGAGGGAGGGAAAGTTAGAGTTACTGCTAGGAAAAATAATATCATATATGTATGAATGCTTAAAAAAAAACTTCTAACCTATTATATTTAAGAAATACTTTAAATTTTAAACGTATTCACACGAAATATATCCGTAACTTTTTAAACTTTGATAAAAGAGCAACGAGAGATTTGAATTTACAAGATAAAATCTGTGAAAGTTCCTCTGATTATTTGTTAAACGTATTTTTCCCTATATGTTTCATCTAATACATTAATAAGTGGCACCCCAAAAAAAACAGCGTAGCTTCACTAAACAACTTTTTTTATTTGAGTAATACTGGGACAAATGCAACTTTTATTAATTTTTGCTCTTTCATTTGATTTGAATAATGTATGTCTCTTTTCAGGCACACGTAATTTTCGGTTGGATTGCATCACTGCTCCTCATGGTCGGTATACAGTTTATTGCATATGCTGGGAAAGATGGAACTGATCCGCATCCTATTTTAGCGGCAATCTATGCTGCGACGCATAGGACGGGCTTTTCTATAGGCTTAGCCTGGACTATTCTGGCTTGCACTCATGGATATGGAGGTAGGTAAACATAATGTAATAGTTTGTAGTCTTCTGTATCATTTGAAGTCGATACAAGAAAAATATACTTGCACAACATTTTTTTACATTTACCACACATTTGATTCTCTTATATTTCTTTACATGATGCATTTTTACTCCTCTCAAGCCAAGGAACTGAAATTAGTAGTCAATAAAAATGTAAAGATCGATGCTTGATGTCGGACAACTTCAAGCAAGTCCAAGTTCTTCGATTCAATGAACTGTGCGTGTGAGTTCTAAGCGCTTAGAAGAACTAACTTATCCACAGAATAACCGAACTCATTATTCGTCAGAGTGGAATATGAAGAAAATATAATTACTCCACGATCAGTTTCCACTTTGGATTTTTGTCGTCTCGAGTTACCGTATACTTGAGTATGAATACTGGACGAAGAACGAAATTATCGAGAAGTATTTTATTAGGTTCTTTGTAGAATTGTGGCTAATTAAGGGGTAGAGTTATGCACATGTTATGCTGGAACTTTGTTCGCGTGTGTAGAATGTATCCGCCAAGTGAGTTTACTGTCTAACATGATGCCGGTATGTTTTGAAATTTGTGTAACAAAATGCGAAGGGATGACAAGTTTTTTACCGTATGAGAACAGTATCTTGTTTTTTAATATTTAATTTACTTTACATTGATTTAGGTATTCTTCAATTAAATGAATATGTTTGTTCGGGGGAGAAAGTGATAATGCTCGCAATTTTGAATTTTATTAACACGGCGGTGTCCTCAACATATATACTGATCGATTCGAGAGAATATTGTGGTGAGGTCATTCAAGTCAATATTAGAAAGAATGGGACCGAACAGAGAACCCTGAAGTACACCTACTCAAATTTTGCAATAAGGGTAAGATTCTTGTTTAAAAAATATAAAATGTTTTGTGAAGACAAGAATTTAGCATATGAAGGAGGGATTTAGGATAACTGCAGTTAATTAATTTTTACAAGATTCCATCATATTCCATTTGAAGGAATTGAAAAGAAAGGTTATTCATTCGTAAAATGAGAACTTCTGCTGTCCATTGATCCGCCATTACCCGAATGTTTTATTGGCTCGTTTTAATTTGAATATTCTATAATGCTCAAATTTAATTCCATCGTTGCTGTTTTAAACTCTTTTTTCTCACAGAGAAAAATTATAGTAATTAAATAGGAGTATCCATACACCTTTCTCGCATCTAGTTGCAATAATATTCCACAATGTTATGTTTTTTGCTCAAATTAATACTGTTTCAAACAGTAAAATGTTGGAGTCAATAGACACATATACACTGGTGTGCAAAAATTAAGGACGAAGTCGAAAGCTGAACAAAGAGGCAGAGCGGACAGAAAGACCAATCAGAAGATTAAGTAAGGTGATGTACGGTAGCACATGCGCAGATATGCAGGTAGAGGTAATAGGGGAGTGTCTGAGTAGTATAAAGCATGTTGTCGGTGTAAGATCAGTATTTCTGGCAAAGAGATTGCGCACGCCGTATAGCAGTTAAAATCACACCGAGTTGCTGCCTCAGTGAGAAATGGCGAATAATCAATCTGTTAGACGACATCTGGATGCTTTTACCCGAGGTCGAATCATTGGGAAGTTGGAGGAAGGCCGCAGTGTGACAAGTGTGGCTGCAGAGTTCGGAATTGCTCACAGCATCGTTTCACGAATTTGGAGACAATTTCAAACTACAGGAACAGCTATCCGGGGTTTCAGTAGTGGTCGTCCACGAGGAATCACACCCGCAGATGACAGGCACATTGTCTTACAGGCCAGAAGAAACAGGCGGCAGACAGCGGGAGAAATCGCTAGACACACGACACAGGCGACTGGACGAACGATATCGCGTTTTACCGTGGCCAGAAGACTGCACGGTGGTGGTCTGTTTGCACGACGCCCTGTACGGTGTGTACCTTTAACGCCTGCCCATCGGAGAAGGCGTTCTCTGTGGTGCCGGGAACACCGGAATTGGAGAGACAATGAATGGGGACGAGTACTCTTTACAGATGAGAGCAGATTCAGTTTGAGTAGCGATTCTCATCGCATACTCATCTGGAGAGAGCGGGGAAGCCGCAATCATCTCTCGAACATCATTGAAAGGAACAGGTATGAAGGTCACGGTGTTCTCGTTTGGGGAGGCATCATGCTTGGTAGTCGCACAGACCTTCACATCTTCGACGCAGGTTCAGTCAACGGGACCCGTTATTGTAACGAGATTCTTCTTCCATATGTGCGTCTTTTTAGAGGCGCTATGGGTCTGCAGTTCGTTTTCATGGACGACAATGCACCATGTCATCGCACAGTAGCTGCCGAACAGCTCTTAGAGAGTGAGGATATTGAACGTATGGATTGGCCGGCACGATCTCAGGATCTCAATCCCATCGAGCATGTATGGGATTTTCTAGGCAGACGCTTGGCAGCTCGTACCTTACCACCAGTAACGATTCGGGAGCTTCGATTGGCGCTGCAAGACGAATGGGCAGCAATGCCTCAACAACTCATTGACACCCTCATTCTTAGCATGGGCAGTCGCTGTGTAACCTGCCTAGCAGTCAGGGGAGATCATATCCCCTACTAAAGACCGGATGTTTCTTGCTGGACACCCATCACAGGGATGTTTCGGCCTTCAGTCGCATTGCGCTCCATGCTACTTTTTCAATGAAGCTTCTTTTTATCCCTCTGATTTCTCTTTTAGTAAGTGTTGCTTACGTTACACATGTCCTTACGTATTGGGGATCTTACGGTATTAAATGTGTTGATTTGGAAAGCTTTTGTACAAAGTTATATTGAAAAAACCGTTTCGTCCTTAATTTTTGCACACCAGTGTATTACTAATGATGATTGGAGGACTTAATCTAATAAATCAGTGCTTCTCAACCTTTTTATCGCCATGAACCGGTCGACGTTTGATAATTTTACGACGACCTGCTAAAGGGGGTAAATTGTTTATATTTTAGAATGTTTTTACTTAACAGTTATTGTTTAATCGTATGTAAAACATGACTTTAAAATAAAATACAGTTGCATCAAAAAATGAATTTAATGGGAAAGTCACAAAAACCTGAAAGAAATACACCACAGTAAATAAGATGTAAATAGTTTAATGTTCCTTCGATGGCTCAGTACCATTTGATCCACGGATTGATACCGGTCCGCAGCCCGAGGGGTTTGAGATCACTGGTATAAATATTATCCTCCAAAATTTGACAGTTAAAGCATAGTTGGTTGAAGAGGAACCGGCTTCTTTAAATCAGAATTTTAATTGATTGGATCAATATTAAATTTTATCTCAAATAAGACAAAATTGGAAATGGGATTTCTACGCAATTGTATAACACAACGAGGAGAGTAAGATTAAATGTGTGTGTGATAAGAGGATTCAAGAAATAAGAAACTTTCTGAAGTATCCCCAAGTCATGTCACGTGTGTTTGCCAAAGACAGCAAACCAACTTTACATGAAAAGTCATCGCGGATTCCCGGAGAGTTCTCATTTTTACCTAAAATAAATATTTCTTATTGAAAAGGAATTTCTAGAAATAAAATTTCTATAATATTGAGCTCAATTAGATATGTTATTATTATTTTTTTAGGTGTAGTGGGTAAGATCTTCAGCTGGAAAGGGTTCGGTCCAATGAGCAAGCTTGGCTATTTTGGCTACCTCATCCACTACATAGTCATTACCTTTCACGTCAGCAATGCCAGATCCACTATAATATTTTCTCATTACGAAAATGTAAGTAAAAAACATTGAATTTTCAAACAGAGATTCAATTAGATTAATTGAGAATGTGTTTTAAATCAAAGAAATCCTTAAAAGTTATCTAAAAATCAACGAAGCATTTAAATTAAAAGTTATTAATAGTATAAGGTTGTTATATAATTCATGAGAATGATCGAAGAACTCAGATCGAATGTGCACAAGTATTGTGAGGTCGATTAATTCATATTTTTAAGGTACCTTTTGCATAACTCTATGCAAAATCTTTCATCTGCACAATCTGAGCAATCTGCACAGCAAGTCGCTTTTGTTCTCTAAAATGCATAAATCTTAGCCCTTTTGAATTTTATTATTTCAAATATATTTTAAATTCAAATATTTAACATTGCTAGAAAAATAAAAAAAGATGTAAAATGTTATCTTATTTGCCCCATTGATAATGAATTTATCAAATAATTATCATTAAAAGAAGTTAATAGCGTGTGGGAGGATCTTTCTTGTCTCCTTAAAACAACTTTGATATAGAATTGCAACGAATTTTTTTTATCTGTCTGTTTTTCCATTTTTGTACTTACCTGAAGATATCAAATTAAATCTTATTTGTTATTCACACAATACAATATTTTTATTCTAAATGGTAAAAGTTCGTTTGATAAATTATTTAAATTAAAATTTAAAACCAACTTAAATCACATAATCTCTGTTGCTCGTTTCTATAACTTTCTTTCTCTCTTTATTTCATCTGTCTGGAAAAAACTTGGCTTTGTACTTATTTATTAAACTAGCTGTTATACCCGTACTTCGCACAGGTGAATTGAAAAATTAAACAATACAGATTGAAGGATAAAAAAGTTTTTAATGAGTTAATTTTACGTGAATTGCAAATTAAACAAACAAAAAAAAAGCTTTTTGCATATCTCAGCTGAATAAAAAAAACCTGTTTGTTAAATTTTAAGTTAGTAGATCTAATAGCTGATAAAAAGGATTTTTTTATGTATAACTCCCCGTAACTCTCTTGTGGGTCGATTTTTGAAAACACCTTCCTAAGCTGATCTCTGCTTAGCAAAAGTAACACATTGTTACAAAATTTGTGTAATGAACGCTTAAATAGTATAAATGATTTATATTTGTAAGCGTAATACGTTAATATTACTTTTTGTTGTATTTATTTTATGTTAAAATTGTAATTAACCTCACTATCCGCCTGTTCAAGCTTTAGCAGTTCCTCGCGTAGACAAAACAAAATGCAAAGTTTTGCTTCATGCATAAAAGATAGATATATGCTGTCGCGGGCTTTTTTGCAAACGGTAGAATTTTTTCCTTTTTACTTGACAATTATCGTTATATTTTTTGGACACTTCACACAATATCTTTATAAATTATAGCCTGATGTATAAGCTATATTATTGTAAAGTTTCATTAAAATCCATTTAGTTGCTTTTGCGTGAAAAAGTGCCAAACATCCACACAAACTTTCACGTTTATAATATTAGTAAGGATTCGGTATTTGTGTATAAACATCATGCCATTGGCGAGCTTTGGCGAATTTAAACATATGATGTTAATTACTGTATCATAATTAAAATATATTATAAATGAAATAATTTTACATCCATTTCAGAAGGTGAAAATAGTAAACATCTTTATTACGCTCACACATCGTTGTTGTTTTAATTTCCAAGCTTGTTCTTTCATTGCTATTGCAACAACATTAAATCCGTCATATGATTTTTGCATTGCCAGATACTCAGTGCAGACTTATCCATTGAGTGCTTGGGGTGGGCACCCAGTTGCCCGGAATGGCCCAGATAAGCTGGACTTAACCGGATCCAAGAGCCCGTCTTTGGATCTGACAATGCCAAGGGGGCCCGTAGATCTTCCGTCCCTAGGGCCCGGAATGAGTTTAAACCGGCACTGCAGATAATACTGACATATTTCAGGAACTGTCTTCAGGATGATATCGAATAGAATGCTGTAACTCATAAAATCTCTGGCATGCAATTAATCTTGGGCGAAAAATCACTGGTATGAGGTTGAAACGTACATACTTTAAATTCTATTTTAAAAAATGTGTTATTTTTATTGTTAAACATAACATGAAAGAATGTAAAATATAATGGGCTAAATTCATGTGATGTCATACTCATACGATAAATCCAATCACGTGTTACGAACCAATCCTGTTGCCATCCTTTCCATTTTAAAGTAAATTTCGTGTAAAAAGCACACATTTGTCAATAGCAATAATGCACATAGGTAAGCAAAAAATGCACTTGATTTGAAAAGACACGTTTAATATAGGATTTCTTTTCATTTTAAAAAGCTCTGTGAAGAACCTCTTCACATAATCGACTATCAAATTTGAAATTTTATCTAAATTTTAAATTTTATAAGTAGAACAAGTCTAATGTCAGTTTGAATATGCAGCGGTCTCCACCAAAAGACCGTTCCTATTAAGTAACTCTAATGATGTCTCAACGGTCATGTAGTTTTGCATGGAAAAGTATCCGAGATTGGACACTCCAAATTTTATGTTCAAAGGCAAGTCAATCTTTGACACACCCTTTATCCAGCTGACAGGCGCAGTTCCCTCGCCAATCTCCGACTTCAAAATTCACAGCGTGAGGGGTTACAAGGACCAATTGTCAGATAGTAATCCTGGCTACATCCAATCAGAAATTTTTCTGCCTCATGTGTCGCTTTTGTGGTCGTGACGTATTCCACCTTTAAATAGAAGCTAGAGAGACGCTTCTACACGTTTCAACCCTACGATGCCCCACACATTCCCCCCGACACACTTTCTCTCTCATTGACTTCCAGATTCGCTTGGACTCTCTTCCTTATGCAGTGACCTATCAAGGTTCCAGCTAACGAGCATGCCAATGCCGTCCTAACGTAGCCTTTTACAGGAGTTGTTATGTTTATACTATTAATGCACTTTTTAATATTGTATTGTAATTAATCATGTTTGACAATTAAATTTTTTTCTTTCCTTTTGCAGTGGATGAGAATCAGTGGCTACACATTGGTGACGTTTTTCGCTGCTTATGTTCTTTACGTAACATTTGAGTCACCCTTGACTTACATAGAATCGTTCTTCTTACCATCGAGACCAGCGAACGAAAACCTCCAGAACAACATCAAACAAAATGTTAACATAGAAGGGATCGTTCCAACTAATGAAATAATACCTCCAAACACAACAGCTAGTTGGAACCTGAAGAACTCAACCTATATTTCCGATGAACACTCGAAACTGTAATGTCACCTTCATTGTTGCTGTTTTATGAAATAGCATTTTCATCTGTGCCATAATTAAGAATGGACAAAAATACACATGCCATGCACATGCGCAATGTGTGCCTTTTTGTGTACTTCATCTTTTTATCAAATAAAATTTCTTTTTAATAAATAATTCTATGTTTAGTTATAGTTGTGAAAAATTCATTTCTGCTCGCTAACACATTTTTAACGTTTATATTAAGCACCTGGATGGTTCACTTTTTATTATCACCACAGATGTTTCCCCCCGACAACAATTTCTTTCCAGAGAGTTATATTAATATCGCCCTATAAAGTAACTTGAGAGCTATTGACAATTTTGAACCTTGGCCAAGTGACGAGGATGACACCTGAGCTGGTACCTCCTGACTATTATATCTACGGGAGGGAATGAAACCACGACAGATTTAACATGCACACTCTAAACGGGGGGCTCAGTGGCACCAGAACTCGAACCCTCCACACTCCGGCCACGAGTTCATGACCTAGGCTATCTCACCACTTAAGAATATTAGAGACATACGTAAAAGCTTAAAAGGAAGATGCTTGAACATGATGAGATGAAATAATTTTCGGTATAAAAAAGGGCCTACCTTCTTTGATTATGAGCAGAAACGATAAAGAAAAGTACCATACTGTTCAAATTAATTGAAACAAACGGCAACAAAGTGAGCTTTTTTGCATTGCATATCTTAAGTAGATTGAAAAATCTCTACATTAGAGTACCAAGTCCACTGGCAGAAATTACCTCTTGAACACGTTTTGTGGCATTAACTTCGCTAGTGCATAGCACATGTTCTTAATTTTATCATGGAGGAAGTACACTTCTACAGCAATTTTTATCATCGGTTCTGTTGTCGTGCAATTCTTACAAGAGGAGGGCACGACTAAGGAAATTCATTTGGAGTCGAGGATTGGTGTAATAGTAGTACTCCTTTTTAAGGTGTTCAACCCTCAATGTAATTCCGCCGAATGGTCAGTCAATTCGGAGAAAATAGCCTTTCGAAATTCATGCTTAGCTTTTATACAATTAAGTTTTAATTTCCTCCAACGAGTCCGTAGCCTGGTTGGTAGATCGTCTGCTTACTAAGCGCTAGGTTAGGATTTGATTCATGCAAACAACTTTTTTTTTCCAATTCATTTAACTATTTTTAAAATTTTTCCATGATTGGAGTTTGTAAATCTTTGCAATGAAAAACAATCAATTATTAGCTGCGGAGGAAAAATGAGATTGATTTTTTAATACGTATGTATTGATATGATAAAAGAAGAGGGATGAGTTAAAAAAACCACTTCAACGGTTAAGAGGACTTGGTGTCATGATAACTATAACTGTGAATGTGTACTTGTGTATTGTAACTGTATATGATTGCTTGTGTTGTAGCTGTTGTGAGATGACGTTGTCACCTCATGCTTAATAAAATGATAAAATTACGAAGAACTGTTTAAATGCAAATGTTTTGAAGAACATTCTGAAATTAATAAATATAACATGTTGACAGAAGTATAAGCGATTATATCGGATTGAAAAGATATCCACGTGCGTTATGGAAGCCTTCCGACCCCGCTGCACTTTTCGCTAGGAAATGTGAAAGAAAATGGAGGCAAGAACTGGAGAATTATCTGCTTAATACAGAAAAAGACGTTTGAACAGATAAAATCAAAATTGCAATCCTGTTGAACTTACTGGGCAGTGAAGGACTTGAAATATACACCTTCAAGTTAGAATCGAAAGCGAATTTTTCGGAAGTTCTTCAAAAATTTGAATATTGCTCACCACGACATATTGTTGTTTATGAGTCTTATAAATTTTTTTCATGTGTCCAACTGGAGGGCCAAACAATTGAGACATATATCACTCAACTAAAGACCCTAGAATCCACCTGCGAGTTTGCAGAGCAAGAAAATGGATTGATTCGAGACCGTATCGTCCTGGGAATTAAAGAAAGTATGTTACAAAAACGACTCCTGCGAGAAAATAACCCGAATGTTGAACAAGCGATTGAAATCGTCCGGGCAGCTGAAGCGAGCCGGGAACAAATTCGAAATATGAAGTACGCAACAGCCACAATTAACTTCATGAAGGAGAATCAGAACAAGCCTAAAACCCAGTACAACTGCAAAAAGTGTGGACGAAAATACAAGCCTCGAGAGTATCCAGCGTTCGGGAAAATTTGTGCCAAGTGCAAGAAGAAAAACCCTTTTGCTGCTAAACATTTCCAGAGTACAAAGAACATTCATGAAATGAACGTTCCTGAAAATGAACTGGTTTATATTGATTCTGTGAATGAAAATGAAACTAAATATGCAATGGAAAATAGTACAGAGAGACTCTAATTTTAAAAATGTAGAAATGGTAAGTGAAACAACTTGGTATAAAAATGTTTCATTAGATGTAAATAATAAGTGTTTCGATGTAAATTTTAAACTGGATACTGGTGATGAAGTAGATATTTTGCCACTGTATATTTTGAATATGTTTAAAGTTAATGCAAAACTTAGTAAAACTAATATATCTCTAACTACATATGGTAATTTTAATTTAAAGCCAAATGATTCCCTTATCATTAATTGCTCTGCTGATAAACTCAAAAATGTTCCTTTGCCTTTCTATGTTGTAAATGTAAAAATCCAAATCAATATTAGGATTAAGAGGCTGTAAGGAATTAAAACTTATTTAAAGAATTGATGCTATTGAATGAAGTATGTATAAGTAAAAATGAGTTAATTAAGCAATATAAAGATGCATTTATTGGGGTAGGAGAATTTCCAAATGAACCGTATCACATTACTTTAAATGATAATGCTGTACCAGTAATTCACCCACGAAGACGTGTTCCTCCGGCTTTGCCAAAAAAAATTTAAAAGTACTCTAGATAGATTAGAAAAAGAAGGAATAGTGTCAAAAGTTAATAAGCCAACTGATTGGGTGCAAAGTTTAGTCATTGTAGAAAAACCCAATGGAAATTTAAGATTATGTTTAGACCCTAGAGATCTTGACAAAGTAATTAAAAGAGAACATTATCAAATTCATTGTACAGATGATATCATTAGTAGATTAGAGGGCAAGAAAATATTTTCAGTTGTCGATTTGAAAGATTATTTTTGGCATGTACCTTTAGATGAAGTTAGCTCTGAAATTTGTACATTTAATACACCTTTTGGAAGGTACAAATTCAACAAAATGCCATTTGGTATAGTTTCTGCACCTGAGGTATTTCAGAAAAGAAATCAAAAGCTTTTTGGAGATATCGAGGGAGTAGAGATCTATTTTGATGACACAATTGCTGCATGATGTGATGAGGATTCCCATGATGCAATTACGTCTACAGTTCTTGAAAGAGCCAAATTGTTAAATATAAAGTTTAATCCAGATTAACTACTATATAGGGTGTTTGAAGTAAAATATGTAGGTCAAATTATATCTATAATTCAGGTATAAAACCTGATCCAGATCACATAAAAGCAATTGTTGAGATGCCAATACCAAAATCAAAAACTGAAGCTAAGAGATTGTTGGGCATGATGAATTTTCTTTCAAAATTTATACCCAATGTATCTAAAGTTACTTCCCATTAAGAGAAATCATTGATGAAAATGTAGAATTTAATTGGGGAAAAGAATTGTTACATTAAAGAATATTCAAATAAGAAGATTAAAGAATTGTTAGCTAAAGCTCCAATTTTAAAAGTTTTTAGTGTTAATGATGAAATAGTAATACAATGTGATAGTTCAAAAGATGGGCTAGGATCCTGTTTAATCCAAAAAGGTCAGACGGTATCAATTGTCTCACGCAGTTCAACAAACAGTGAGAAAAATTAAGCATAGATTGAGAAAGAATTATTGGCAATTGTTTTCTCATTTGAAAAATACCGACCATAAGCCCTTAATGGTAATTGTTAAGAAACCTATGCATAAAATATCTTCTAGAATGCAAAGAATGATTTTAAAATTATTAAAGTATGATTTTGAAATAAATTATGTACCAGGTAATCAAATGTTTCTCGCTGATACTTTATCACGGGCATTTCCTGTTAGTGAAACTGTAAGAAATGATCCTGAAATGCTAAATATTGTGCATACTATTTCGAAACATTTACCCATGAGTGAAAAGAGACGTGTACAATTTAAAAAAGAAACTGAATTAGATCCAGAATTAGAAATAGTTAAATATATCAAAGAGAGGGCTGGCCTAAATCTTACAAAAATGTAGACAATAGTGTAAAAATATAAAATTAAAAATAACATTTATATTCAAGAAGTATATTCTTTTATATTCATTTATATTCAAGTACCTTATAGTTTGAGAAAAGATATGCTACAACTAATTCATGAGGCTCACTTTGGGATAGAGAAATGCAAGAAAAGAGCCAGATAAATAATATATTGACCAGGGATGAACCCTGACATAGAAACATTAGTTTCACACTGTGTAATATGTGAACAATTTTAAAAAGCTAATATAGTAAAGAGCCATTAAAACCTAATACAGTTCCCTATAGACCCTTTGAAAAGATAGGAGTTGATATAATTGACTTGGGTAATACAAGTTATTTAGTTGTAACAGACTATTTTTCAAAATGGATTGAAATTGCTGAACTTGTAAATAAAAGTGCAGATGAGGTAATAAATAAACTTAAAATAATTTTCTCTAGATTTGGTGTTCCAAATATGGTAGTATCAGATAATATACCATTTAATAGTTATATTTATAAAAAGTTTGCAGATGATTGGGATTCTAATTATGCAGTCATTAGTCCTCAATACTCCCCCAGAAATGGAATGGATGAAAAAGCAGTAGGAATTTCTAAAAGCATTATGAAAAAGGCAAGGGAAGATAGACGAGATTATTTAGTAGGTTTAATGGAGTATAGAAACACCCCAATATCAGGTCTTGACCTATCTCCAGCTCAAATGATGTTTAATCGTAGATTAAAAACAAAATTACCAATCTCGAATAAATTGTTAAATGCTGAATTATTTAATAACATTCGAGAAAAATTAGTAAAAAGGCAAAACGTTCAAAAGATACATTATGATAAAACTGCTCATCCATTACCTGAACTTGAGCCAGAAGATAATGACAGAATACTAAATTTTAAAAACAAAACTTGGGAACCGACTAAAATAGTTTCAAAGCATAAATTACATCCTAGGTTATATTTTGTTAAAAATCAATCTGCTAATATTTTAAGACGTAATAGAAAATATATAATAAAATCAAACAAATCCTTTAATATAGAAACAGAACCCAATGACATAAATACTTTCAATTCTGATTCAGAAGTAATTGTAAATCCTCAAAATATACAGAACTGTAACGAGTCATATTGTAATGTCCAAAGAAGTAACCGTGTTTGTAAACCACCATCTTAATTGAATGACTATGTTATGTGATTAGTAACTTAAAGGTAGATGTCGTGATAACTGTAACTGTGAATGTGTGTTTGTGTTAACTGTGTATTGTAACTGTATATAATTGCCTGTGTTGTTGCTGTTGTGAGATGACGTTGTCACCTCATCCTTAATAAAATATAATAACGAAGAACTGTTCGTATGCAAATGTGTGTGTGTGTTCTGAAGAACATTCTGAAAGTAATAAACATAACATAATGTAATGATCAAATAATGTTTAAAATATTACAGTTGCCGTTTTCTTGAAAATTACGGTGTTGCTATTGAATTGATCTTTCGTTACTCATTGTTGAGAAATTTGGTAGTGCTGTCATTCGCAAACGATTAAGTATACATTGTCCTTTATCTTAACCGTTCTGAATATTTTTTTAAGCTTTGAAAAACATCTCTGACCACCTATTGCTTTTTGGGCATTCCAAACAGAAAAGGAGAAACGAAAGTCGCACACACATAGAATCATGTACCATCCATAGTAAAAGATATGCAGAATGCAATTCGAAATTTATTAAAAAAGTAATTTACTATAGTAAAATCAAATGTAACTGTTTGATAAAATATAAATCGATTTCAATTTAAAGGCCATTTCTATTATCAAAAAGGTTTTATTTTAAAACAAGAACAGGTAACAGGCAAATACATTGTATATATATATATATATATATATATATATATACACTGCTGGACAATTGCTAAGGACGGATAACGCTATCATCCATAGCAACCACAAAATGAAAAGAAGCAAAATGTGGAAAATTAGAATAAGTGCGGGATATTAGTAAGAAGAAGTATGAGTATGCAAATTTTTTTTCCCCACGTCTGTTCATCACGTGATAGCGTTCATAAGAGCTTTAAAGGTTTTGACGCGTGTGGACAGTTGTTGTTTGAAGTCAAAGTTTTACAGGAAAGATTTAATAGACGAACTTAAAATTTTTGGCATGTCTTCCCGACATCACATAGATGATTTTATGCGAGACCGAATTATTGGAAAGATCGAAGAAGGGCGAAAAATAACAGATGTTGCCAGGGAGTTCGACATCGCTCACAGCGTTGTTTCACGGCTGAGGAAGTCATTTAAAACTACTGGAATGTGTAGTAGACGGCACGGGGGAGGTCGTGTTAGAAGTACGACGCCTGCAGAAGACAGATATATCGTCCTATCAGCAAAAAGGAACAGGCGCACCACAGCTCAGCAGGTGGCAAATCAGTTTCTTGCTGCCTCAGGAAAGCAGATCTCCCTAAAAACTGTTGCCAGACGTTTGAGGGGAGGAGGACTATACGCACGCAGACCTGTTGTGTGTGTCCCATTGACCAGACAGCACCGTACTGCCCGTTTGCAATGGTGTCGTGAGCATCACAATTGGACTGAACAGGACTGGGCATGCGTACTATCCTCAGATGAGAGTAGGTTCAGACTGTCATCGGATTGTAGACGCCAACTGATCTGGCGCGAGAGTGGTACTGCTTATCGTCCAGAAAATATCCAGGAAAAGGACCGATATCCGACATGCAGTATCATGGTGTGGGCCGGCATCATGATCAATGGCCGCACGCGCCTACATGTGGTTGCGAATGGGACTATGACGGGCCAACGATACATTGATGAAGTTCTACTTTCTCATGTTCGTCTTTTCCGTGGTGCTGTCGGTGATAAATTTGTTTTTATGGACGACAACGCAACATGTCATCGAACACTCGCTGTTCAGGATTGTCTAGACAGCGAGGGTATTCAACGTCTCGTATGGCCAGCGCGTTCTCCAGATCTAAACCCCATTGAAAATGTGTGGAATGCTTTGGGGAGGCAAGTTGCTGGTCGAAACTATCCTCCGACAAACAAGAACACCCTCATCCGTGCACTCACAGAGGAATGGGATAAATTGCCTCAACAGCTGCTGGATAATGTTGTGCAAAGTGTGGTACGATGTGTGGAATGTTGCATCACACTCCATGGTGGACATATCCCGTACTGATACCTTTCTTTAAGGTGCCTGCTGACTTTTAGATGCAATGTTCCATTTCTCCGTACGCAGATCAAATGAACATTTTTTTTTCTTTCAGATGTTTCACAGCTTTTGGACTTTCCAGAACAATAAATATTCTTTATTCTAATGTCTGAACAGTGTGGCAACTATATTTTATCCTACTAGGCCTCATGTCTCGCTTAATGTTATGCTACATAGCAATTTGTGATCCGTCCTTAGCAATTGTCCAGCAGTGTATATGACTTTCCCCTCAAATAAATTTCAAAATGAAAAAAACTTTAAAAATCTGACATTTAAATTTTTTTACGGCCCGCGTGTTGGACACCCCTAATTTACACTATTCAACACAATAAACAATATTTTAATTTATATGCGTTATAAAAATATAATATAAAAATATAAGATAAGATTGAGTGGAAAAGTGGACTCACTTCTAGAAATAAGTCTATTATCACCTTTAGCATTTACTTTTTAGCGAAGACTACAAGTTGATGAAATAAAAGTTTTTACAATCTGCAGCAACCTTACAGCTCAACAAAACGACTCCAAAACTGAACTGAATTGATCTGTTATTCTTGTAGCGTGCCTGGTTTACCATGTGTTGTAGTTTTTGGAAGCTTACCTCTTAATTGCTCATTTAATCTTTTATCTTTAAAGTTAATAAAAATTTATTGTTATTTCATTCAACCGTGTTGTAGTGAAGAATGTCTAACCACGCAACGCGGCAGTGGTGACCCCTTTTGGACTTAAAAACACGTAAGCTATTCTGTTCTACTGGCGAATGCAATACAAATTCTTCTACTACGGATGATCAGTACGTAGTGAAAGATTTTTCCCCCTCCTTCTCAAGGCCACTTGAAGCATCTGCTCGGAGATTCGTTTCGCTTCTTGCTTATTCAACAATATGACTAGTGAAACCGTTGAAGTCGCTCGTATTGCGTTGCGGCTGCCACCGTTTTGGAAATCGAACGTTCGTCTATGGATTGCGCAATGCGACCATGCATTCACATTCAGTGGTATCTCCAGTGATGATACTAAGTATTCTGCTTTGGTTGCGAACCTGGATGCTGAAACTCTCTCCTACGTGTCGGACATTGTGTTAAGCCCTCCGAACAGTGACAAATATCACACACTCTCGCAGCGGCTCATCACCCAATTTAGCGACTCGGAGACTCAAAAAATTAAGAAACTGCTTACTGACCTTCAGCTAGGAGATGAGAAGCCCAGCCACCTGTTGCGAAAAATGAAAGAGCTGTCTAATGGCCAACTCCATGATGATTTTCAGCAAAGTTTGTGGCTTCAAAGAATGCCACCACATAACCAGACTGTTTTGTCTGCATCCTCAGAGCCTTTGGATAAACTGGCTATCATCACTGATAAGGTTTCTGAGGTTGTTGGTGCGTCCTCGACTATCTGTGCTGCCACGACTGTTCCTCCACCATCCAAGTCATCTTCATGCAGTGCTCAGCCAACCATGGACTCTCTCGCCAGGCAGATCCAAGAGCTGTCTCTACAAGTTGCTGAACTGACAAGAGAGCGCAGTTCTTCTCGCCACCAACGATATAGTTCTGACCGCCGGAGATCACATTCACGCTCTAGGAGTGTCAATAGAGGAAGTGGCATCTGCTACTATCATCGCCGTTATAAAGAGCAGGCCCGCAAGTGTGTTTCAAATTGTGCATTTGTGCAAAAAACGAGTAAGCTCTGTCATAGCTGGAATGGCAGAGCCCTCGCAACATACCAGCCGGTTATTTTTATTAGACCGTAAGTCTGGCCAGAAATTCCTCATAGACTCTGGAAGTGAAATCTGTGTCATCCCACCTTCTCCAACTATGAATAAATCACCTCAGTCTAACTTCTCCTTATTTGCTGCTAATAATACCAAAATTCCAGCCTATGGTATGGTCCGTAAAGAACTGAACCTGGGTCTGAGGCGACCTTTTATCTGGACTTTCATAATTGCTGATGTATCATCTATAATTGATGCTGATTTTCTAAAGCACTTCAACCTTTTAATTGACCTTAAGAAAAAAAGGTTAGTGGATGTGGAAACTACTCTTTTCACTCCTTGTGTTTTTTCAAATATTGTACAGCCCTCAATCCTCACTGTAGATGCAAACATTAGTTTTAAAAACATCTTATCGGAATATCCAGACTTCAGCAACCCTTCTTTAATTTCCAAATCAGCATCACATGGCACAGTCCACCATATTATTACTACTGGCCCACCAGTCACTGCCAGGCCTAGAAGGCTACACCCTAAACTGTATGATGCAGTGAAGGTAGAATTTGAATTTCTTCTTGCTCAAGGCATTATTAGACCTACCAAAAGTCCCTGGAGTTTTCTTCATGTTGTACCCAAATCTGACTCTACAGTTAGACCTGTTGGGGATTACAGGCAGCTGAATTCTGTTACTGAGTTCGACAGCTACCCCATGCCTTATTTGAATGACTTTGCTCATGCACTACATGGCAAGAGGATATTTTCCAAAATAGACATTTTTAAGGCATTCCACCAAATCCCTATAGCTGAGTGTGATATTCCTAAGACAGCTGTAACAACTCCATGGGGTCTTCACGAATATACCCATTTGTGTTTTGGCCTTGTGAATGCACCACAAACCTTTATGATTCATGCATGAAGTACTAAGAGGACTTCCTTTTGTTTTGTCTACTTGGATGATATTTTGTGTTACTCAGAAAATGCTGAGGAGCATCGTTCTCACTTAAGAACTATATTCCAAAGACTGAGCTCATATGGTTTAAAACTAAATATCTCTAAATGTGTATTTGGTGTGACTGAACTCATTTTCCTTGGCCACCTTATCACTCCTGATGGCTTTAAGCCATTGCCTGACAAAGTTCAAGCAGTTCTTGATTACAAACAACCAGAGACTGTTGGCTCTCTGAGAAAATTTTTAGGACTGTTAAATTTTTATAGACGTTTCTTGTCCAAAGCAGCTGAACAACAGTATCTTTTAAGTGAATTTTTAAAAGGTTCTAAAGGTAAGAAGGACTTCAAGCCTTTAAACTGGTCTTCTGAGGCAATTACAGCATTTCAGAGGTGTAAACAAGATCTTGCTGCTGCTGCACTTCTTGCTCATCCTTCACCTTCTGCCCCGCTTACTCTTCATGTGGACGCCTCTGATTATGCCATAGGAGGTGCACTTCACCAAGTTGTGGACTCTGAGCTACAGCCATTGGCTTTATTTTCCAGAAAACTTACTTCATCTGAAAAGTCTTACAGTGCCTACGACCGTGAACTCCTTGCTATCTACTCGGCTATCCGACACTTTCGGTATATGCTGGAAGCTAGAGATTTCACAATGTTTACTGACCACAAGCCCCTCACTTATGCTTTTAGGCAAAAAAGTGACAAGTGTTCTCCTCGGCAGATCCATCAGCTGGATTTCATCTCTCAGTTCACCAAAAATATTGTACACATTCCAGGATCTGACAATATTGCTGCTGGTGTTCTCTCTCGTGTTTCTGCAATCACCTTCCCAAGTCAAATTGACTATGACTGTATTGCTGAGACACACCAGATTGATCAGGAGCTTCACACCCCAATAGCATCTGGAACTTCCTTGGAACTCAAAAAGGTAACTTTTCCCAATTCGTCTACTGAAATTATGTGTGATCTATCAAGGGGCACAGCCAGACCCTACATCCCAAAACAGCATCGCCAAGATGTTTTCTCTGCTATGCATAATTTATCCCATCCTGGCATACGTCGATCAGTACATTTGTTGAAACAGCGTTTTGTTTGGCCATCAATCTCATCAGATGTAGCTAAGTGGGCGAGACACTGCCTAGCTTGCCAAAAATCCAAAATTCATCGTCATACTAGATCACCTCTTTCATCATTTCAAGAACCTTTCCAACGTTTTGATCATGTTCATCTGGATCTCATTGGTCCTCTACCTCCATCAAATGGCTACACCTATTGCCTGACAGTGATTGACCGTTTTTCGAAATGGCCAGAGGCCCAACACCTCTCAAAGACATAACTGCTGAGACTGTGGCCTTCTTTTCCTCTTGGGTGTCTCGCTTTGGAACTCCTTCAATTCTCACAACCGACAGGGACAGGCAGTTTGAGTCCGCGCTCTTCAAAGCTCTTAGCAAACTACTTGGTGTTCAGAATTGTCGTACAACTAGATACCACCCTCAAGCTAATGGAATGATCGAAGAGTTGCACCGCCCATTGAAAAGTGCAATCAAGTGCCATGCTACTGAGCGTTGGACAGAAGTACTCCCTATCATCTTACTTCTACGAGCTTCTCTTAAAGAAGATATTCTGTGTACCCCAGCTGAATTAGTTTTTGGGACCACTATTCGACTGCCAGGGGAGATGTTTGACTCTTCCAAGCCAGATGATGTTGTGAATTTTGTTTCGAAACGTAAGTCTCACATGCAATCACTTCACCCTAAACCACTAAAACACCATGGCAAACGTCCAGTTTTTATCCATCCAGGACTGTTGGAAGCAACACATGTTTTTCTTCGTCGAGACATGTTACGTCGTCCACTTCAACAACCCTATGATGGCCCTTTCAAAGTCTTACAAAGGAAGGATAAAGTGTTTTTCCTTGACATCAATGGTAAACGGGTATCTGTATCTATTGATAGATGCAAACCTGCCTTCTTTCTTAACACTGAGGACTTGCAACTACCTCAAACCAAGAATGAAACACCTGCTACAGTGGAACTTAATGCAACAGCTCCAATATCTGCTACAGTGGAACATGATCCAACAGCTTCAACGCCTACCCAGCCATCTACACGTTCTGGTCGCAAAGTTCTTCTTCCAACTAGGTATCGTTGACACTTGAAGGGGAGTATGCAGCGACCTTACAGCTCAACAAAACGACTCCAAAACTGAACTGAATTGATCTGTTATTCTTGTAGCGTGCCTGGTTTACCATGTGTTGTAGTTTTTGGAAGCTTACCTCTTAATTGCTCATTTAATCTTTTATCTTTAAAGTTAATAAAAATTTATTGTTATTTCATTCAACCGTGTTGTAGTGAAGAATGTCTAACCACGCAACGCGGCAAATCTATTCACTTTTTCTTAACAATATCATATAAAATATTTTTCATCTCTCCGTAACTTTTTATGTGTATTCATTTCACAGACAAATTCTTCTCTTTCTCTTACATCTCAATAAGTTTGATACCTTTTTTTATGATAAGAACCGTCTTTTTCTCCTCAAAATGGCCATTAACTGCCAACATCACTTTATCGTTGGAAAATCTTTGACCACTGAGCCCTTTTTGGGAATAGAAAATAATTCGAGGGAGCTAACTATGGCAAATGGGGTAGCAATTCTAATTTCAATTCATTCATTTGCAATAACGGATTTGTGAGCAGGTGCATTGTCTTGATGAAACACTTTCTTCTTGGCCAAATGCGGCCGTTTCTTCGCTCAAACGTTGCAATAAGTTCGCGCAACACTCGCCGTTTTTTTTTTTCAATATAGTCAATGAAAATTACTCCAAGCGCATCCAAAAAAAAAAAAAAAACTAACGCCATGAACTTACCTGCAGATGGAACGGTCCTCACCTTCTTCTCCCTTTTCAGTCTATTGTTTCTATTCTTCTTTTGTCTCGGGTTTCAAGTGATGGACCCATGAAATGTTGCAAAAGTTCTGCTTTGTTGCTGTGAAGCTTCGCTAAACACTCAATTGAAACACTATTTTTGCTTGGAGTGTGAGCAAACGCGGCACCTATCTTTCTCATGTCCGAATTTTCAGATAATATGCGATGTACCGCACTTTTTGAAACTCTTACTAGGTCTGTTAGCTCGCGCACTTTCAATCGACAATCATCCAGTATTTTTTTGCAAATTTTCTTCGCCATTTCTGGAGTCGTTACCCCATTTGGTCGCCACTGTAATGCACGTAGGGCCTCGTTTAAACTCTGCTACCAATATTTTACTGTTGTAAACTAAGGAACAGACTAACCCAGAGTAGAATCTAGTTCAGCTTTTATACTAGTTGGGCTGAGGTCATTCAAATAAAAGTATTGCATCACATAACCGATGACCATTGTTCTCCATTTTCCAAATTCACTGAAAACGTTCACTATATAATATGTATGACATGTTTTTTCAAGTCAGAATCAGACTTAATTTTTAAAAGGAACTTTATTCAATCATTTCTACATCTCTTCTGACGCTGAGAGCAGGGAGGAAAAAGCACGCCACGGGGTGTTTCAAGTGGTTAACACTTAAAACACAGATGCGGTAAGTATCACAGATTGTACTTGAAAGTTAATGCTGACAAATAGAGGCTATTTATTCTAACGATCTGGAATTAGACATGTTTATTGGCTATGCCATATGTTTGGAAGAAATAAATGGGTGATTAGTTTCATACTTGAAGATGAGATGAAAAGTATGAGTTAAGTGCTAGATAGGGAATTTAAATTTTTAATCTAATTTAATTATCATTACATATATATATTGATGGCTGCCAAACAATTACTAAACAGCGTGGCATCTTCAAACTTGAAACATAGGCTTCAAAGATTGCGTACTTTCCAATATAGTGATACTTTTCAAACTACCGACATCTCTCGGTCAGGTAGGGAACTTATGGGACAACATGCATTAATTTTTATACTGAAATTTTAGCCATATTTCTTTTTTATACTGAAATTTTAGCCATATTTCTTTTTTATACTGAAATTTTAGCCATATTTCTCCAAGTTAACTCAATTTAAAGTTTAAAATAGACCATTTTACAATATTGGTTAAAAAAATATATTGTTTGCTTTCATTTGATGCATTTAAACTCTTGAAAAATTCTTTGTCATATTATCAAATTTTACTTTCATGATTTCCTGTTGCAATCGTGGGGTTTAGTACTGTTAAACACATGGTTGTCTGAAAGACATTCATAAGCAGCAGCTGTGAACAAATTGGCTGACAGACATTGCTGCATAAAAATTAACATAGCAGCCCCTGGAACATGTGAATAAAATATCATTCAAGAAAGATTTAAGAATACTGTAGCAATGTATACAAATATATAAAATCATTCGGGATAGCAAGGTTTACAAGAATTTTAGATTCACCCTATGATGAACTACAGGTTGAAAAAATAGTGTCAAAATCAATTATTTAGAAGATTTTGCCTGAAATTAAAATGTATAGAAAGAGACAGTAAAAGCAGAACCAATTATTTTGCAAGAATGCTTAGGAAATAATATGCTCCCTTTGCCAAAGTCAATTGTCATGCATGCTGCAAATAATATAAACTCTTAATAGTCCATATTTTCAAAGCAAGTTTTAAATGCTACATATCATGCATTTTAAATGAAAGAAATTGTCAGTTTAAAAAAAAAATTGGATTCTAGATTTTAAAAAATCAGGAATATATAAAATAGTAAACAGGAACAAAATTTTCCAGATAAAAGCAAAAATTTGTTTCTACATTGGAGTTTTCTAAACTGCTGGATACAACTCTGACGTAGGAAAATGTATTAGTGGAAAGAGACTAAGCTTGTATATGAAATTCAATGGATTACAGTTCATACACAATGCCAGATATCTAGTGTTCTCTTAAAAATATGTACAATACTAGTCCTAGAATTGAAAAAAAAAGAACAGAAAAATGACGTACTGAGAAGTCATAATAAGAAAAATCTTTCTGGAGGAAGGATACAATAAAAATTATAGTGTTAGAACTGAAAACACAATCTGAAAGAGAACACTTTTATATAAAAACAACCTTATAGATGTTGAGTGAAAATTAAAACAGCATTACAGTAAAAGAGATGGAATAGGAAACCTGTTATTCCAGAAAAAATTTATCAGCTATCAAATAAAATAGGCTACTCATTATATGACAATGAAATTATAATGTAATAATAGTGCTAGAAAAAGTTTTTATCTAAAAATGTGTCAAGTTTTTTAACATTATGTTAAAACCTTTTAGACCAGAGGTGTCAAACTCAAAAGCTAACTCGGGCCAAACAAACAAGGTTTAACTTTAGATGGGCCACAAAAAAAAATCAATATTCATAGAAACATAGGTTTATTTTAAATATGTTATAATAAACATATGTAAAAGAAAAAAAAATGTTTATATCCTGACACTTAACATTTCTTTTCTGCCGCTATCTTTCCAATTTCGGGAGAATTTTTAAAAATTTTATCATGTATTAATGTATGGGGATATATTAGCCAGGGCCGCAAAAATGTTCGCTGTGAGCCACGAGTTTCATACCCCTGTTTTAGACTATTTGGCCTTAAATGCTACATGTGATATAAAAAGTAAGGACATTAAAAAAAAAAATCTCAAAAATGCACCAATTTTATCCTTCAACAAAGAGTGTTTATCATGATTGTAAAATAGCATTGTAAAAAAACATGAAAAAGACACGAATGTAGATGCACATTATAAAATAACTAAAAAAACAGACTTTTTTTTAAATATAAAACAGTTAGTAAAAATAAGTTCAAAATTAATCTTAAGTTGCCTGATTCTCCTTTAAATCTTCTTGATATTCTCTTCAGCAGAAATATGAAAAATTTACAACAAAGTATAAATATATTGTTACTATTCCCATTAATATTTCCTAAAATTAAATATAAATTAACCAAGCAATTTTCAAAACTAATTATTTTAAAACTTTTAATTCATTTTTCACAAAAATAGTCCAGGAAAACAAAAGAAAAACTACACAAAATGATATTTCTCAAAGAGAATAATGCACGAAATGCATGCATTCAGCAGAGTTAAAAATTATGATAAATGCTTTCTGAAGTATATTGTAATAATAAATTAATTAACCATTTTAAGAAGCTGAAGGGGGAAAAGTAAGTTATCAATCAAGATATCAAGCTTTTATACATTAGTAATTTTTTTATCCCAACTAAAAGTACAAAAACACAAAATCCATACATTATTTATATGAGTAGACATAAAAATACAACCTTTTAATATCAATTCACTATTAAAAAATATCAAATACAAGGTTTCATTTAATCCAAAATTTTATTTACCTTGTACTTGATTAAAATTGTCAAAAAAAGTATTTTTTCCCTTACACATCAAAGGAAAAGTAAATTTAACTATGACAACTAAGCAAAATAAAGATAAATGTTAATTTTAGCAGCAGAAAAGTACTTGCAGCATATCATTATTGATACAATTAAAAGAGGAAATGGATTTGTAAAGTTTTATGCCAGAAAAACAATTTATAATGGAACAACAAAATGTCCATTAAACAGATAAACTAAAGAAAATACAAAACAAAAATTTAAAATATTTTTAATATTTATAAAATAACTAAATTCTGTACAATGATCATGATGTTTTGAAATTTTGTAGAGTTTCTTCTATTATATGTTTATTTACACCATCTGGAACTAATATGCTGGTAACACCTGTTAATGAATGAAAGTTAGTTAATTTTATTAATATGTTGATTTATCAAATAATTTTACTTGCAAACAAAAGAAAAGTATTACCAACTCTTTTCAAATCCAGAATATTTCTTTGTTCATCATCAAAAAACAACATATCGGAATAGTTGATTTCAGAGGCCTTATGCATTCTGTAAGTATTTTGTTATAAGAAACAAAGTGTCGAATTAGATAACATTTCAAGTTTTAAAAAATATTGAATGGGAATTAAATATGTTATGAGGACTTTTAGAATTTTATTTTATATTTATTGAGTTACTCATGTTACCATTGGTGATTCAAGAATTATAAACCTGCATTTGATTTTTTTTTTAAAAGAAAAGGAAAAATGATTTTTAGCTAAAGAATTAAGATTACACAGTAACCCTAAAAATTTTGATATATTGAATTTTTTTTTGCATTTTCTTGTGGCCCATATCATTGGGAAGCTTGCCCCTAGATTTCAGATTAGATAACGAATTATAGCTTTTAAGATAGTTGGAAGTTTTTTAGCTTAGGTTTCGGTTTCATTTTAAAGCATCTTATCACTCTTAAATTGAATTAATTAAAAATATTTTTAAGCACAATCAACTCTTTCAGTGTGAAATGGTTATTAATCTCAGTTTTCATTACTAAAATCATTTCTGCTTGATTATGTTTTGAGTTCTCACAGTTGCTTAATTAAGATTAATTTCAAGCTCAATTTTTGTTTTAAATAAATAGTTTACATAGCTTAAAAGCTTTTTTCATTAATTTTTTCCTGTTGTGAAAATACCTTGGCCAAAACTTTGTCATGAGAAATTTATTCAAAACATTGTTATGAAAAACAATATTTGGAAGAAGTTGAATACTACTGAAAATGTTATATTGAAAAACCAACCCTTTGTTGATTACTGCAATAAGACTTCCAAATGCAAATATTCTGACTACCAGTATTGTAGATAAACTGAATATTTCCATGATCTGCCAAATTACATTATAGTAAACATATTAGAGTACTATATTACTGTATTTGAGAACTTGTTGGGCAACTTTAAAACTTGCTAAACTTTTCCAATTAAAAAAATCAAATTTTAAGTACATACCTGGTGATTTTAAGCTTAAGTTAGTATCATTATTAAGTTGCACATAAATTTTTTGTGTTTCAAAACTTTTGTGATGATATTTTGTTAAGGCTGAATAATTTGTCATATGTTAAACATTATTCATAATTAATTAAAAAAGTGTTTTGATAAAGAATATAAGTTAGAAAATAACACAGGCAGTACAGGTTTGGTGCCTAAAACTTTAAATGTGTTTTTCTGACTTCTAATTTTGAAGATGTATGTGTTTTCTAATCCCTAAGTTTTTTTTGTTGTTGTTGTTGAAGAGTCTTAAAATTTTTTGTACATATTCCCAAACGTACATTCTACATAAGTTAGTATGGATTTATATAGGTCTGAGATCTCTGGTTGTTTTTTAAAAAAATGCTAAAGTGAATATTTTAAAAATTTTCATGTTTTTTCCAGGTTTACCTAAAAAAATAATTATTAAAAGTCAACAAGGGAACTGATTTTCAAATTCACACTAACTTTTGTTTGCAATAATCAATGAAACATAAATCATTTAAGATGACTAAAAAATTTTAAAAATTGGGCATTTTATATAAGTTTGAAAAACTTCCAAAATTTTTTAATTTTATAAAATTGTGAAATAATGGCTGGTCAAACTGACTTTCTGCTTTCAGAATCAACTTAATAGTATAATCTGAATGTAAAACAAATTATTTTTTACTGTTACTGTATCCCAAATTTTTTTTGAAGAAGGGTACTTATTGTGTAAGTCTTGATAGTTTAACAGTAAAAATTAAAACTATAAAGGTTATACTTTTTTTTCTAAAAAATGTTTTAATGACATTAAGATACAAACTAAAAACACATATATCCAAAATCCAATTACTTAACAACCCATAAGATCTTTGATTACAAAAAAATTAAGTCTCAATATAACACACCCTTTAAAAAATTCTTCAGTTTACATTTAATTTTTAATATTTTATAATATATGTGTGTGTGTGATTATAACTTATATTTTTTAAATTTATTCTAATTCTAATATATTCTAAATATTAGGTTGGGGAAAAAGAAATCCATTATTTTTTTGGTAGATGACTGAAGTGTCGATATCTCGTGAAGTATCGATCAAACAATTTCAAATTTATGCTCATTGTCAAGATATTTCACACCAAAAAATTTTTTTTGTTTGGTCCATTCAGTTGTGAGTTACAGGGTGTTAAAAATGTAAGTCAACAAAGAGAAAATTTGGTTAATTTTACAGTTTTTCTTTCATAAAGGCGAAAATGCAAGTCAGGTGGCTGAAATTGCGAATTGTGTTTATGGTGCTGATACTGTAACAGCTAATTACGTGCAATTTTGGTTTTGTCGATTCCGTTCAGGTATTTTAGTTGTTAAAGATGCACCTTGCACAGGCAGGCCCATCGTTGAAAATGTCGATAAAATAACAGAAATAATCAAAATTGACCAACATGTTAATGGTCATAGCATCGCCCAGGAGTTAAAGATCGACCATAAAACAGTTTTAAACCATTTGTGCAAAGTTGGAATCAAAAAGAAGCTCCATGCTTGAGAGCAACATCAATTAACATCAAAAAACATGATGGATCGAATTTCCATCTGCGAAGTCTTGGCTAAACCGAATGAAATTGACCAATTACTTAAACAGATGGTGGCAGGGGATAAAAAATGGGTCACATACGACATTTATGTGTGAAAACGATTGGGGTCAAAGAGCAGTGAGGCAGCTCAAATGGTGGCCAAACCAGGACTAATGACCAGGAAGATTCTACTATGTATTGGGTGGGACTGGAAAAGAGTAATTTACTAGGAGTTGCTTCCGCATGTCCAAACACTAAATTCAGATCTCTATTGTCAAAAACTAGACCGTTTGAAGCTAGCAATTGACCAGAAATGGCCCACAAGAGAGGTGTTGTGTTCCATCAGGACAATGCCAGGCCACACATTTCTATAGTGACTCGTCAGAAACTCTGGGAGCTTGGTTGGAAATGTTTAATGCATCCACGATATAGTCTGGACCTGGCACCAAGCGATTACCACCTTTTTCTCGCATTGCAAAACTTCCTGTGTGATAAGAAATTGGGATCAAGAGAAGATTGTGAAAATCAATTACTAGAGTTTTCCGCCAATAAGGGTCAAGACTTCTATGAGAGAGGCATTATGAAGCTACCTTTAAAATGGCAACAAATTAATACAACAAAACGGTGCATATTTGAACCAAATTGGACAATCGGTAGCATGTTAAATAAAGTCTTGATTTTCATGCAAAAATAATGGATTTCTTTTTCCCCAACCTAATACATTCAAAATGGAACTTTTTAAAATGCATAATTTTAAATAAAAATCAAAAGAATTCTGAAAAATTGTGGAGCATAAGGAGAACAAGCGAACACTCCATTTATAGATTTAATTGGACAAATGAATTTTAAAAATACATGAATTTACCTCTCAAAATGTGTAGTTTTTCTTCCTGGATAAATTTCTTTGTATGTAAAATATTTCTCCCAATCAAATAATTGTATCAACTTTTTAGCTCCTTCAGGCCATTCAGTCCTACAAAAAAAAATTTAAACTATTAAAGATCTTTGAAGTTTTAAAATAACTAATATATGCAATTTAATTTTTTTTAAAAATTACATAAAATATTCAGAACTAATTTGATATCAGGGGTAATTGCGCCAAGCGCTGCTTGGGGCGGTAAGATAGCGCCTAGCAGTGTTTGCTGTAGTTGGAATGGAATCCAATATGGCTGCCTAACGGTAATTTAATGAGAAACAATAATTTTAAAGAATTGTTTTGAAATACATTGAAATGTATTTCAAATAAAGGATATAGGAAGAGATTGAGAATAACCTAGATCAATCAGAAAATAATGAATATTAATAATATGTAATACAAAGTAACATGTAGAAAGAATAGTATTATAAGCAGCATATAATAATCCTATATTACTTTATCCTAATTAGATATAATATTCATATAGTGCAACTTAATAACAGTTATCAAAAATAATAATCATATAATATAATTTAATAGGAATTATAAAAAAGAATAATCGGCAAATTACAAAAAAATAAAAGTAATGCATAAGATTACTCATATTACATAATTATAAGTAAATAGCATAATAATTATAAATAAATATTAATTATATAAATAAGTAAGAAAATATGTATCATTTATAAATAAATGTTAAAAAAAAACAATTATAAATAACGAATATTAGATTATTATTAAAAAAGTAATAATTTCATTTTTGTATTATATTATGAATTAAATAATTACATAATGTATGTTAAAATTAATTAAGAATTTTAATTACAAAGTAGTGAAAGCTTGCAATATGAAATTTGCACTGCAAGTTCCTTCAACGAATTTCATCGAACAAAGAACGTAAAAAAAAAACCATTTTTAAAACGTAAAATAAAACGAAAGTAAACGATTTATAGCGATAATTAAAATCACAACACTTATTCTTCTAAGAAAAAAATATTCTAGTACTCACTCATTTTAGAAATATCCATATTCAAAAATAGTACAGAATTATACAGAAGACGCAAACACTAGAAAAATTACACTGAAAATGGTTAAATTTTTTCAGAAATTAGAAATTTTTATTAAAATCGTCTGAAATTAAAAGGGTTACAGCGAAAAAACAATAAAAGTTATTTCTAATATAAGTTATCCCCATGGCAACCACATCAAAAGACAATAAAAGTATTGAGGTAACAATATTGTAATGTTATCGCCCATCTTGGCGAACATAAACAACAACTCAGCGCTATTACCTCCGATATCAAACTAGCACCAAATGTTCTACTAAGACAAACCCACTTTGAAAAAAAAATTTAAATACATATATTCGTATAATTCTTTTGAAAATGCTTTATAAAAAAAAATAAGGGTGGACTATAGAATGAGATTTTTTAAAAATCTGAAAATAATTAAAATTATATAACTCTGCATTTAAGTATTTGGACTGTATTGTAAAAAAAAGTATTGGACAGCTTGTTGCCTAATGATCCGATGGTCAAAGGCCAGGCATTTGATAAATAAATAAATAATAAAAATTATAAAAAAAACCATGGCAAAAAGTTTCAATTCATTTTCTGTAATTCTTCAGACAGTTTTTTTCCTTTTGAAATTTGGTACAATGCCAATAGTATGAAAAATATTAAAACTTTTAAGACAACATCTAAAAGTTTTTAGAGTAATTCATTAAGTAAGAGTTCAAAGTTCAAATGAAAAACTATTTAAGTTCCTTGGTAAAATCCTAGGAGAGCCCACACCCTTGGCGACAAACTGAAAAAAGCGCCAAGCCAGAACAAGATGGCGGCAAAGGAATATAGCTGGAAAAGGTGGATGCGTAATGAAAATTTATGTAAACAATACAGAAATTAAACATTTAAGATAAAAAATATAAAAACAGCACTTACTTTCTTACTGCTGATCTTTTCCAAGTGGAGGGTACAGTGTAACAACAGATTTTAAAAAGCTTTAAAGGTCTCATAGCTAAGCGAATGATCGTGTGAGCGCCGCCATATTTATTCTGCGAGGTAATGGTCAAACATACATTTGGCGGGGCTGGTACAATTTCGAAGAAAGCGTTTTATTGCCGACCATGTTACATCATGACGATCATTACATTTAGGACATTCATAACTTGAAGCAATCAATCCTTCCTTCATACACCATTCAATCAATTCTTTCGCATTCAACAAAGTAAAAAATTCTAAAGTATATTCCCACACACACGCAGCCAGCCCGGAGCCCAACAACAAAATGAAATTCGAAATGCACGGCCACAATATACGAAAATGCTAGAAATAGTTAGGGTTGCCACATGCAGTGTTTAAAAAAAGTAGGGTTACCAAGATGGCACAATTATCGCCAACCAAAGTAATTCGCGCCAAGGGTGTGGGCTCTCCTAGGAGTGAACCAGTTCCTTTTCTCCTCTATTCATTGTATACTATTTGTATGAAAATCTACTCTGCATGTATATTCCGATTCACAGCTGAAAAGTTTTTATTTAGTTTATTATATCCAACCGTATGACAACACTATTAGGTACAAGTGATTATAGTAAACAAACCTTGATGCAATACCGAGAATATAACCATCATTCTTCAGTTTTTGTAATATACCAGGTACATCAGGATAACATTTTATCTTCTTTCCAGAGGCATCCACAATGCGATTATTTCTAAAAATAAACAATAGAAAAATAATTGTTTCCCCTAAGTATCTTTAACTCTCATTTGTATATTATGATACATAGAGAAAAATGTTTTTTCATTATATTACATTACAATGATCAATAAACATTTCAATAGCAATGCAGATTTTTAAAAAAACTAATACCTACAAATGTAGTTTTGAATAATTCAATATATGACAAAGTCTGACAAATGGAAAAAGTCAGAATACTTTTTCAAATGAGAGAATGTATTTTTTACAAGGGATGTCAAATTTTATTTCTATAACAGAACTAAAATAAATAGAAATACTATTTTTTTCTAAATTTTATGAAAATAGCTAATCCATCTTTATTCTAAAAAAGATATTTTTTTCTAGCAATTAAATTATAACAAAATATGACAGAAAACATTATTTTAATTTCATCAAAAATGTTTAAAATCCATTAGCAAAGAATGCATCATACTGAATGATGCATTACAACATAAATATTGTCGTAAATATAGCATGGATTTTAAAATTTACCTCAGTTAAAATTATTTGTACATAGAATTATGGCAACATAATTCAAATTTTTCATACAAAATGAAATTCTTTACACACATTATACATGAGAAAAGTTTTCTTTTTTTAAAATTACAGAAATTTTATTCACATGAATTACTTACTCAGCATAATACAAAAACAGATAAATACAGTGAAATACCTTTAAAGAGAAAACACTTAAAACAAAATATCGGTTAAAATGAAATAATACAACTGTCCAACAAACTACTATGTATTTTATTTCTCTTAACACAGAGTGAAAATCGCTTAACATGAAAAGATTTCCCTTGTAGGAATGACCAAAATAGGGAAAACACTAGCGGTGCAGGTGAGATTTAAGAGGGGTATGAAATGAAAGAGAGGTGGTTTCACATGTTTCGAAGGAAGAAGGCTAACTTTGCTTTGAAATACTCTCTTAATAGCCTCTGACACAAGCCACACAATTTTGTTTATCTAACAGTAAGCTACTTTCAACCTTTACCCAACACAAAAACATCTCATCTCTCATCAGTTGGCTTTGGAATTTAATGGAGAGTACATCACAATGTGAGTAAAAATCCCCAAGTCTGGTTTGTAATCCCTTTTTTATGAGCACAGTGGCAAAGACCTCATAGGGAGAAAAAACTGCTATTTCACTTAAAATGAAGATGGAGTTTTCTTAAGGTTGTTGATCAAAAACAGGAGGTGAAAATGGAAATCTGCAATGATTTTGGCACTGCTAAATTTTGTATTCTTTGTGAATGTTTTTGTTTCATTGATTTTTCTTAAGTGCATTCATATAAACATATCTATGTAAAAAAATGTACTCTAATAAACATAATTTTGTTGAATGTGTTTTTCTTTTTGCAATATCCTTTAACAGGAAATTCTTTTAACGCAAAAACATATTTTGGTCCTTTCAGCTTCGTGTTCAGATAAAAAACTTAGTATCAATTTTATCCAGAAATTTAATTGCATTTTGTACACAATTATACATAAATAGAAAATAAAAGTTAAAGTTAAGCTTTAATAAAGACAAGCTAATAACTGAAATAGCTATTTGAATTAATTACTTACTTATCCTTTCTAAAAGGACCAGTAACATGAGTATCAACCCAAAATGGCCATAATGTATAATCTGTAAATAAATTTTCAAAAATATTTTACACATTTTAACAATAATTTAAAATTTATTAATAAATCGGGATCAAGAAATAAAAATTATTTTGATTAAACATGATACATAGTCTAGAGCAGATATAAGAGCAAGATATAAAACCTTTGTATTCTAATATATTTGCTTTTTCTTTTAAATTAGTAATAAAATGAATAAAATAAAAATCCATTGTAATCATCATTACTTAGCACATAATGCATGCATGGATGGCACGAAACGCAGAGTTGACCACATTTAATAAAAAACACACATTACACCTTATTCCAAACATTTTCTTTTGGTGCAAGTCTTGTAACTTTACATACACATTATTTATCCCTTTGTGTCTTCAGCTTCTGAAATTAGTGTTTGTACAATAACTGTAAATTTTAAATTGTTTTCACTCATTATTCTATATTAATTTTTTGAAAAAATTTGAACTGTTTTGCCTTCAATGGATTCTAAATTTTAAATTTTGTTACTTGAATTTTTACCCTGGTTGCATTAAAATATCTTACTGGTGTTAGGTAGTTTAATTTTATTGATGTAAATCATTGGAAAAAAATTATTACAAAAGCTGCAGTTTCAAGTGATATAATGCAGTAATTTTTAAAAACTTATTTAATAATGGCCTTGCATTTGGTTCTGGAACATGAGAATTTAATACTGTGAAATTTTTTCAATAATTTAGTTGTACAATCCATACTATGAAAATTTTAATTATAAATTAAAGTATATTAGAATAAGCTGCATGTGTCATCAGAATAACTTGAAACTTTAAAAAACAAAACTCGTTACTTTATTATTAGAAGTGTTGTTGTTCCTGATGCCACCCAATTGACAGTGTCGGATCAAGGACTATGAAGTTTATTGTGGCAAGGTGCTAGATTTACGCATGCCATTAGCTACAGCTTTGAGCACCAGATGGGTGACTAATCACTAATACCAGATGAGAAGCACTATTAGAAGTTGATGTATCTAATGATTGCATGTTTGTTGAAAGACAAGTGTTTTGTTACATCTGATCAGCTTCCAACTATAATACAAAATTCTCCATAGCAAATATTACAATAATCGATAACATCCTTTTCTGTATGAAAATTGTTAAACTGACATTTCCTTTCATTTTTGATATTTTTATCCTTAAATTAAATTTAAAATTATTTATTAAAACTGGGACTTAACAGCATATGCAGATAAGGATAAACATTAAATTTTAAAATCAAATTATTCTACAGTTCAATGACAATAGAGCTGAATTAACTTGAAAATAAAATTAAAACATTTGAAAAATGTAAAATTTTGATGATTATTAAAACTTGAATTCTGCTTGCCCAGGTGCGTAAGTCAAACATTCACAAAGAAAGAAATACTGTCAAATTTCAGTTAAGTAAGAATTGGTAGACAAGATTGCTAATTCTTATGAAAGGTTATATATCTGGTTTAAATATAAAAATCAAATAACAAACTGACACAACCAAAAACCACAAAATTTGCACTTTTTAAGTATTCTTTTCTCTTCCCCATTGTAGTCACACCAAAATTACTCCCAACAAAAAATACTACAAGCTATATTTCCATCATTACAGAAAATTTTCGGTACACTTATGTATTATCACAACCTATTGGCAACATTTTATGAAACGGAGCGCCTGGTTGCCAATTCATCGCGTGCGAATAATACGTAATACGCATAATGCATAATAATGCATAATACGTAAGTACTGTTTACATTTATAAACATTTTAGAAACAGAGAGCAGTTTATATTGGTGTCAATTTCATCTTACAATGGGAAATTTTTGAAAGAGGTAAATATTCTGTGTCATCTATTATCAAAGAAAGTTACCAAAAGATGTGATTGGTGGATACGCAGTAAGTAAAGATTTAGGATATTATTTCATTCACAATATTTTGCATAAAAGGAGTAAAACAAAACAATAAGGAGAACAGAGTGTTCGGCTGAACGCGTTAATGATTTACTTCTATTAAAGACAATTCAGTCATTTAAGAAGATGAGAACTTCAAAATTAAACAGTTTTTATGGAAGCTCAATAATTTATCTTCACTTACCTAAATCAAATACGATGAGTTTAGGTCTGCTCATTTTTAAAGAAATTCGCTGAGAATTACATATTGAAAAGAATATTCACTATGCTAAAATACTTTCACACAACCGATTCCAACAAACGAAATCGAAACTTTCACGGAAGTCGTTAAATAAAGAGCACTTTTTTTAGAAGAGGAGAGGGGAAGGAAACAGGGGGATGACAGTCTGCAGGGTTACAGAGCTTAGCAAATTTCGCCAATATCGGCGCTTGCTTTGAATACGATGTCAATCATTCATTTTCGCATTAGACGTGGATCTGTTCACACGGTGAAAGCTGTATTCTTATCGAAAGCATAAAAAAATTTTATAACCATCTTTCGAAATAGCAAGTTTAAATACATGGAACAAATTTATTTTAAATGAAATTAAATAATTTATTTCTTCATTATTTTTTGAATAAAAAGTTGAATTATGTAATTGCGGTGGTAAGTAATACGAGCAGAAAGCGCTTACATTATTGTTTGATTGTTTTTTGAAGCTCCGGGTTTTTAACGAAACGATACTGGATTAATTTAGATAATACGATTACTCGTGGCACGGAAATTCAATAAAGAAGCGGCTCCTCTGTTCTACATTTTGTAGATGTTACGAATATAAGTATTCTTAATATAACCAACTAGCCGTTACCCACCCGCTTCACTGGGTATTTCACGATGTTGCATATATGTATACTGTTTACATATATATTAATTATTGATATCTAGCATTAAGAATTCGATTGTATTGAAAAATATATTTATAGCTGTTACACTCTCACCCCTTGATATAAAAAGAACATAAATTATAATATCTAATTTCTATTTATGTCTAAAATTGAAGTAGAAAGATTTTTTTCGCTCACTTAACCTAATAATCAAGTGGATTTCCACCAAAGCAACTTTCAGTGGATCTCTACTCCATAAAATAAACATGCGTGCTGAATTTCAAGTCCAATTCTAAGAGAGCAAAAACGGAATTTTTATCATCAATACCTCGTTGACAGCAATCTTAGCGGATTCCAATTCAACAAAAGAGACATGCAAACCAAATTTTATTATTATAGTCTTAGCAGTTCAAAAACGGGAATTTTTTTTATCAATACGCCCCAATAACTTTCCCCCTGGAGTTGATTTCCGTAAAATCCATTGTTAGTGGAACTCTATTCAACTAAAGAAAAGTACTCAACAAATTTCAAGTAAATGAGTTAAATTCAAGAACAGGAATTTTTCTATAACACGCCTTAATCCCTCGCAACCCCACTCCTTTGGGGGTCCGTTTTCGCAAAAATCTTTGTAAAAGGAACTTTATTCCATGAACGGAGCATATCTTCTAATTTTTAAGCAGGTGGTTCTATTAGTTGAAAAGCGGAAATATTTATCTATTATACGCCCCTTAATCCCCGTCAGTGAGCATTGGGGATCAATTTTACACAAATTATTTTGTAGCGGATCTCTGCACCATGAAAGGAATTCGCTTACCAAATTTTAAGAGTGTACGTCTAATAGTTTAAAAATGGAAATAATTATCTATAACGCCCATTAAGCCCCCGCAACGCCACTTAGGAAACGATTTTTACAAAACCCATCTTATGACAGATCACTACTCAGTGAATGGAATCTGCTTACTCAATTTCAAGATTTTACGTCTAATAGTTTAAAAAAGGAGTTAATTGCCTATATAACGCCACTTAAGTCTCTACAACGCCACTTGGGAGTCGATTTTGACCAAACCCATTTTGCAACGGATCTGTAATCTTTGAAAGGAATCCGCTTCCCAAATTTCAAGACTGTACGTCTAATAGTTTAAAAATGGAAATACTTATGTATAACGCCCCTTAAGCGCCCTCAACGCCCCTTGGAGGTCGATTTTTGTAAATATCATTATGTAGGGAATCTCTGCTTTATGAAAGAAATCTGTGTACCAAGTTTCACGACTTTACATCTAACAGTTTAGTAAAGGAAATAATTATCTATAACGCCTCTTGGGGTTCGAACTTTGCAAAATCCGTTCTTAGCTGACGTCTACACCATGAAGGGAACCTACCTACCAAATTTCAAGTTTGTAGGTTTAATAGTTCCGGAGATATCGTGATTAGTGAGTCAGTCAGTCAGTGAGTGAGTGAGTCGCTGTTCTCCTTTATATATAGAGATAAGTGATTTAGTCGGATTTTTTACAAATGTTATTACTATAAATCGAAAGGATAAGTTTTTTGATACAGAATAAAAAGCGTTTACTAAAGTGCTTTGAAAAGCTTTTATTTTCGTATTTAGTTTTCTATTCTACAAAATATAATGTTTATTTATATTTTAAATCCTTTTCTGTTGCTTTTTATTTCTGTCATAATATTGACATCCATTTGTTGCCTTTTTTAAAGATTTTAAATATTGCTATAGATTGGAACCTATCATTACTAGATTTTTTTCTTATAAATATACATACTAACACTTTTAAGGTGCCTTTTCACAATCACGAAAAATACATTTTGAGGGACTTTTGGGAAATATAATAGCAAAATGAAACAGAGTAAATATAAAAACTATTGCAAACTGATACCACCGACTTTTTAACTTTTAGTACACCATTGTTCTATATTCTTTCACATTAATTATTGTTCAGTATAACAATAAAACTTTAATTAAATCCTTTTCTGTTGCTTTTTGTTTCTGTCATAATATTGACATCCTTTTGTTGCTATTTTTAAAGATTTTAAATATTGCTATAGATTGGAACCTATCATTACTAGATTTTTTTCTTAAATATACATACTAACGCTTTTAAGGTGCCTTTTCACAATAACGAAAAATACATTTTGAGCGACTCTTGGGAAATATAATAGCAAAATGAAACAGAGTAAATATAAAAACTATTGCAAACTGATACCACCGACTTTTTAATTTTTAGTACACAATTGTTCTATATTCTTTCACATTAATTATTGTTCTGTAACAATAAAACTTTAATTAAATCCTTTTGTGTTGCTTTTTATTTCTGTCATAATATTGACATCCTTTTGTTGCCTTTTTTAAAGATTTTAAATATTGCTATAGATTGGAACCTATCATTACTAGATTTTTTTCTTAAATATACATACTAACGCTTTTAAGGTGCCTTTTCACAATCACGAAAAATACATTTTGAAGGATTTTGGGAAATATAATAGCAAAATATGAAACAGAGTAAATATAAAAACTATTGCAAACTGATACCACCGACTTTTTAATTTTTAGTACACCATTGTTCTATATTCTTTTTCACATTAATTATTGTTCTGTAACAATAAAACTTTAATTATATCCTTTTCTGTTGCTTTTTATTTCTGCCATAACATTGACATTCTTTTGTTGCCTTTTTTAAAGATTTTAAATATTGCTATAGATTGGAACCTATCATTACTAGATTTTTTTCTTAAATATACATACTAACGCTTTTAAGGTGCCTTTTCACAATCACGAAAAATACATTTTGAAGAACTTTTTGGGAAATATAATAGCAAAATAATGAAACAGAGTAAATATAAAAACTATTGCAAACTGATACCACCGACTTTTAACTTTTAGTACACCATTGTTCTATATTCTTTCACATTAATTATTGTTCAGTATAACAATAAAACTTTAATTAAATCCTTTTCTGTTGCTTTTTGTTTCTGTCATAATATTGACATCCTTTTGTTGCTATTTTTAAAGATTTTAAATATTGCTATAGATTGGAACCTATCATTACTAGATTTTTTTCTTAAATATACATACTAACGCTTTTAAGGTGCCTTTTCACAATAACGAAAATACATTTTGAGTGACTCTTGGGAAATATAATAGCAAAATGAAACAGAGTAAATATAAAAACTATTGCAAACTGATACCACCGACTTTTTAATTTTTAGTACACAATTGTTCTATATTCTTTTCACATTAATTATTGTTCTGTAACAATAAAACTTTAATTAAATCCTTTTGTGTTGCTTTTTATTTCTGTCATAATATTGACATCCTTTTGTTACCTTTTTTTTAAAGATTTTAAATATTGCTATAGATTGGAACCTATCATTACTAGATTTTTTTCTTAAATAAACATACTAACGCTTTTAAGGTGCCTTTTCACAATCACGAAAAATACATTTTGAAGAACTTTTGGGAAATATAATAGCAAAATAATGAAATAGAGTAGATATAAAAACTATATTGCAAACTGATACCACCGACTTTTTAATTTTAAGTACACCATTGTTCTATATTCTCTCATTAATTATTGTTCTGTAACAATAAAACTTTAATTAAATCCTTTTGTGTTGCTTTTTATTTCTGTCATAATATTGACATCCTTTGTTGCCCTTTTTTAAAGATTTTAAATATTGCTATAGATTGGAACCTATCATTACTAGATTTTTTTCTTAAATATACATACTAACGCTTTTAAGGTGCCTTTTCACAATCACGAAAAATACATTTTGAAGGATTTTGGGAAATATAATAGCAAAATAATGAAACAGAGTAAATATACAAACTATTGCAAACTGATATCACCGACTTTTTAATTTTTAGTACACCATTCTTCTGTGTAACAATAAAACTTTAATTAAATCCTTTTCTGTTGCTTTTTATTTCTGTCATAATATTGACATCCTTTTGTTGCCTTTTTTAAAGATTTTAAATATTGCTATAGATTGGAACCTATCATTACTAGATTTTTTTGTAACTTTAATTTAATCCTTTTCTGTTGCTTTTTATTTCTGTCATAATATTTGTGAAGATCCCCTTGGATCTCACTTTGAGAACGAGAATGATTTTGAGTCAAAGTAGAACCAGTAGCCATTTTAATGAATAACTTTCTTTATTTGGTTATCTTTCCCACATAGAATCAAAGACTTTTAATAACAAATAATTTAAAATAGATACATGAGGTTTAAAAGGGTCTTTCGTTTAAATTAACTTAAATATTTAATGATCCATTTAATTAACAATTAGAATATCGATCACGCAGAGATTACCGCAATAAGAGATCCCAGAATTATATTCAATGATATTCCTATTGAACATTTAACTTTAATCTCACTCCTAATATAAAGCTTTAATGAGACTTTAATTATAAATCAATATTTACCACACTGAATCTCATTTTTCCTGAGATTAATTTATCCACCTAGAAATCTTCAATAATAAATCTCTAACTTCACTATTATATCTTCCTGCTTCAATCTCTCTCTCCTACTGCTTCTCACTTTACTATTCCGTTTGGCTTAAATTCTTTATCTAATCTGCATAATAAGGAATCCCTGTCCTCTTTTTGCAGCTGATTGGAAATAGGTAGGGGAATTAAATTTCCCTAAAAAAGACGTCTCAGAAGGTTAGTGATAAAGTTCCGAATAGATTTGTCACATATTGACATCCTTTTGTTGCCTTTTTTAAAGATTTTAAATATTGCTGTAGATTGGAGCCTATCATTACTAGATTTTTTTCTTAAATATACATACTAACGCTTTTAAGGTGCCTTTTCACAATCACGAAAAATACATTTTGAAGGATTTTTGGGAAATATAATTGTAAAATAATAATAATAATGAAACATAAAACTATTGCAAACTGATACCACCGACTTTTTAATTTTTAGTACACCATTGTTCTACGGAACACTGATTAAGAACCTCTCGTCTATGTATTGGATGAGTGATTATGTTCTGAAACTTTTTTGATATATTGAAATAGGAATTCCAAGTATTTTATATTTGTCTTCTTTGCATTTAAACGATTGAGATTTAAAGCCTTTATATATTAATCACATTAAAAACATGTATACATATAAATAAAAATGAAGTGTCTGTAATTTGAAATTAACAGTTTTTTTATTTTAAATGCATTTAAAAGTATATACGGTACTTACATGAAAAAATCAATTTTTAAAATTTTTGTCTGTCGGTCTGTTTATCTATCTATCTGTCTTTCTGTTTGTTCCGGCTAATCTCTGAAAAGGCTGGATCAATTTTGATGAAACTTTCACTGGAAGATAACTAATGTTATAATGAATAACTTAGGCTTCTTTTACTTAAAAAAAAATTAGGATTCCGAGAAAATAAAATTAAAACCAATGAAATAGTGAGCAATCTCCGATTCAAATAGGGATTATTTATTTCAATAGGGACTATTTTTATTCAATAGGGATTATTTTTATTTGATAGGAATTATTTTATTTCGTGAGCCTTCTGTCTCAACGATTGCTAGCAGTTATATCAAACTTTTTTCTTTGATTAGGTTGCTGCCATTCGCGACATTTCTCGTTCATGTCTTGATCCTAATAATTTTACAGTCCTTAACTGCATTGTCAAAGGTTCTGCGTCCCTTTCTCCCCCTTCCTTGCGGCTTCGTTTGTGTTCGCGTTTCACCCTACTTGCTACTTAGACCTATTTTGATCCTAAAGATTTTAGTCCTCACCTCATCGACAGTATCAAAGGTCATGCGTCCTTTTCACCCCCTGCTCAACAAAAAGCAAACAAAAAAAATAAAACAAAAAAGAAACATAGATTCACAAAGCAGAAGAAAAGTTTTCCTTAACTCTGCGAAGTGAATAAACACTTTTTTGTTAAATTCCACGTGGACGAAGTCGCGGGGGGTAACAGCTATTTAACATAAAATAAATGAATCAGAAAGTAATATTAACGTATTACACATCCAGATAAAAATTATTTACACTATTTTTAGCGTTTATTACACAAAATTTGTAACAATGTGTTACTTTTGCTGAGCAGGTAGGTGTTTAAAAAATCGACCCGCAAGAAAGTTACGGGGCGTCATAAATAATAATAACAATAATAAAAAAATCAGCAATTATATCTAAAGATTTTTTTTTTGTTTAATTTATACAATTCACGTAAAATTAACTCATTAAAAACTTCTTTATCCTTCAGTCTGTATTTTTTTAATTTTTAAATTCGCCCGTGCGAAGAACGGGTATACCATCTAGTATTTTAATAAGATTGAAACTTAATTTTAAAAATGCTTTGGGAGTTATTTAGGCTTAAAGTCAATGTTGTTAGCTTTTTAAGGCTGCTAATTCTATGTTATTTTGATATCACTATATATTCAAAGTAATTATCTATTTAATAATTACACTGGTCAACAAAAAAAAATATTTTTTTGTTTCCTGTTATTTTTTTTTTTTTTGTTTCTATCTGAAATTGTCGCGTCTTTTTTAAATATGGCAACAATTTTTCTCTAACAGCTTTTATTTTTGAGTTACAGTTAACTACCCGCATTTTCTACTTTTATTTACATTTGCGTTTTTTATTGGACACTGAAATATATTTTGTTGCTTTTTTAGATATGGCTTCGTCAAGAAGATGTTGACTGCTTAATCCCGATTGTTTTTGCTGTATTTGTGATGAATAAGTATTTGCAAAATATCGAAAACCTATATCGGACTTTGTAAAAACTGTGTATCATCAATGTGTAATCAGGACAAGCTGTTGGTTCCTCATATTGTATGCCAGTAATGTGTGGTATGTCTACGATTATGTTCCAGTGGAAAAAGAGATACAGTAATGTTCGAAACACCCATGATTTGGCGAGAACCTCAAAACCACCACGATGACTGCTACTTCTGCGTTGTGAAAATTAACGGAATTAACTCTGGAAATCGAAATAAGTGGTCATATCCTAACTTATCTTCTGCTCAACGACCTCAATTAAAATCACGAGAGGTACAACCCAGCACATCTAACTCTTCTAATGATCCAAATCCCTGTGATCCCGAACGAAATACATCAAGGGAAAATTCTGATTCAGACAACAAATTTAGCCAAGAACCTCAACCATTTAATCAGAAAGAACTAAGTGACTTAGTAAGAGATCTGAAGTTAGCGAAAGAAGCTTCTGAAATATTAGCATCTCGTTTAAAAGAGAAAAATTTGCTTACTCCGGAAACAAACAATACATTTTATCGTACCCGAGAAAAAAAATCTGTTACCGTTTTCTTCTCAAGAGAAGGATTTAGGTAACGATGTTGGTGGTTTGTTGCAACCGATTGGATTCAAAAAGTACCAACCTAGTGACTTTCATAGACATCAGCAACAGAAGTTTAAAGTGTGTTTTGCTTAATAGCGGTAATAAGCACGGATCTGTACCTAACGCACATTCGGCGACTTTGAAAGGAGAATACGCAAATATTGCTAAGGTTATGGAAACAATTAAGTATCAAGGTCTCAAATGGTTCATTTGTGTTGATCTAAAAAGGGTTAACTTTCTTTTGGTTCAACAAGGGGGATGCACGAAGTTCCCTTGTTTCATGTCTCTCTGGAACAGCCATAACAAATAACACCATTGGTCACAAAAAGTCTGGCCAGTACGGGAAGAGCTAAAAGTTGGTACCAAAAATGTGATAAACATGCCTTTCGTTAGCCGAGACCACATCATACTTCCACTACTTAATATTAAACTCGGCAAAATGAAACAGTTTGTGAAGACGCTTGATAAAAGTGGCGAATGTTTCAATTTTCTTTCACGTAAGTTTCCAGGATTAAGTATAGAAAAATTGAAAGCAATTATTTTTGATGGGCTACAGATTAGGCAACTCGTGAAAGATTCTAATTATTGTCAAATGAATGACTGAATTCGAATCCAAAGTTTGGATTTCATTTGTTTTGGTTATGAGTAATTTCCTAGGCAAAAAGAGATCTGACGACCACGTGGAGCTTATTGCTATCGAACTTGAAAGAGCTAGGGTGCAACATGAGCATAAAAATCCACTTCCTGCACTCGCATTTAGAGTGATTTGCACAAATGGGTGATTTCAGTCAAGAGCAGGGTAAAAGATTCCATCAGGATCTTCGGACAATGGAAGAGCGGTGGGACTCACATATGATGGCAGACTACTGCTACAGTTTGCAACGAGATCTACCTAAAGGCGTTCATTCAAGAAAATCTTATAAAATATCATTTCATTGTATTGAATAGAAATTTTGTTAACATAATTTTCTGGGGGTTTTTTGTTAAAATAATAAAACTGTATATTTCAAAAGTAAAGCTGTTAGCAATCTCCTAGTATATTTTTCATAATGAGGGCCATAGAAATACCTAATAACACCAATAAAAATAAAGGAAACAAGACTTGTGTTGACCAGTGTTATCTTTTGAAATTTAAAATTCACACCTGAAATTTTGCAATTTATCTAAAGGATGTTTTTGCAGTAAATTTTTGTAATTTTAAAATATTTCTATTTTTTTGGTTTAAAAAAAATCTTCGTCTTTTAAATATTTTCTTAAAATTTCTTCATATTAAACTGCAGATAATTTATTAACTCAATTTTTAAATTTTTCGAAATATTCATTTTGAGGAACTGTATTAGTAGCATTCAGAATGTTTTACAATATTTTAAAGATATTATACATTTTTTATATATATTTTTAATTAATTATACTCATAATTATACATGTGATTAATTATATACGTAATATATATAATTAATTACTCACATAATTAATTATTAGACTGCATTAAATATTCCTTCAAATTGTCCGTCTAAAACAGAGGTTCCCAAACTTTTTTGTCTCATAGACCCCTTACCATGTTTTTCGATTTGCGGTAGACCCCTGCTTAATTAATATTAAATTTTTGCAATTTCATCAACTTAAATGTCTTTTTGATAGCTAGTACTATTACCAGTAATTTAAAAGAATTCTATTTATAACTAATGAAACATACAGTTAAAGTTTAAAAAGCATATGTTAATTAATTAAATTAAAAGTTAATTAATATATAAAATAACTGTTAAATAAAATAACCAAACAACTCACAATTGGTTTTAATGAGAGGGATGAATCTGGAGCTATACAATAATAAATTTTCAACATTTAGTATCAATCTTGTCAGGTTTAACCTTAAATCTCCTCTGTTAGTAGTGTCTAGTTTCTTTTTTTGTTTTGGAGATTGGCAAATGCGCTGAAACTCTTTCTTATTAGGAAAAATAGTTAAAAACTTCCTCAGGATATTCCATAATTCGGGACAAATAACAGGTTTGCCTTTTTAAAGCCAAAATTACTGTCATCCCTTTCTAAACTTTCAAATCTTCATTGGTGCATATCACGATCAGTTACTGTTGTCATGTGATATTTTTTTTCAATATGACCATATAAACTCATTGTCTACTGTGGTATTACCATAGTCAAAACATTCTCAAACCTGGTTTCAAAACCTGAATAAAAGGCATTTAAATGTTGAACGCAGGTTAAAACGTGCTGACAGATTGTCTGGGTTAATTTGAGAAAATTCCGGACCTCCAGTATTAGACTTCTTTAGTTTAACTCTGGAAAGAAACGCTGAAATGGTTTCTGTTTAAAAAAATTATGCTGTCACCTTGTACGGTCAAATTAACCTCATTAAATTTAGTAAATAAATCTGCTAAATAAGTAAAATTTGGTTTCCACTTAATTAAATTATCTTTTAAAATTAAAGTCATGATCTAGTTTAATGAGAGTTAATATCACATAGACCTCCACTTACACCTCATGGACCCCCAAATTGTTTTTTTTGCTGACGTGAACCCCTTGGAGGTTATAAGAGACCCCTGGGGGTCTATGTAGACCACTTTGGGAATGACTGGTGTAAAAGATCTTAATTAAAAAGGTATCGTGCAAAATCCTCTTAAAATGGCAATAACGTGCAAAATAAATAAATAAATAAAATTGTTGAAGTTTTTAAAATTGAATCTTACAAAATAATGGCTATCTTAACAGTATTAGAATAGATTAGAAAAATTATATGTTTATTTTACATGTTTATTCAATAAAAAGAAAAAAAAGTTTCTATATAAGCAAAATTACCTTTTTTTCCTTTGAAAATTCTTTTAACACTTTGAAGCAATATGAATTAAATATTTAGCAATTATAGACTAGTTCATTTATATTACTAAACAAAATTATCACAATATATTACGATTACAAAACAAAATCATCATAATAAATATAACTACGTTGTATTTTAATTTCGAGCGATTGCTGTTAGGATTCTTTATTTATGATAAATGATTAATGAATGTACTCAAAAGCTCATTAATGTTTTGCATTTTAAGTTACCTACTATCGTCCTTGATAAGTGACTAAAGAAGTTATTTTTATACGAGAGGCAAATAATATTTTTTCATTTGAAGAACAATATCAATCGAAGATGTTTGAAGACGATTACGGTATATTCAAGCTACGAAAGCACACATACTTAAAAATATTAATCAACATGAAAATATTCTACGAAACTGATGACATTTATATTTATGTATATAAAACTAGAAATAAATAAATAAAATAGAAAAATCACAAATGCAGCAAAATAATTTTTTTCTCTTCACTTTATCTTACACAAAGATTAAAATTCCTGGGCATTAAACCTTAAAAATCTAAAAGAGAATTTGAAAATGAAAGCATAGCTACCTTTTTTGTTGTCCAACTTTGTTTTCTCTGCATAAGCACTGGAAGCTAAAAGAATTAGTTCGAAAGTCAAATTGACACAAGATTCCCTCAGTTTTCTTCGAAAAAGGGTCTTTTTCTCAGGGTCATTCTGCCCCTCTTTCCATTCATAAAACTTGACCGTGCTCTTCATCACTTTTGTTGAGACTAATCTCTGCAAAAATCTATCTCTTTCAATAGTACTCGAATTCACGCATACAAAGCAGCAAGAGTTGTACGAAATTAGTTGAAAGAGAAGGAACCGGATGCCGAAATTCTTCTTTGTCGCCTCCTCCCCCTTCCCCCATGGGACCAGCGTTGGGAAATACGGCTTTAAATACTAATAAATACTTGTTAAAAAAATTAAAAAAATTCTAGGACGCCATAGAAAACGTGAATATTTTGCATACATATTTTTAATTTTTTTCTTGGAATTTTTATTTTGACTCTTAGAACTCCTGGGTAATCTTGGTTTATTTTCTTCATAAACTAGTTAATTTTGCAGCCAATTTGCTGCTTCCTAAGGTTGCTACCCCGGGCAAGGCTCCGTCTTGCCCACCCCTAGCACCAGCCCTGGTGAAAGTTATTCATTTTTTGCTTAGAAATGCTTGAGTAGTGTTTCAATTCGTAAAGGTATTACTCAAAATAGGACCCGGTGGTCGAGCGGTAGCGTTTCGTGCTTCCACGTCACATGTCCGGGTTCTATTCTCGGGCTGGGCAAGGTCAACTCAACCTTTCATCCCTACTGCAGTGGGTTGATGAATGAGTACCAAAATTTTTGTCATTCTCCTCGTGGCTAATGACCATTTTCTAATTTGTCATTTTACTTTCACGTTTCCTTTCTTAATTTTAAAATATTTTCCATCTGCAACCCACACAGGCAAACACTTTTTTCCAAATCAACTTCTGTTCCATAGCTTGAAGACAGCGAATAGAGTGTTGACTCCCTGATTCTTTTAGTCCATTCATCAGGAAGCTCCCTCTCCATCCAGGCCTCTCCACTTCAATACTTTTCGACATGGGATGGAGATCCAAAGGTGTCAAGCTTCTCAATAAAATTTTTCTTTGTTGATCTAAATAGGAATTGACTTAAAAAAAAATTTATGTTACTTCTTTTTAAATATATTTCAAGAAAAATTTTCCTGTAATGGATGAAAATTATTTTACTTCTATATCGGCTAGAGCTTCTATTTATACAATTAGCTTCATAAGCTTTATTGAATTTAATATTTAAAAAAGAAATATGTCTAATACCTTAAAGCAACTTGAAACATTTAAAAATTTTTTCAATAATTTAGATATTTTCTTTGGCAGTTCATTGATTTATAGAAACTTTCATAAAATCATTCTGTAACTTCTCAAATATGCAAACAATTCTAAACAAGTCAAGTATTATCCAGAGATGTGGTTCAAGCTCATTTTGAATGGATCAAGTAACCGCACTCCTCAACAGGAAAATGGGAAGCTCTCCTTCTTATTCTGACTATTACTTATTTGCTATAACGCCGTATCAGTGGTGGTCAACTTAGAGTTGAATTGAACTAGTGTACCAGTATATGTGACCCTGTTTGAATGTACAATCTTTAAATGAACAAAACTGGTTCAATACTTTTACTACACCAACTTGATTTATAAATGATTATAGAGTTTCTTTTTTAAAGATAGCATAATAAACTACATCTCATATTTATATGCGAAATGCCATTTTTATTTTATATGAGAAATTAGAATTAGAATTTACTTTTTGATCTAACAAGAAAGTCATAGTTACTCAAAAAATATTAACAGTGAAAAATTTTATTTGAAACTTATAATTCTTTTTTTCTGTAATGGGGCTGCGTATTGGTATTTTGAACCTTTGCAAACCTAGTTCATTCCCCAGGAACTGGTATCACTTTATTTCGGCACCATACACATTAATGCGACGCTTACTTAATTTAAACTAATTAAATTATTTCATTAAATCCATTTTATATAAAACCCGGTTCTATTCTCCTAGGTGCGCCACATTATAGCTTAAGTTTAAACATTAGATCTTTTAAAGACAAATAAACTGTACGCTAAATCAAAAGACATTCTTTAAATAATTATTAATTTATTTTTTAAAACAATAAGATTGAAATTACTTTAAAGCCTAAAGAGATACATAACAACTTTACTTAACTGATAGAGATCGAGTGAGAGGAGTCATGGCGCTGCCGGGAGTCCACTAATTGGAAGGGACGTGTCAGACCAAGTGGGTGTGAGAGAAAAGTCTCCGAGAGTGTCAATTAGGGGTGCATCCGCCTTTTATTCCGCGGCAGTTTTCTCCTGTATTCTGGAGCGAATTATTTACAGAAACTCAATCAATTTATCTGATTGGTCTAGAGTCAGCGGAAGGATATCCTCTCACGGTCAATGACATCCCCCAAGCGCGGGAAATTCCCAATGACACTCCCTATACCGTGATGTAATTTATGAGAACAATACCCCCTTCCAGGCGTGAGAACGCGTCACCCTTTTCGGTGGGGTAAGAGGCGCATTCACCGAATTCCATTTGTTGTAAACAACAACAGGGCAGATGTAAAAACTACAGTTGCAATCCTTAGGGACCGGCGACCTCCCATCAACATATAGGGAATACCAATTGCCGCAAGTAATTTTGATGCCCAATTTCCTTCCTAGAGGGAGGCACCTGAGCTCTAATGATACGAAATTGAACTTGGGAATTTTAATTTTTCCGAGGGCACTCCAAGGGATTTTTTACATGCTACCTAATCATACGACATGGCCGTTGTCGATTTTCTGCATCATAAAGATCTGCCTACTTGGACCGGGTTCGAAACCGCATCCTTAGGTGAAGAAGGCCAGCGACAAACCAACTCCGCACGGTTTGTAACTTCAATTAAAGGCGCATTGTTCATGAAATAAATTGGGCTGACCTTAAGATTGTGCCTTTTGTTTCTCAAAAACAAACAGCAAATGTGTATATCAATAAAGTAAATACCTAGAAAATATAAGAATATAAGCAACACTATACTATCCAAAAATGTCGGAAAACATGTATTCTTGCATTTTCAGCACATGTTTAAAGGATAAAATCAAAGAATGCTTTGGGACAATTCAATGAAAGAAAGACAAATGGAAAATTAGTTAAGAGTAATGTTAAAAGTGTTTACACAAATCATTATAAAATTTATTGGAATACTCTTCATTTTTAAATACTTAATATAATGAAATTCGTTCCTTTTTTGTAAAGTTTATTGTATGCGTGATTTACTAGTATAATAGAATCATATCTTGAATTACATAAGATGTGGAATGTGCCTAGCATTCATTTCATTCACCCACATTTTAATTCTGCCTTTACTCAGTTCATACTATTTTAGTTCATTAGTCTCTCTATATATACATTTGTATATATATATATATATACAGGGTTATCAGAAATGAATGGACTGGATTACAAAATTTAATAATTCCCAGATGAATAAACAGAAAATCAGAGGCATAGATACCGCCGTATCTATGATACGGGGCCCCCAAGCTACAGGGGCCCCAACTTATGTTACTACAGTGCCACTAACTGGGTTCCTATATCTAAAACAGAGCCCCGAAAGAATTTCGATACAGGCCCTCTCATAGCTAGCTACGCCAGTGCAGAAAATGATAATTAATCTGTCATTGTAAAGATACAAGATGAAATTTTTAGTTAGTAGCATTGTGTTTGTCAAATAGGTGACAGAAATGTTGTAATCAAGATGTTTTTGAAATTGTCAACAGAAGTGAAAACGGCGTCGCAGCGTAAGAAGGCGTTTTGTGTGCTCTCGTTTGCAAAAAGTCTGCCCTTAATCACTGTTCAGTGCGAATTTCGGACCGACATCTAAGAAAATGATATAAACAGTTCCATGAAATTGGATGTCTGTGTTCACAGGCAAAAGAGTCGAGGGCGACCAGGTTGTACGCCAGATAATGTTAAAAGAGTGGATTTTTATACGTAGTCCACAGAAACCGACGGTTCGTGATAGACGTGAATTTGTCTTACCTCAGTCTACTATATAGAGAAAAAAATTGCATTATAAGCCGTATAAATTGAAAACTGTGCAATCATTGAACCATAGTGGCGAGTTGCAACGCCTCAATTACTGCCTTTATAACGATCATTTTTTCAACTTTCGGTCAAAAAACGTAACGTACTAAATAAATTTCATATTGTATCTTTATAATGACATCTTAATTATCATTTTCTGTTGATTCATCTAGGAATTATTAAGTTTTGTAATCCGGTCATTCATAGCCCTATATATATACATATCTTGTTCAAATTTTCAATCGTTAGTAAAACACACTTTCTATTCATCCATTCAAGTTCAAATACATTTTTATGAACTTGTAGTGGATGACACTTCATGTTAATAGAGTTTTTTCAAATATTAATTAATTTTTTACTTAATTAATGAATAAATTGTAACGAACGAAAAAAATTCCAGCATCATTTTAAAAACGAAAATCGCTCATTGTGTCCCTGTATCGCAATGGGTAGTGCGTTGGATTTCTAGTCTAAAGGTCGTGGTTTCGAATTCCACCTGGGATGGCATAATTTCTGAGAATGTAATTTCTTTTTTACTATAATATTTTATTAGAATAGTTAAATTTAATGAATGAATAAATAGTAACAAACAAAAAATATAGTCCAACATTATATACAGAAAAGAAAATCAAAAATTGCAAGGAAAATCGCTTTCTATTTTGTCACTTAATGTTCTGATTCTATCCTATGTATAGACTTATTTATGTTAATTGTAACTATTAAATAAAAATTAACTAAAATGAATATATATATATATATATATATATATATATATATATAACTTGTTTTTCATTTAGTCCGTTTGCAAATACATGACTAAGTAATTATTCAAAAAATGCCATGAAGAAATTTTGACTGTAAAAGATTTTACTAATCATGAAACAATTCAAGACTAATTAAATTAATATTGGTTTTCTATATTTCTCTGTTTTTATATTTTAAAAGCTTAATCATTGATTCATATTTGATGTAATTTTTATGTGCATATTTATTGTTCAATATTTTTATTTATATATGTATATATAGTTTATATTACTTTTAATATGTTATGTATTTTAAATTATTTTATAAAAATTCTCTTTTGCTTTATTTATTCAAATTATTTTTATGAAGATTTTTGTATTCATGTATCAAATATTTTAGACATTATTAAGTTGGGTAATTAAAATTTCTTCTCTTTTTAAAATCTCGATTGGTTTTCGATATTTTATACTTTAGCAAAACAGTTACTTTTAAACCATGAACAGAATGTAATTCATATATTAAAGAATATCTTATGCATGCTCATGCTTCAAAATTTGAAATTTGAATCTTATGTATTAGATAATGCATCAAATCAGAGAACTTCTGCATTCTCTTAAAAAGTTTTTTTTTCACAATTACGTATAGATAAATTCATTTTTTAATGTATATATTTTAAAACTTTAAGTCTGGTTCTGTAAAGTGGCCGTGGTAGCCTAGTGGTCAAGGTATTTGATCGTGGCTGGTTTGTCACGAGTTCGAGTCCAGTGCCACTAAAGACCCGCCGTGTAGGGGAACGATGCACGTTAAATCTGTCGAGAGCTCAAACACATTCTCCCGTTGGTGTGGTAATTAGGAGAGGGGGTGCCAGCTCAGGTATCGTCTTCGTCACTGACCATAGCTCAAAATTACGAGGTCCATCGCAAAAAACCCTCGAGTAGCAGAACAGTGCGACGTTAATATTCACTCACTCACTGGTTCTATAAAATGCTTTCTGTTATTTTTATATCTGTATATATTATTGGATATGTTTCACTATATCGCTTAATCTTTTGCTGATTTTAAATATTTTTTTGTTTGTTGCCATTATATAAATTTTATTTCTTTTTTAAACAAAGAAATTTCTCAAAAGGATGTTTTAAATGAGCGTATGTTTTTTTTATTCGAATATTTATTTTGAAACCCAGTGCATCGCGCTTCCACACCACAGGTTCGAGGCTCGAAACCCGGGTTGACTCATCCCTTCAGTGGTCGATAAAGGAGCATGAAACTTGCTTGGGAACTGAACAATGGGGGTTTGGCTTCAGACTGCCCATCTGCTCGCGTGTACCGAGTTAGGTTCCTCCCATTTTCTTGGTGGATTTGCATTTTATATTTGATTCCATATGATTAAAATTATTTTACATTAACTTAATTTGTAATGTTTTTTCTGCAGTGTTTCAAGTATTTGTCTCTTTTACTCCTCAGAGGCAATACAGGAAGTTTTTTTCTGGGAAAAACTTCCTCTGCAAAGTAAGTATTTACGAAAAATAATGGCTGAGCTTTTTCAAAGAAATAAACGCCATAAGCTAAAAATTGCTAAGTCGATAAGGGATTTCAAGAGTAAGTAGCTTCCTCAGTACTCTAAACACGTCATCTGGTCTTTGTGAAGTGTACGTCAGGAAAAGTAGTTTTTTTGTTACTCTGCTGCTCAAAACGCTGGTTTCTTACTTTTATTTATTACGAGAAGCTCCAAGAAAAGAACTTTTAAATACAATTAGTTGGTGAACAAAAACTTTCTTTCTGAGATTCCTCACCACACATCAGTTCATTCACAGTTTTCTCTATTTCTAAACTGCAAATTCAGTTCAAGTTTTAAGCACAGAATTTCTGAAAATACTGTGATACTTTCAGAGTGTACTCAGTGTATGGGAGAGATGCACGTTAAATCTGTCGAGAGCTCAAAAACCCTCCCATGGTGTGGTGCGGTAGTTAGGAGAGGGGGTGTCGGCTCAGGTATCGTCTTCGTCACTTGACCATGGTTCAAAATGACGAGGTCCGTCGCCAAAAGCCCTCGTGTTTCTGAACAGTGCGACGTTAATATTCTCTCACTCACTCATCCTAACCGTCATTCAATCTTCTGACTGAAAACTGGGTTTAAAGACTCAAATTCGTCATTGTCTTTCTTGTTTCTATGAGCTAATCCATTGTCAATTCCTAATTGTGGGAATCCAGCAATTCTTGAACGTTATCACTACCCACTTCCAAATTTATTTGCCTGGCAAGATCGACAAAACTTCTGCAATTACATTACCAATTTCCTCTGGCTCTGGCTTTGATTCCATCCCAGTATCAGAGATTTAAAAAAAATTTTAAAAAATGAATCGATGAGATTTAAAACTCCGAGAGTTCGCGTAAGTCGGTGTAGTGTCAAGTCCAGGTATTACTGTATTTTCTAAGCGTAATAATCTTAGCACTACTTTCTCTGTCTCTCTCTCTCTTTTTAAATTAGTACTATTCCATTATACACATCAACTGAAAGAGAATTCATCTGTTATTCTTGCCCCTTTACACTGACTCGATACTGACGTATTTAAAGTTTAAATCAGGGCTTTTCAGAAATGATCTCGTCCCCAAACAAGGCGTTTTTGGATTTCATTGAAGCGAGGCGTCTGATCTGCTTAGAAAGGAGAAACTCGCAGTTGGCGTGAGCGACTTTTATAAATTGGCATGTGTATAGTTGTGCATGTTTATCTAGGAAACAAGTAATTAAAAAAAATTAAGTCAATTCTTACTTAGATCGAAGAAAAATTTTATTTCAGCTCCTTCTTATTAAATAGTTACAATTAATATAAATATTTATATAAATAGGACAGAATCACAGCATTAAGTGGTCATTAATTTTTATTCATTATCATTAAAGTAGAGCATTGTCATCCAAAACAATCGTGTCTATAAAGTTTCAGTTCGACTGAATGCTTTAAAACGTGAGAAAAAACCTTTCCAAGTTTTAACGCAAGTCACCAAAAGGGTCGCTAAGTACTAACGATTGAAAATTTCACCAAGATAAATAAATAAAAAAATATGTAGAGAGTGTGAGCTAATAGTAGAAATTAAAATATTTAAGTCTCCTTGGTTAGATTTTTTTACTCATATAATCGCTTCTTTTTGATTTTTAAACTAGTTGTGGTACTCATTTCTATGATTACATCCAACAAACTGTTTCAGGAAGAAAATATTTCTACATATTTCTGACAGTTTTCAGAGAGGAGGGAGATTTTCCTGTTTGCGTGGAACATTTTTTTGAATGGAAATTCCTTGGTGAGATTTATTTGTTGCCCGATTTTAAAATTGAAATGCCATGCATGTACCTGTTGCTGTAAATCGATTAATTTTTGTCATCAAAAAATAATGTATGTTTTTTATTTTATTTTGTATATAACATTCACACGAATATAATTACTGTTACATAAGTGAGTTATGTAGCAAGTTATGTAAATAAAGAATAACATTAAGTTAAAAAATTAGTTTTTCGTATTGAGTGATATCCAATCCATGTAACTTGATACACGAGTATATACTCCAGGATAACCAGGTTCACCGCACCGATAGCCGAAAGAAACAATTCCTACAAGGATCCAAGCGGTCTCATAATCTGCATTATACATCAAAGGTCCACCAGAATCGCTCTGAAAAAAGAAATAGGGGCTTAACAAATAAGTAACATGTGTTATTCAAAGTATTATAGTAAAATTTCACAAATGTGAACTCCAAAAGCATTTATCGTAAAATGTCCGTGTAGCAAATTTTAAAATGTAGCAATTAATGGGCTGCCAATATAGTATGATTTCTGTGCATCCTTTAAAAATGTCTGCGAATTATAGAGTCACAATAGTAATTTTAAATGTGCTAAAAAGGGTTTAAAAAGTGATCATGAAAAAGATGAAGAGTAAGTACCGTAAGTGGGAGAGAACTTATTTTCCGTTTCCATTCTCAAAAACAGGGTATTACTTCAGTCGACCGGATGAACGTGTGTCATCTCTTCCCTGCTGCGGCCCACCGAGGCTTTTTAAGTGGTCCATTGCTCTGAGAAATTCACTTACTTAAGAACATTGTATTAAAAATTGGGTGGGAAATTCTTCGTCGAGAAATCAAATGTATCCATTTTTCTTTTTACTGTCAGTGTCGTACGGGTACGAATTAGTATTCTTTTTTCTATTTGGAACGGTCACGGTTAGTGATAACAGACAACAGTGGAGTAGTGATAATTATATGAAGGATTTTTAACTATCTTTCATATCTTACAAGCGAAAAATAATCCAAGAAAATATATCATTTCAAGACGATGGGGAGGTTGAGTATTATTTTGTAGTGAAAAATAAACATGGATCTCCGTAATTGTTTGATTTCTCAAGAAAGTGCAGTGTTTAAAAAAATACCAATCAACAGGAATCATTCGATGCGACTTTTCCTCAAAGATCTCTTTCAAGAGATGTGAGTAGGATTTCTTGAATCATCTTTACAAGAGCAACAAAGTGGCAATATCCCAGTGGTAACAAAGACACATCCTATGAAGTTCGTTATGTTATTGGTCATCGTATGAAACTGTTTACGGATGCAGAAATTGTGAAGGAGTGTTTTTTAATGCTTTTTAAATTTAGTGACAAAACTAAAAAATGTAAAAAATAATATTTAAAAAAATCAAAACAGGAGTTGTAATGAATAATATTTTGTTAAGTTTCCAACGTTGTGTCGGTCTGAAAGCATCCCTCCTCCTGTTGCGGCCCGGCAGAAAAAAAGAGAATTCCTGCACTAGAGGAATCGTGACAGGAGACTAAGTTGCCTCCTATGAAACCGCGCAATTCTTTTCGCCGGTGTATGTGTAAAACGATCGTGATTCCTTCTAGCAATCGAGTTGTTTACGGCCTAAGAATGCCGTCATAACGATTCTCGGCATGCCTTACTTAGAACAACATTAGCATTGCGATGATAGAAATGAAATTTGGTTTTTCAAAAATCTATGCAGGAGATAGTATTCAAAAGTCCTCGGAGGAGTGAATATTAACTTAGAACCTCTTCTCTCCTAACTATTGGACTGTCACTAAGTTGCCTCCTATGAAACCGCGCAATTCTTTTCGCCGGTGTATGTGTAAAACGATCGTGATTCCTTCTAGCAATCGAGTTGTTTACGGCCTAAGAATGCCGTCATAACGATTCTCGGCATGCCTTACTTAGAACAACATTAGCATTGCGATGATAGAAATGAAATTTGGTTTTTCAAAAATCTATGCAGGAGATAGTATTCAAAAGTCCTCGGGGGAGTGAATATTAACTTAGAACCTCTTCTCTCCTAACTATTGGACTGTCACTAAGTTGCCTCCTATGAAACCGCGCAATTCTTTTCGCCGGTGTATGTGTAAAACGATCGTGATTCCTTCTAGCAATCGAGTTGTTTACGGCCTAAGAATGCCGTCATAACGATTCTCGGCATGCCTTACTTAGAACAACATTAGCATTGCGATGATAGAAATGAAATTTGGTTTTTCAAAAATCTATGCAGGAGATAGTATTCAAAGTCCTCGGGGAGTGAATATTAACTTAGAATCTCTTCTCTCCTAACTATTGGACTGTCACTAAGTTGCCTCCTATGAAACCGCGCAATTCTTTTCGCCGGTGTATGTGTAAAACGATCGTGATTCCTTCTAGCAATCGAGTTGTTTACGGCCTAAGAATGCCGTCATAACGATTCTCGGCATGCCTTACTTAGAACAACATTAGCATTGCGATGATAGAAATGAAATTTGGTTTTTCAAAAATCTATGCAGGAGATAGTATTCAAAAGTCCTCGGGGGAGTGAATATTAACTTAGAACCTCTTCTCTCCTAACTATTGGACTGTCACTAAGTTGCCTCCTATGAAACCGCGCAATTCTTCTCGCCGGTGTATGTGTAAAACGATCGTGATTCCTTCTAGCAATCGAGTTGTTTACGGCCTAAGAATGCCGTCATAACGATTCTCGGCATGCCTTACTTAGAACAACATTAGCATTGTGATGATAGAAATGAAATTTGGTTTTTCAAAAATCTATGCAGGAGATAGTATTCAAAAGTCCTCGGGGGAGTGAATATTAACTTAGAACCTCTTCTCTCCTAACTATTGGACTGTCACTAAGTTGCCTCCTATGAAACCGCGCAATTCTTCTCGCCGGTGTATGTGTAAAACGATCGTGATTCCTTCGAGCAATCGAGTTGTTTACGGCCTAAGAATGCCGTCATAACGATTCTCGGCATGCCTTACTTAGAACAACATTAGCATTGCGATGATAGAAATGAAATTTGGTTTTTCAAAAATCTATGCAGAAGATAGTATTCAAAAGTCCTCGGGGGAGTGAATATTAACTTAGAACCTCTTCTCTCCTAACTATTGGACTGTCACTAAGTTGCCTCCAATGAAACCGCGCAATTCTTTTCGCCGGTGTATGTGTAAAACGATCGTGATTCCCTCTAGCAATCGAGTTGTTTACGGCCTAAGAATGCCGTCATAACGATTCTCGGCATGCCTTACTTAGAACAACATTAGCATTGCGATGATAGAAATGAAATTTGGTTTTCAAAAATCTATGCTGGAGATAGTATTCAAAAAGTCCTCGGGGAGTGAATATTAACTTAGAATCTCTTCTCTCCTAACTATTGGACTGTCACTAAGTTGCCTCCTATGAAACCGCGCAATTCTTCTCGACGGTGTATGTGTAAAACGATCGTGATTCCTTCTAGCAATCGAGTTGTTTACGGCCTAAGAATGCCGTCATAACGATTCTCGGCATGCCTTACTTAGAACAACATTAGCATTGCGATGATAGAAATGAAATTTGGTTTTTCAAAAATCTATGCAGGAGATAGTATTCAAAAGTCCTCGGGGAGTGAATATTAACTTAGAACCTCTTCTCTCTAACTATTGGACTGTCACTAAGTTGCCTCCTATGAAACCGCGCAATTCTTTTCGCCGGTGTATGTGTAAAACGATCGTGATTCCTTCTAGCAATCGAGTTGTTTACTGCCTAAGAATGCCGTCATAACGATTCTCGGCATGCCTGACTTAGAACAACATTAGCATTGCGATGATGGAAATGAAATTTGGTTTTTCAAAAATCTATGCAGGAGATAGTATTCAAAAGTCCTCAGGGGAGTGAATATTAACTTAGAACCTCTTCTCTCCTAACTATTGGACTGTCATTAAGTTGCCTCCTATGAAACCGCGCAATTCTTCTCGCCGGTGTATGTGTAAAACGATCGTGATTCCTTCTAGCAATCGAGTTGTTTACGGTCTAAGAATGCCGTCATAACGATTCTCGGCATGCCTTACTTAGAACAACATTAGCATTGCGATGATAGAAATGAAATTTGGTTATTCAAAAATCTATGCAGGAGATAGTATTCAAAAGTCCTCGGGGGAGTGAATATTAACTTAGAACCTCTTCTCTCCTAACTATTGGACTGTCACTAAGTTGCCTCCTATGAAACCGCGCAATTCTTCTCGCCGGTGTATGTGTAAAACGATCGTGATTCCTTCTAGCAATCGAGTTGTTTACGGCCTAAGAATGCCGTCATAACGATTCTCGGCATGCCTTACTTAGAACAACATTAGCATTGCGATGATAGAAATGAAATTTGGTTTTTCAAAAATCTATGCATGAGATAGTATTCAAAAGTTCTCGGGGGAGGGAATATTAACTTAGTTATTATTATTATACACTGTTTGGGCGACGGACCTCGTAATTTTGAACCATGGTCAAGTGACGAGAACGACACCTGAGCTGGCACACCCTCTCCTAACTACCACACCACATCAACGGAAGGACGTTTGAGCTCTCGACAGATTTAACGTGCATCGCTTCCCTGCACGGCGGGTCTTTAGTGGTAGTGGGCTCGAACTCATGACATGACTGCAATGATCCAATACTTTGACCACTGGGCTACCGCAGCCCCTCAAAAGTTCTCAGATTGAGCATAGAACGTGGAGAGATTTTAGGATTACTGCTTTCTTCTTCTTCTCTAAAAAAAGTTTATTGTTGTAAATCACTGCGTCGTATTTTGTTGGCAGATGCATTTAGTAGTCGGCGTTTAAAAGAAATTGCGTTTGTTGAGCAGAGAAAGAATATAAAATTTCCACGGAGTCTTAAGAAATTTTGAAACGTGTGTAAGGATACATTATTACGAGCTAAGTGGTAAGCCTTTGAGTGGCATTGACGTTTCGGAGAAGGCAGAGAAAGTGTCGAGGACCTCCTTAGACTTCACGCACCGCTCCCGAAAAGGTTCCTGTGGCGGTACGTAAGAACAGGCTTTAAACAATATCATCAGCCACATGCAAGTGGATACCAATTAAGGATCTTAACATACACAGAGTGTGTCGATACTTCGTTCGCCGCATGTTAAACGAATCTGCAGATGAAGTTAAAAGTGCATCGCAGGATTGACATGGCTAAAAATGGATTCCAGAAATGTTTCTCTCGATGACCTTTACAAGCGATGGTAAAAGTGTGTTGTTACTCTCGGGTTTTATTTTGAATGAGGATGTGTCTCAGCATTTTAATTGGTAACATATTTTAAGTTGTACACTCAGTCCCTAAACTTTTGAATTCTACAACGTAAGTGTATGAGCCATGGCAAAGCTTCCAACTTTCGAAATCAGCTTAGCTAAATATGGGTTTAACAGACAACAGCCACTTTTCCTTTAGATTGGAAGAAAAATTATCAGAAACTTTGTTAATCGATTGGTACAGTTATGCAATAAAAAAGTTACATTTTAATAACTGACTGCTGTTTTGTATGCTTATTGTTGAAACAGGTGGGAAAAGAAGCCGATATGATTTTGGCATCTACTTACGAAGGGCTTTTTAATACACTTTTGAAGATTCGAGTCTCAGTACAAATATTGATTTAAGTGGTGTAGTCAATGTAATGGTATCTAGTTTTGAGTATTATGGAAATTCAAGCTTTTCTTTGATATTCATTTACTGAGATTACACGATAGTTTACGTTCTTGCGAAAAATGTATGACAGAGAATGCGAAAAATAGCGGTATAAAATCGAATTCAAATGACCGAAGTTTGGTGGTAAAAGTTTTTGTGAGTTTGATCTGGTAAAAATTGCGCGAATATCAAAATAAGAGCATCGTTTTTAACTTATTAAATGCCTGCTCTTGAACTGTTACTATTATTGTATTTGCGTTTTCCAACGTACCTGACAAGCATCTTTCCCTCCTCCTTCAAGACCGGCACATATGAAAGCACTGGTGATACCTCGAGGAAGAGGGGTTCGAGCGACTGTGCTGTAAGCTCTTCGGCATTCTTTATTCGGCACGACAGGAATGTGGTCCACGATATGCAGCTCAGAAGTTTTTCTGCCTCCTTCGTTAGAAAAATTGAAAGTGAATAAAGTTTCAGATTTTTTTACTCAAAATTTTTCCGAAAGATTGTTTATCAAGTATATGGATACTACATCATAATAATCGATCGTTATGGGTGGGTGAGAGAAAATTAATTTACGTCACACTATAAACAAGGGACCGTATGAATAATATGGGGCTCCAAAGGTACAGGGTAGTTACAGTCCCACTATCAGGGCTCCCATATATAAAAAAGAGCCCCGTAGGAATTTTTGAAACAGGGCCCCCTTAGAAATAGCTACGCCAATGGCTATAAAGCAACACGAGGGCTATTGGCAGACTACCCAGGGGTTCGGAACTCATCCGAAAGGGGTTTGGAGCTACAAACCGGTTCTCCAAGAAACCGCCCCCCACCCCCGCGTTCAGTCATTATTGAAAAAACAGATCTTATCTTACATTTTTGCCTACATTAACTCCTAATTTTGAAGCTTGGCCAAGTGACGAAGAAAATGTCTGAGCTAGCACCCCCTCTCCGAACTTCCACACCCGAATTGTGAGTGTCCTCTGCACGGTGGGTCTTCAGTGGCACTAGGATTCGAACGCCAGCCATAAGTTTGGGACCTTAACTCCCAGGCTACCGCGACCACAAATATTTATGGAATAAATGGCATACGCAGTTATTAAGTATTTCAGTAAATCTACTACCAGAGACTTCTTGAGGTCCTGGGTTCTTGCGCAAAAGAAGGCCCCTGAGCCCCTACAGAAATCTAAGCCCCACCTATGACCCATAAAAGTAGATTGTTCATAGCATTCATTGTCAAATACTCGTACAAACAATAACACGAAATAAATAAATGTGCATGACTTACAATCGCACAAACCGGCTCGACCGACTGCTGCTGCCATTAGACTGAATGAGTGATGATGTGTGTGGTGGTAGTCATAGGCGTCTACATTGAAGACAGTCATCACATATATCCAATTAACTTATCATCCGAAATTACCACTTTTTCGGAGAATACAACCGAAAAAAAAATAATTGATCTTTGAAATGATTCGAATCATACTCTTTTTAAGGCTGAGTTGAGAACGAGACGAGGACCCCATTGTGGCCCGGGCCCACTTGCCCCATGCCTGAAGACGTCTCTGCGTGCTACTTAAAATATTAATTATTTATAGAACTCTGCTGTTAATTTTATGAATTTTTAAGTGAAGTATTAATTCCATCAAATATTTAAATATTGAATTTGATTTTATGAAAAGAGTAAGTGTCAATATAATGTTATTCACCAAGACACTTGGAGCAGAGGTGATGTTTTCTGTTGTGTAAGAAATAAATACAAAACTATTTGCTTTGTCAAACAGAGGAATTATAGAAACATTTAAAGACTTACCGAATGATGTGTCTCCCCAGCCCAAAAGAGTGGTGTTCTGACGAGAGAGACTCCTTGAAGCAATCTCTGGTGGTGGTAAGCATATGTGGGCCACATAAGGAGAAAGAATTTCTTTATCTAACGTAAGAATGGCAATATCGTCGTAATATTGTCTGGGCACATATCCTTCGTGGACGAGAATTTTTTCAACATTGTAAGGGTAACCTTCATCCACTCGTATATTTCCAACGTGTACTGTGTATTTCGTGGGGTCCAATGTCTCCCTAAAAAGCAACGTTTTATGTACTGAAAGCAAATTAAAATAGGACTTTGTTACAGAAATAATTGTGTGAATTCGTTTTTAATTAGTTTTTGTTTTACGCCCCTTATTAAGAATTCTTGAACATAAGTCACAACTTATACCGCACTTAACACAAGGGGCAAATAGTCAGGAGCTGGTTTTTAATTGAAACTACACGGTCTTAGCGTTGTCAATGGATGAAGCTTGAATGGTTTATTGGGTCACGACATAAAAGTAGCGTAAAATGCGGCGTCGAACGCGCGCTTTGAACACAAAGATCGAAATGTACGGGTGCGCGTTGCATGCCGGGTAGCTTTGAAAATAAGAGACAAGCATAAGAGAAAAATTAAAACTTCTACATTCATCTAAATACTGATTATTTAAAAGAAATGGCATACCTTATGAAGTGAAAGGGTTGTACTTCTGGAAGTATACTATTTTTTCAAAAGTCTGGTTATAATACCTTGAATGAATGGCTTTAAAATATAAAAGCAATGCACATTGGAGATTTCTTCGCTGAAAAGAGGATGTGCATTATACGCCGGATTTTATGGTACATTATACTTTATACACATTTTAAATAAAAATCCTAAACCCCTCCGGAGTTTATTGACAATTTTAGAGAAATAATTAAATTTTTGGACAGGGTGGAATCCAACACTCACAGGGTGGCAGACACAGTACCTCGGATCAGTCCTGTTGCCACCTACAGTTTCAGAATGGGTCTAGAGCCGCTATGCTCAACTTGCGGTCCTTGGACCTCAGGTTGTTCACCGAGTCCTTTTAAGTGGCACGGTCATGGCTCATTGCTCTGAGAAATTCAAAATTTGCTGGAAAAATTTTTGTGAAGAAATCAAATACATCAATTTTGCTTTTTGTTGTTGGTATCGAACGGGTACGAATTCATATTCTTTTTCTATTTGGAATGGTTACATTTAGTGATAACAGACAACAGTGAAGTACCGACAACTTTATGGGGTGGAACTAATTTTTAACATTCTTTCATTTCTTGCAAGAGAAAAATATTCGAAGAAAATATATTGTTTCAAGATCATTGGGAGATTAACTATTTTGTAGTAAAAAAAACATGAATCAGTAATTGTTTGAGACGACACAAAAGGCATATATATATATATATATATATATATATATATATATATATATATATATATATATATATATATATATATATACTAGCTGGTATACCCGTTCTTAGCACGAGGGAACTGAAAAATTAAACAACACAGATTGAAGGATAAAGAAGTTTTTAATGAGTTAATTTTACGTGAATTGCAAATTAAACAAAAAGCTTTTGGCGTAACTCAGGTAACAAAAAAAAGAGAAATAAAACACCTTTGTTAAATTTTAAGTATGTAGGTCTAATAGCTGATAAAAAGGATTTTTTTTTTTTTTTTATTTATAACTCCCCGTAACACTCTTGAGGGTTGATTTTTGAAAATACCTTCCTAAGCTGATCTCTGCTCAGCAAAAGTAACACATTGTTAAAAGTTTTGTGTAATGAACGCTTAAAATAGTGTAAATAATTTTTATCTGAAAGTGTAATACATTAATATTACTTTCTGTAGTATTTATTTTATGTTAAAATTGTAATATTCGCAAGCAACGCCGTTTCTTAAATTATAATGACGATCCAATGAAAAACATAGCGAAATGTTAATGATAGAGTCAAGTTGGCAAATGCCTGGCTACTTTCATAACTCGAGCTTTAATAGAGCTTTGTAAGACCCACCCTGTAGGGGAGCGATGCACGTTAATACTTTATCCAACCGCATTATGATTTACTGCAGTTTTTTTCATACAATATTTTTTTGGATCACTACATTGAAAATTAAGGGATATACATAAACAAAATACTCCACTTTGGGAAATTTAATCCGTTAGAGCTAATAAATTAAATAAAGATATTCCACTGTAAAATAAATTATATATACCGTTCACTTAAAATAAGTAGTCAAATCACATTTTCTAAGGTCTTCATTAACATACAAAAACATAAGACACTTAAATTTTGACAAACTATTTTTTCCGCTAAAATACTCAAGATGGAACCCGTGTTACCATATATCTTGGAAGAGTGGATTTCAAAGAATATTCCTGCTAATTATTGGTAGAATATCCCTTCTAAGTTGGTGTGGTGTGGTAGTTAGGAGAAAGGGGTGCCAGCTCAGATGTCGTCCACGTTACTTGACTATGGTTCAAAATTACGTGATCCGTTGCCAAAAGCCCTCGTGTAGCTGAACAGTGCAACATTAATATTCACTCACTCTCACACTCCAAGAAATACAGAACAATAGTTATTGCGTTTTTAAGTATAAAAATAATTATATCTGCCTATTCAATTAAAATTATAGCGTTATAATTAACTACTAACCACAAATAAATTTTGAAAATTAGTCCAAATGATGCAGTGTGAAAGAGAAAGCTTGTTTACTTTAAGTATCAGAACTGATAAAAGCATTTATTTGGAAAAAAGATCAATTTCTTACTACCAAATATGCATAATAAGATGTTAAAAAAACATTAAAATAAAGAGAGATTTGTAACAACCTCTGCCTTTAAAACTTAGTTTGATTCTGAAATAAAAAAATAGGCATTATATCAGAGGAATTAATTAGAAGCGAGCACCTTGCGTAGCCAAAACAAAAAAGGTTTTTCACAAACAAAAGATAGATATATGCAGACGTGGTTTTTTTTGCAGCGCATGCCAGAATTGCTAGCAGAAGACAGAATTTTTTCCTACTTACTTGACAAATATCGTTATATTTTTGACACTTTTCCCAAATCTTTATAAATTATAGTCTATGCTATAAATTATAGCCTATGTGCTATTCTGATGTATAAGCTATATTACTGTAAAGTTTCATTAAAATCCATTTAGTAGTTTTTGCGTGAAAGACTAACAAAGATTTTCACAAACTTTCACATTTATAATATATATTAGATATATATATATACACACACATATATATATATATATATATATATATATATGTGTGAAGTTGAAGGCGCTATTGCAAGCCCCCTTAGCATCCCCCCAGAGAGGACAATGTCCCCGACGGGGGAAAGGAGCGACGAAGGAAGGAACATCAGAACTAAACAGAATCCGTTGGGACCGCAAGGGAAGCAGACGCATATCGACAGAGCCGTTATATTTCTTTAAAAATAATGAAAGCCAATTAGGCAACGACGTTTAAATGTTCATTTAATTAATTAATTTTATTCTACATTTTTATTTATTCTTATTTTAAAAATAAACAAATTATTCTGTCAAAGGAGTTTATGAATTAATCCTAGTTACAACATAACATTTAGGGGCTCGGCCTCAAATTAAATTAAAATTAAAAACCCCTAGAAAATACAACGAGTCAAGACTGGTGGACCACGCACGCTTCAACGACGAAACCGGCAACGCAAACCCGCAAGGGAAGCAGACGCATATCGACAGAGCCATTATATTTCTTTAAAAATAATGAAAGCCAATTAGGCAACGACGTTTAAATGTTCATTTAATTAATTAATTTTATTCTACATTTTTATTTATTCTTATTTTAAAAATAAACAGATTATTCTGTCAAAGGAGTTTATGAATTAATCCTAGTTACAACATAATATATATATATATATATATATATATATATATATATATATATATATATATATATATATATATATATATATATATATATATATATAATACCAATAAACAGATACCATTCAATGATACACGGTGATAAATAGGCTTTCTCGAATAATCTTTGCATTAGCTACAGAGTGATTTGTCAGTGGTAATATCACAGCGGTAACAAAGAAATCATATGAAGCTTGATACATTATTGGTAATTATATGAAACCGTTCGCTGAGATGCAGAAATTGTGAAAGAGTGTTTCTTAAATAGTTCTAATTTAGTGTTAGTGATAAATAATAATTAAAAAAAGCAAAACAGGTGTTATAAAATATTTTGATCAATTTTCCATATTTTCAATTTCCAATGTTATCGTGGTCTTAAAGCATTTCTCCCCCCTCCCCATTTATCCTTATGTTGCGGTCCGCGTGAAATAATTAACACATGTATGCAGCCCGCATGAAATAGCTGACATATGTATGCGGCCCAGCAGAAATTGGCTTTCTCCGGACACAGGAAAAACAAAAGTTTTTTGTTCCAGTTGTTCTCACGATTGCAGTTTGTTTGCAAAACCAACGCCCACAACAATGAAGGAGTATTGTCTACATTAAAATTTTCTATTGTAATTAAATTAAGTATATTTAAAATAATTTTCTTTGTCTTAAACAATCACCTTTCAATAAAACAGTAAAAAAATTAGTATTTATTATAATATTTTCAATTTGTCTTCGCGTGCCACTCTTAAAACTCAGCCGTGCCAAGGGTTGGCCACCCCTGCCTTAGACCTATAAGTGTTTTCAGAGATTGCCTCCCCCCGGCCACCCACACTTTGAAGAATATGTCTTAAAATAATATTTAAAGTAGATCAAAATGTTAAAGATACTTTATTTAAGGACAATTTAAAAAAAAGTATTGTATTTGTTATTAAAAAAATTAATGGGATTTTTTAATATAATGTATTCACATTTTTATAATATTAATTTATGATTCAAACGTTGACTAGCCATGCATTATATTTAGTAAATGAGTTATGTGTACTAGAATTTTTTTACACAAACTGTCAAAGTCTAATCTATTGATATTATCTGCTGTTACATTTCATGTTGTGTATTTAATTTTCTGTTATGCTACGTATTTGTGCCACTCACGTTGAAAATGGTTTAAATACATTGTTAAGAATGTCATTAAAATGTTTATAGCTGTGCAAGAAATCTTGTGCATTTTGCAGGAATTTTCAAATTAAAATTTAAAAGCTGTCCTTGCTTAAATTTAATTTAAACTTTAACATCGAATCGGTTGATATGTCTTCAAGTTGTTCCCTCTCCTTCATTGTAGATGTTTTTTTCCTCCCACAAATGAAAAATAGTGCATTTCTATTAGAAAACTATTTAGGTTTGCAAAATGTACTAACGAGTATAAAATTATTTCGGAGAACCTGGGGTGGTAAACAATCTAATAGGTGGTATATATAAAGAAAAAAAACCTAATTTGAGTATACATTTATTATATTATGATAAAAACTAAGAAAGTATTACAAAATAAAGTTATGTATAAATAAAAAGTTTTCAGTTTTAGTGACCTGGATGAGTTTTAGATACTTGGAGTTATACAAACTTTTTAGAGAATGTGAATCTATTTTGTATATACATTTAAGATTTTATTTTCCAATTTTTGTTGTGACTCGTGAAACCCTTGGATATTTCTCGTGGAACCCCAGGGCTGCGTGGAACACAATTTGGAGACCACTGTTGTATACTCTCCACTGCTTAAATTTGTTAGTTGACAAAGTCTGCGCATTACAGTGATGTGGAAGTTAGGAGAGTTGAGTGAAAATATCATATACTATTCTCATTATTTGACCCTACGTCAGAATTATAATATTTAAGGTGACATGGTACGCTTTACACAAAAAATTTTAATTTAAGGATTTTCAAACTTTTTGGGTTGCCTCCTATGTGTGTATATTATATAAAACTGATTTTGTGCTCAAAACTATATGATAAACTAGCCATTTAATTTTTTTAAAAAAAAACGTAAAATTTGTGATTTTAAAATACTACTCCTGCGCTACAAAAATTTACGTACACGCGTGAAATTTGATTTACAAATACGTTAGATACAAAAAAAATACAAAATATAAAACTATATATAACTATAGTTGGTATGGGTTTTGCGATAACATGATTGGTATTCGTACAATACTTCTTTTCATGAATGCTTATTGAAAATTCATTAAAAAGTGTGTAAATTTTAAATTCAATTATTTTTTAAAAAATAAGTATTGCTTTAATTCAAAAATGCATACCAATTTTTATTACATGTACTATTAGCAATATAAAAAAATTCAAATCATTAGGCACAATAGAAAAAAGCCGTAGCATTTTAAATGATGACTAGTTATCATATCTTTTTGAGATAAGCAAGTTTAAATTTATGATTTGCCATAGGGATGTGAATAAAAACGAACGTAAAAGCTAACGTAATTATGCGTTTTTTAAGTTTAGAGCTTTCAAATTTTCTGAGGTTATAGAAAAGTATATAAAGAATAATTTAGGCTAAAAAAATTATGTTTGATTTTTTGGCTGATTTTTGTCAACTGAATCGTACTGTGTCCCTTTTTTTAATCTTGGATTTAACAGTAGTGTTGCTTCCAGCGCGTTGTTACAAGCCATTAATCCAACTAACACAGTGCTTCTCAAAGTTTCAATATTCGCGACCCAATATTCAATCAACATTTCCATCGCCCCCCCATACAATAACAACGCATTGAATTCAATAATACTATACTTTGACACTAAAACTACGATACTACTTTAACTTCTTTTGAGCCACTGGCGCATAAAAATGTCTTGCTCAGCCAAAGCGTTAATTTCCTCGGACGTATATATACATCTTACAAAAAAAAACGATCTTTTTTAAGCACTGTTATCCACAAAATTATACTGAAAGCTTTGGAATGCAATGATAGGACCTTGACAATGTTTGAGAAGGATTTCAGATTATTTGCCCCTTTAACCTACGCGTGCCTACATGGGCACTGGTCAGCGAACTCTCAATCGGCGGTCAAGGGATTCGTTACAGACCTGCCAATTATAAAGAGAAGTGTTAATTTCTGTGTATAATTTTATGAATGATAACCCCATGGGGTGATTGGTAATTATTAAACTTATTCTTAACCTAGTATTGTTAAATTAATCTTAAAATACATTGGACAGCACTGATACATTTGTAAGTGTATTCTATCAGTGTAAATGTGTATTTTATTATGCCAGAATGTATTTTGTTTGTTTATTTCCAGTGAATTAATATTTTTTCTTTTTGTCTTCGCATGCGACTTTCCAATTTGCTCGCACTCCCCTCGCTTGAGAACTAATTCATTTACTGTACTTGTAGCATTTGCTTTTTGTATTTTTTTCACTTACGAAGCCAATATTTTTTAGTAATTTATGCTTTTTTTATGTTTCCATTTCAAGCATTAAACAAATGTATTTTTTAATTATCTTTCTATGTAAATTAGCTATGCCTGAAGTTTATTAGAAATTGAAAGGTACACTTGATTAATGTGTTCCCCATTTTTTGAGGGTCAATGAGATTTTTCAAAGCGTTATGACGTATATATATATAATATATATGACGTCATAATACTTTCATGACGTACATTGATGTGATTTTGCAATGATGGATAGTGTTAGCTAAAGTGAAAGTAACTCGAGAAGGAGAGTTCAAGGGCTTCAATCTTTTATGCATGGCACGTTCATGTAAATCCAAACCTGTGTTTGTGATCACTCTCAGTTCGCTTAAGCCAAAAGGTTGAAGAAAACATTTTTTTTATCATGTGTTTTCCTTTTTATTGTAAATAACCTTAACAGAAAACTATTCTATCAATTATTCTTGTATTCTTCCGAAGAAACAAGAAATTTGATGCGTCTTATGTTTAAAAATAAAAACGCATGTGCTGCTAAATTATCAATAACAGAAACCTTCTTTGAAAAATTGTTTCACTTCTCTAATTTGATGTTATTTAGATATCTCAAATGTCGAAACTGTATGCTTCTCCTACCAAGTTTATTCGAGATCTTAATCTGACCAAAATAAGAATGGGGAATTTTATTTGTTGGCCTCCACTCTTATTCCTCAATAAAAATCACTTAAAGAAGAGATCGCAATAGTAAATAGTCGCAATCTTCCCACTTTAAACGTTATTATATATCGCCACATATACAAAAGTTTTGAGTTTGTGAGAATTTAAATGAATTGTCCAGCTGGTTAAATATTCCAACATAATTTTTTTTGTTTAGCATGAAGATTTTTCAAATGAGGTTTTAATTAAATCCAAGCCATGATGAGGATGGGAAAAGCGCATGAGCCCGTTGTAATAGAGAAATTGATTATTTACGGCACATTCAAAAGTAACACGATAGTTCTTGTGACGAACCACATCATTTGACTCAAGCTCAGATGATGAGGACGACACTTCAGCTGGCACCCCACTCTCGAAATTCACGCACTTTGCCAACGTAAGGACTTTGAGTTTATACGGCTTTAACCCCTCTACGAATGCAGCTCTTTAGTGGCATGCGGATTGGACGAAAAAAATCCGACTACGAGCCCGTGACCGCTGAGCTATCGCTGCCACTAGAAAAGAGAAAAGATAATACCTCGCCTTACACGAAACCGGAGTCACGCGATTTCTAAATCTCGTCGATTCGTCTTTTTTTCCTTTCTGAAGCTCAGGCGGAATCACTGTCAGAGCCTGATGGAATCAGTTATATGATTGAAAAAGTTGCCAGGCAAACAAATTGAGTAGTGGATAATGATGACGTTCAAGAACTTGCTCTGCAATCAGGAGCTGGCAATGGGTGAGCTCATAGAATTGCAAGGCATTGAAGAACTTGAGTCTTTAGACCCAGTCCAGTCAGAAGATCGAATGAAGGTTGGAAATATGACAAAAGCCTCAGTTTAAATGAAAAAGGGTTACAAATTTTAGAAAATACAAACTCCAACGAAGAGCGTAGTTTTTCAAGAAAATAAGGAATAAAAAAATTATTGGCATGGTACGAGGATATTTTGCGAAAGAAAAAATAATTTTTGAGCCGGCCGATTACTTTAAGTTTTATGAAACTTCCTACATAAGAATAATTTTGATTTCCGATTTTGTATTTGTGCTATCTAAAATTTAATTAAACATTTTATTTTGTTAAATTATTATTTCTTTTCGTATCCGGCCCCAACTAAAAATAATTCATATGCGAGAAATTACACCCCAACTTAAGCGAATTCGACTTACTCAGTTGTCACCCAGTCCCACCAATCGCGTGAATTCGGGGTATTATTGTATATAAAACTAGAAAAAGAAGTTTTGCTAATTCGCAGGCTTTTTCAATTCCTACTACTAGCTCACACTCCATATATTTATCTTGGTGGAATTTTCAATCGTTCATAAAATACATTTTAAAGCGCACAATCGATCTGAAATTTTACATACATGATTGTTTTGGATAACAATACGGTAATTTAATTATAATTAATTGATTTAAAAACTATTTATTCAAATATTTACAAATACAGTCATGTTGGCATCATTTCTGGTGACTTAGTGACACTTTTGGCGACTTGCGTCAAAACTTGAAAAGGGTTTTTTCCCCTCACATTTTAAAGTGCTCATTTGTGAGCTGAAATTTTATATAAGCTATTGTTTTGTATAAAAATGCGATAATTTAATTAGAATTAATTAGAATTAATTGACTGAAACCAATCATTTAAAGAATTACAGATACAGCCACGTTGGTTTCATTTTTAGCGACGTGGGACAAAACTTTAAAAGAATTTTTTTTAACATTTTAAAGCATTCAGTTAAACTGAAATTTTAAAGACATGATTGTTTTGGATGACAATACGATACTTTAATGATAATTAATAAAAATTAATTACCATTTAATGGGGTGATTCTGTCCTATGTATAAACATATTAATATTAATTGTATTTATTTGTGGCATTATGTTATCTATCTGGCATGGGAATATGTGACGGTGTGATATCTATACAAACTAGTACCAAACATCACGCAAAGACCATCGTTTTTGCGTGGTTGATAAAGTACTTGCGTACGGAAACGGAAGGTACCCAGATCGAATCTTCCTTCCTTCATATTTAATAAAAAATAGCTAGAATATAATTTTTCTTTGTTGATCTAAGTAAGAATTGACTTAAAATTCTTTTTATATTACTTGTGTTGAGGCTTTGCATGCTAGCGGATACCTTAGGGTGCTTACGGTTAAGTTTAAAAGGAGTAGATTCTGAAAGGTGAAAAAAAATTTTACAACTCGCCAGTGAAAGTAAAAGTGCTTTATATATTGTGAATATCAATTGTGAATTTATACATACATATAAATAATACTTAAAAAACGAACCTCACCCATAACTGTCAAAACAATGGGCAGCAGACAAAATGTGAATTCTATCAATAAGACTTCCGCCACATAAATGTCTTCCATTTTTACGAATAGATACCTAATTAAAAGAAAAAATACTCACTCTTATTACCGAATGTATATTTTTACAAATATACTATGAATAAAAATATCATAATAATGTATATTATCAGTTAGGTATTTGGAGTCAAAATGAAAAATTCGATAAATTGACAACGATGGTATTCGAATATTATCAGAGTTCAGGATTGGCTTACCATCCAAGGGAAGTCTCCTTGTCTTGAAACAACACCACCTACTGGGGAAACCATAGTTTGTCGAGACTGATCTAAAAATAAATAAGCCGACAAAATGGAATTATGAAAGGAGAGTTCAATCACACACACAAGTTAGATTTTTTTATAAAAAAAAATCATCAAAAGAGGCTTGTAAACTTTTTTTAAAATTCCACGGAACATGGGATTTAAATTAACACATACTTTATCAAATATTTAATCTTTATATTAAACAATTTCTTTTACTTAAATTAAATTTCACTTATTTGAAAATAAAATATAACAACAAATATGAGAAAAAAGTATATTTTATCGGCAAAAAAAATATAATCATATACACTCTATAACAAAAAACAAAAAAAAAACGACGCACCCAGAACGAGTTTTTCGATAGAGACAAAAATTAGTGTGCCGAAAGATAACGTACAGAATAGAAAATGATTAAAATTTCAGAAAAATTGAATTATTTATATTTCAGAGTTACATAGTTACAAATTAACAAGATCAATAAGGTGTTGCCCACCTCTAGCCTGGATGCAAGATACCACACGACGTGGCACAGAATGATTACGTACCCTGATGATCTCCTGCACTATTTCTAGCCAAATTTTCTCCAATTTTTGGGCCAGGTCATCGACATTCCCTGGTACATGCAGTCACCTTCCCATCATATGCTCGATTGGAGAGAGATCTGGCGATATGGCTGGACAAGGGAGTGTTTGACCAGTTGTAAGACAGTTCATATCAACGCGTGACGCATGTGGTCTAGCATTATCTTGCTGAAAAATAAGGCAAGAGTGGTGGCAAAGCAGTTCTCAGAATGTCATCGACGTACCTTTGTACTGCAAGTTTCCTCTAATGACAACCAAAGGGCTCCGGCTGACAATAGAAATGACACCCCAGACCATATCTCCTGGTTGAGGATCTGTGCGTCGTTCGATAGGGAAAGCAGGATCGGCACGCTGCCCTGGGCGTCTCCAGACACGTCTTTGATGATCGTCAGGACACAATTGGAACGGGATTCATCGCTAAGCACTACAGGTCCTCAGTCAGCACGATTCTACCCTGATCTAGCCAAGCACCTTTGTAATTTGGCTAGACATTGGGTAGGCAAGAGTAGCAGGGGGCTTAGCTGTCGATATGAGTATAAATTTCGCTCCATCAGCCGTCTGTGAATGAACGATGAATCAGGCGCTGTGACAGCTGATCTGATAATCAATCTGTCCTCCCGATCAACTGCGGCCCTTGGTCGACCACTACCTTTATGACGCTGAAATCTGCCATTGTCCACCCATTCTTGCCAGCATCTTCTAATGTCCGCATCGCTCCAACCCATATGACGAGCGATTCTCCGATTTTTTCCCAACCTGCCTCTTTCAGTCCAATGATACTGCCTCTTTCATACTCTGCCAGCTGCTCGTAATGAGCTCGAATCCTGCGGCAAGTCATTTTTTAGTCGTTAAAAGGTATCCTAAATCGCAATGCAACAGAAATTTCGACTATTAGTTTGAGAATCGCTTCTTATAAACACCTGGCTGAGTGCGCAGTTCCAATGCGCTGTAGATCTTGCTATTCACTCACTGGACGCCAAATTTTAATTATTTGCATGTTCGGTACAAATGTCTTTGCACAAGAAATTCCATTACAATCGGACAACTTCTTATTGGTACGTCATTTATTTATTTATTCTTTCTTTCTTTTTTTGTTATAGAGTATGTTTAAATTTTAATTTCCTACCATTTTCCGATGTTTGAAAAATTTTAACTAATGCAAGTTTTTTTTTTTTTGTATTTTTGAGGGATTTTTTTTAATGCGTTACTATTCTACATGCTCATTTCTTTTAAGTATTAGACATCGAAATATTAATATTGCAGCTATCCATGACATTCATATTGTGAATGGATGTTTTTATTTAATAAAAGTACAGTTATATATATATATTATACTATAAATAAACTATACAAGAGTGTTTATATTTCTCTTACCCAACGGTGGATCAAATTTACTTAGGTCACTGGTGTCAACTGGTAGCAACGTGTCTTTGATTTTGAAGAATGTATTTTCTGTTTCTGATAATCTTGGACCCCAAGTTGTCAGCCCGCATTCTTTCACATATATCAAAAAGGGAGAAAAACATTGTATTTTATTGTTAATGAATAAGTGTATATATAAAAGAAAGATAATAAACACGCGACTCGAGGTTTGTAACTAGGAATATAGATCCATATTTTGTAGAGATTACTAAAATTATTTTGCGAAGAAAGTTATAAATTCCCTTTTGAAGTGTATCTAACCGCTTGATGACCCCTCTCTCACGGTCCTAGCTATGTAATGACTATCTAAGACGCCAATCACCAGTCCGTGACCTTGACCACTAGGCTACTGTGACTACGTTTGTTGAGTGGGATGCCAACTCACTTGTAGTCCTCATAAAAATTACGTCGCCAAGAGCACTCTTGTTGCTTTAAAGTGTGACGTTAATAAAACACTCACTCTTTAAATCTTGATAGATTTAATGTGCATCAACTCCCTTACGTAATGAGTCTTTATTGTCACTTGCAGGACCGGCTCCAGCACTTTTGCTACCCCGAACAGAAATGGAAAATGCTGCCCCTCTCTCCTAACCAAAAAGTTATGATAAAAAAGATAAATTGTTCACATAGATACACACCGATAAAACTTGAATAATTCTTGCAAACAAAAAGGCAGCCTAACAATATATATGTATATATAATTCAAAATTAAGAGCACATTATTACCTGTTATTATATCAAACGAGTAAAATATAAGAGAAGAAACAGCCCATTTTAGCAGGCCAACTTTGAAAAAGAGTCTACTGATGGTGGGGATCGCAGGCGTTTATTTTAACTTATAGTAACTACACTCAAGACTAAAATAAAAACATCTCCTGTGGCTCTCTATCTTCTAAAAACTCTTATTACCCATGTCCCCTTTTGGATAGTTGACACTGGACATCGTGTGGGTGAAAGAAATGTCCGTTATGACCTCACTCCTGGATGGGGAGAAAGTTACCAGTGGAAGATGGGTAAACATATCAAATTTCATGATTTAACATATACTCCCGCCTCGAACCCTTCAAATTTCAACATAAAAGAAAACTGGTATTAAACGTAAAGTGTACAAAATGAGGAAATAAGATACGTTAAGTGAAATATAAAATTCACGCCCAATATTTCAGGAAATATATAAAATTTCTGTAACATTAAAAAATATTATCCAAATGCCGCCCTTAAAATTAGCCACCCCGGGCAGGGGCCTAGTTTATTTGGCCTAGGTCCGCCCCTGTAACCAGAACCCCCCAGATGTAACGCCGGCCTCGATCATGACTATTCATCTAGTCCACAACAGTTTAGAGCAGGGATCGGCAACCTTATAGCTGTGGCGTGCCAAGCCAATTTACCAACAGGATTCAGCAGGCCACACAGTGGGACATTTTTGAAACAACTCAATTCCATAAATAATGCATACAAAGTCAGAGAACAGATTTCAATAAAATATCAGTTTTATTACATATTAATTTTGTATCAATTGAAGGTCTTTCTTAATATAAATATAAACAGAACAAAATACAACTAGTTCTTCAACAACAATACATTAAAATTGTTATTCTTAAACGTATTTATTAAAATAAGAAATTGGCAACATAAAATATAAGCATTTCCCTTCACTATTGTTAAATAAAAAGATAAATAAAAATTTTAATGCGAACCTAGTGCTTGCATCACTCTACTTTCATTTCGTAAAACAGGTATAATATGCGACTTTCAATTTGACACGATTCTGAGCATTCAGTTGTTAAACAATTTCTTTGCGGGTTTGAAATACTTTTCATATTAGGAAACCTTTTTTTTTACTTACATACGTGGAAACAAAAGCGAAAGCAACATTCTCTCTTCAAACGATTCAATCTCTCCATCAATGACTTACAAAATATCTGTAAATTTACCTTTAGAAAAGAGAGAGTTAACATTCTGTAATTGTCCATAACGCAGAAGATGTTTGTCAAATAAGGTTCATTAAAAATTTATCGACTTCTATCCAGTCAAGTTCACCGAGTTGCGCAGGGCACTGAGAACCCCCTACCTCTGGTTTAGAAAAACCTGACGAATACTTCATTAATAATTTCATACATTTTTTATTTTAAAAGTATATTTCCTGTATTTTGGTAGTTTTCATTTGGATGTAAAAAAAAAGCCCATCAGGGCCGTTCTATGGCGCCCTAGGCAATTCAAATTGTTACGTGCTCCCCTCCACTATTTCTAGTGCACCCCCTCCCTCACTTGCCAGGTTTGGTTTGGTAGTGACTTTTTAAAATTTTCCCTTTTTTTTTGCCCTTTAATTTCTAGCGCCCTCAAACCTGTTGCGCCCTAGGCATGTGCCTAGCATGCCTAGGCAGAAAAGCGACCCTGAGATCCATCTCTAATTGTTTTAAAAAAAAAGAAATATTTGACTAAATTTGCTTCAAAATGTTGTGATAAAGGAAATCAAATCACATATCCTTAAATTTAAAAAAAATCCGATTCGTTGATACAGAGAAAATGTTTTCGCGCAATGACTGAAGGAATTAAGTGAAATTTTGTTGTATAAAAAAAGATTTAGAATGTAAGACAATTCGATGCATAAAATAAATTACGATGAATGTTCCGAAAATAAAAGTTTCGTCATTTTTTTAAAAAGCAAAATGGTAAGGTAAACCAGTAATGGTAAAGTTATCAGGTAAAAAAAAAACAATCACCATAAGAATCTACATTCTTCTAAAGGACGGAAGTAGCGCCAGCGAAGGGGAATGCCGCATCCGCAGAGCGCGGAAGGAAAGACAGTAGCAACGGACTGGGGTGCCCCAGTTTATTTTATTACAGGTTACGTGTGCTCAGGGACGTCATAAGACTTCTTGAGGCCCTGGGCCGAGAGAAATCTTAAGAATTTTTGAGGCCTTGGGCTGCTATGTAAAAGTAGGCCCTACCTGTGATATTTAAAGATAGACAGTATATAGCATGCATTTGTCAAATACTCGTGCAAGCGGTAATTTGAAACAAATTTGTTCGATTCACTATCTCACAAATCGGCTCGATCGAAGTTCGAATTTCAATCAAATGAGTTAAATGATCGTTTATGGTATCAGGTCTAGTCCTAGAAATGGACATCAGTCTTTCATCACTTCAGTGGGTCGAGAAATGAGTACCAAGCTTGCTTGGGAACTGAACACTGTGGGTTTCGCGACTTGACCGAAAACATCTGCTCATGCTTCCGAGTGTCTAAGTCACGTAATCCGAGGTAGGCACAATAGGCCTTCGCCCTCATGGGCTTTTGTGCAACAGAGTTTAGTTCAGTTCCTAGATATGAACAATAGTCTTCTTATAATGATACAGTCTGGCCACTTTTGCTAGTTGGCATGCAGTTTGAAATTCCCTGTTTTTCGGAGACTTTGTGCGGGAATGATATTTGATCATTAAAATTACCCGAATCATTAAAATTGAGTTGAGGCCCCCATCGAGGGCGAGGCTCTAAGCCTGGGCCCAGTTTGCCCTTGCCTTCAGACGGCCGGCCCTGCAGGTGCTCACATCATGGCCACCAATAGAAATGCTCACAGTTATCTGTAATGATTGGACACGTGAGAGTCCGCCACCTATGGACGCCTACAGATCATGCATAATGTAGAGGTCATATTTCGTCAAATGGTTGGTCGCTGATGTTGTATGTTCAGTGAAACAAGGCAAAACGTCTAGGATGAAGGTTGAAAAGTTGGTGTCCCTCCACATTTACAAATGAAAAGAACATTGTTAGAGGGCAGACAGGCTCATAGCGGTGTTAATAGTGGTGTTCATATAAATGAATTCTTGTTCAAAATCCTTACAGGTCATTGGATGCACTATATAATCTCTGGGACCACAACCAGCTGAATGTCATGGACGCATCCAAGTCCACAAGTGAGTAAAAAGATCCTTACAAATCAGTGCGGAGATGAAGCAGGCTAGACGACAATTCTTGGCATCGTAGGACAAGGAGTTTTATCAGAGGGATTTCTTCAAACTGATTACATGCAACGGCAAATGCCTCAATGTCAGTGGAGACCATGTCTGACCCCGTAATGGTCACGCGGGGACAGAGTAACCCCAAACTTACGAAACCTTTAATTTGGAGCGAATGAGTTCCCCACGCGACCACTTTTGTTTTTAAATATTTCCCCTGTGAACGATTTAGTACTTTTGACTGATGTGTTGTACGACTCATTATGATTTATAAATATAAATGAACGGAATATAAAGAAAAAAATGGGCATCTGTGTGATCTGTGTTGGTTAAAGTTGAAACTGATCAAGCAAGGGAAAAGCCTGATGAAAAAATAGAGAGTAATCATGACATCAAAAGTAAATTTAAGAAAAGTGATGAACATTAGACTTTTGAGTTGAAAGGAAAGTTTTAGAATGCTACCTAAAAAAACTCCATCAAGAGAAATTTGAAGCCACAAATGAGCCACAAGACATTGCGTTCTGTCAAAAAGACACAAGCAAAAAAAGTTCATGTTTTTTGAAGAGTAATAATAGAAAGTAACCATGACAGTGATAGAAAATTTAAGAAAAGTGATGAACATGCAACTTTTGAGTTGAAAGGAAAGTTTTAGAATGCTACCTAAAAAACTCCTTCAAGAAAAATTTGAAGCCACAAGTGAACCACATTGCGTTCTGTCAAAAAGACTCAAGCAAGAACAAGTTCAACATGTTATTTGTCGATCATGACAGCTTTGCCGGCAAATATCATTCCTGTAATGTTGGTGAAAAGTGTCTTGTGTGTGATTTGTGTACTTTATTAATGTCACGCACATTTGAAACAAGTTAGTTCAGTTTTATTAGATTTTTTTCTCAAATTATCAAAGGAAAATTGGAAAGTCCCCAAAAGTAGGTAAGCATACTTTCTCTTAATTAGATTATTCACTTGAATTACGATTCTTATGGGGTTTAAAAAAATAATTATTTAAAAAAAAGAATTGGAGTGACTCAGTCACCACGCGTGACCACTAACGTTAGTATACAGAGCGCGCCTTCTCCAGGGCTAAAATTAGTGCACGGTGTATAGTTAATGATGCCATGGTTTAATTTCTTTTGGCAATAAAATTTACTTGTGTAAAAAAAATGGTGAAACATTTTTAGAATGTTACTCGTATTTCAAAGTCTTACCAACTTAATGATAAGTTATAAGATCAGTATGTTTCCATGTTATGAACTAACAAGAATAACTTTACCTCTCTTCCTCGCCTTTTCTTCGTCCACTTTTTTCATTAGAGCCCCTCCAAGAACTAACGGGAGCCCGCAGCACACTTTCGGCACCTTTTCGCCTACCCATCCACAAACAGTAGGCCAGCCGCCTAGTGCTAGCGAAGCAACTGCAAACGTGCAAATTCGAATATCCATGCATTGGTTTCTCCCTCCACCAGCGCTGGTACAGTTTTCATTGAAAAATGTGTACTTCCATCGAAGGTACTGCTGGATAACCCGGCCCTCTACCAAAGGAACAAGAGACGATCATAAAATTATATGAAAAATGAGTGATGACATAAAATATAATTTGACCTGTAAACAATTTTTATGTTATATATACTTTCAGTCGCGTCATCAAGAGTCTGAACAATCCCCCGTAGCACTTGATTTGAGGTTATAATTTTATTTTTATAGTACGTAAAATTTAATTAATTATTTGTTATTCATAATTAAATTTATTAATTGATGCTAATTATTTATTCAATAGTTTATTTTTTTGCTGTTTTTGTTCTCGACAATCGATAAAATCAAAATATGTTTGGCGGCGTATAAGGGAAGAATGGTGGACTTTCGAAATCCCCCCCTTTGATTAATTTTTGTGTACGCCACTGTTTACAGTGCAATTCAGTTACAAAAGTTAAATAATTGGAAAATAAATATTTCATTCTCATTTTTGCGATGCAGGAAAAGGCTGGGTTTTTTACAGAGCTTTCAGAGTAAAATTTTATTTAAAGACGAAAGCAATTACTCTTAGCTCGATTTATGAAAAATAACAGTATTAATGAGTCTAAAAATTATAATACATTGTTTTTTTAACTGCCTCACCACAGTTTCATTAGACATCCAGATTAAAAATACACTCAAACCTCTATTTTGCGAATTTCTCTTACGAACTTTTTCCTGGAACCAAGACTATTTTACGATTTTCTTCATTAAATAATCTCCAAACGGCGAAATGCATTTTTAATTTAAAGAACTTTTTCTCTTATGATTTAATTTTTTGTCTCCGTATTTTTAAAATATATTTCTGGACATATATTATTCTCCCTTTCAACACATTTTGTGTTGGTTAATTACCTTGAACTGGTTGTGTCATGTACTTAACTCACCAAATTGCCTTACTTCTGAGCATACTATTTTAAAACAAAAAGATTAAACTTATTATCAGATTTTTAGTGATTAAATTTAAGAACGCATGTGATAATGTATGCTTTAAATTACTAGTTACAAAAACAACATATGTTTAAAATTACTTGTAGGTTTAAAATTAGAAAATTATTAGAATTCATTATTTTAACCCTTTATCTACCGCATTATGATTTACTGCAGATATTTGCATGCATTTTTTTTCTTGAATCACAGCATTGAAAATTAAGGGATATTCATAAAGAAACTACTCAAGTTTGGGAAATTTAAGTGGCCGCTGTAGCCGATTGGTCAAGGTATCGGATATTGGCTGGTCTTGTCACGAGTTCGAGCCCAGTACCACTAAAGTCCCATGTAGGGAGCGATGTACGTTAAATCTGTCGAGGGCTCAAATTCCCTCCCGTTGGTGTGGTAGTTAGGAGAGGGGGTGCCAGTTCACACACAGGTGTCGTCCACGTCATTTGGCCATGGCTCAAAATGACGTGGTCCGTCGCCAAAAGCCCTCGTGTAGCTGAATAGAGCGACGTTAATATTGATTCACTTACTCACTCATTAGGGAAATTTAATCCGTTAGAGCGAATTAATTAATCAAAGATATTCAACTGTAAAATTAATTATATACACTGTTCTCTTAAAATAAATACTCAAATCGTTTTCTAAGATCATCATTAACATACGAAAAAACAAGACACTTATCTTTTGACGTTAACTATTTTTTCGGGATAAAAGTGACAATCTTCGCGCCTTCCCCGCTAAAATACTCATCATAGAACTCGTGCTAGGATATATCTTAGAAGAGCGGATTTCAAAGAATATTCCTGCTAAGTATATATCGTCAGAGTTTTCGTAAAAATGGGTATTCTATGCAATTTTAAAGTGAGTGGTACTTATAAGTATCGTCAGTAGAAATAAAGGATTAACATAAAATGGCTTTTTTAAAGTAAAAAATACAGTGTGGACAATGTTTGTTTGTTTTTTACCTTGCTTTACTTGCAAACTTCTTCGTGATGGGTAAGATATATAGTAAATAGATATTAATTTACAAAAAATGGTGTGAATAAAAAATTACTTTTCTTACAAAAATACGTAGTGTTTATGAATTTAAAAAAAAATTTTGATGTTGTTTTATAAAGTACATTGAAAGACGAATCTCTATTTAACGAATTTTCTGCATAACGAACTTTTTTGGGGGGATTTAGCGACTTCGTTAAATAGAGGTCCGATTGTATTAACTTCCACTTTCCTATGTAGTGAGCTTTACTATAATGCGTACAGTAAAATGTTTTCATTGACCATATAATTTAAACAACTCTTTAATTCATCACTCCTAAAGGGCTGGCTTTTTTGAGATTACGTATCTTTATTCCCCCCCCACACACACAGGGCTTACTTTCTTTGCCTAACACGAGTGACACCACAGGACAGGGATGAGCATTAAGTCGATCGTGATCAACCGGTGGACCCCAAAGACATTTAGGAGTGACCGCTTTTACTAAGACCTTAGAGATGTGCATTTTTAAGTAAACACCTATAAGGAACATCGACGCCAACAAGACTAGAGATTAAAATCTTCGCAATCGATGAGACTGTATTTACTTAAGCAAATGATTCGATAAATATGTAAACGACACATGTACCTTCACTGGAAGTGCATAATGACGCTTAACACGTTCTCTGCCGCTGTAGGGGAAAAAAGCTATATCTGCGATACCAGTCGTATAAATTAATTTTTCTCCACACGCCGACTGAAGGGGGAAACAAATGTTGATGTGCAGCTCTTCCCGTGGTAGCACGGGATTGGCTATTGAGACATCCTCCCACACCCCTCACTTTCGCGGGTTTGGTTTCTCGTGTTGATGCAATGTTCCACGATGGTACGGAACTTGGTAGCGTACAAATTAAGTACATTAGTCGTTTTAAGATTCATAGGTTCACGAATGTTTTCTGCTCGCTGAATTGAATGTGTCCCACTCCGCGGTCTAATAGTCCCTCAAAGTTGTTCAAGCATTCAACTTGACTATTTTGTGATACTTGAGTGTTCGTTGTAGGAATGGTAATCTCTCATATTTTAAAAGGGTACAACGTCGAAAACCAGTGTAAAGGAAAGAAAACACACAATTTTAACAGAGAAATGGTCACACCTTCTCCACTGGGTGGATAGCAACACTGTAAAAACATTAGAAGTAGTGTGTTCCCAGGAAAAGTCCACCCACCCCTGCCATAGAATACTCTAATGCAGGGGTGAAAATTGCTTTTGCTCGAGGGCCACATTGTAAAAACGGAGGACACGGCAGGGCTGCACCTTTTAAAAATAACTGCATTCACGAAATTAACTTTGTATCTCGGAAAAGATATATATTGCACCATAAAAATCAATCGATGTAAGTTAAATAAAATAGTGGAAATTTTATTCATTTTATTTATTCTGCTATTTTCATATATATAACTACTGTACCGGCTACGTGGTGTGATTGGCTTGTTTCTAGCCTTCTGCACCTAAGGTTGCGGTTTCCATGATGAAGAAAATCGACATCGGTTATGTCGTATGATTATACGGCATGTTAAAGATCCCTAGAGTGCCTATTTGGCTTGGGTGTTTTCGACAAAATTAAATCCTAATACGGGTTCGTATCGTCGGAGCTCAGGTGTCTCCCTCTGGGGAGGAAACTGGGCGTCAAAATTTCTTACGGTAATTGGTATCGCTTATAGGGTGTCGTGCAAAAAGGTGATACCAGCTCCTGGGGATTTTTCTAGGTCTGCAAAGGTTAAAAAACCAATGCGCAGCTCCATTAGAAAAGAAAGTATCTATAGTACAGGCACATTTAACTTTAGAATGAGTTTAATGAGACAAATGTACCCTATCACACTTTTTTACGATATTTTTTAAATCAATTTTACGAGATTGCTTGTTGAAATTCTCATCACAGCTTTGCAAGTTGATGTCAGCCAACTTGCTTCTATATTTACACTAGTTGATCCTCATGCTAGAAAAATTTGGTTCATAATTATATGTCCACTCGAATATAGAAAACATTTTCGGTCTTATTTGGTTTTCTGACTGTCTAGAAGAGCTGCAAAAAAAAAAAAAAACTTCTTTGCGAGCTGAAAGCTATTTGCCCACCCTACCCTAACGAATTTTCACTATTTTCCATCCATTTTATTAAATGATTCCTGCCTTTAGCATTCGAAACGACTCAATAGAAAAGATACATTTCTATTAATTATTTACATGGTTCCTTCTATAGGTATGTACCGTAAAATCTGGCGTCACTTGTACTTTAATTTCTGATCTTTTAGTATATTCACTGAATAACGCGCGCCCCCTTTTCTTACGAAGAAACTTGACATGCTGCTGTGTTTTGAAATCATTTATTCGAGGTATTATTCCAAAATTTAGAAAAATAAAATAGTACACTTCTGACACAACAACCCTTTAAGTTCATAAAGAATGTGCTTTCTTTTAAATAAACATTATTTCAATTTATGTAGAATTTCAATGTTTTTCCTATGTTCGTCACTTTTTTTTCAATATATATATATATATATATATATATATATCTTGTTCAAACTTACAATCACTTATAAAATACTTTCTATTCATCCATTCAAGTTCAAATACATATTTGTTGTCGACGACAGTTGATGTTAATACAGTTTTTTCAAATATTAATTCATTAATTAAATTTTAAATAAATAACCAGTTTTCGACGCCAACTTAGATTCTTCTCTATTGTTGTAACAATGTAACTGCTAAAACAATGACAAAAGTTGGCGTCGAAAATCGAGTTTTCAGCCAAACTAGTCAAACTGGGCGTGCATTGTTACAACAATGAAGACAAATCATGCTTTTTTATTCAATTTCTACTATTAGTACCCCCCTCTCTCTCTATATATATATATATGCTTCAAAATATTTCAGAAATAATTATTTTTTCTTTTTAACCCTTTATCTACCGACGGTACTTATAAGCACCACTCACTTCAAAATTACCTAGGATAGTCATATTTTTACGAATACTCCGACGATACTTGGCAGGAATATTCTTTTAAATCCACTGTTGCAAGATATATGACAGCACGGAATCTATTATGGGTATTTTAATGGGGAAGGCGAATAGTTTTATAGCAGAAATTACGTTTTCAGCTGTCGGTGATTTTAGCGGATTACGAAGATTGTCATTTTTGTTCCGAAAAAATAGTTAATATCAAAATTTAAATGTCTTGTCTTTTTCTTATGTTAATGAAGACCTTAGGAAACGATCTATTTATTTTAAGTGAACAGTGTGTATAATTAATTTTCTCCGAAAAAGAAAAATGGTTCCAAATTTGGACGAAGGCAGCCTTCACGCCTGGCGTAATTCTCGTTCTTGTGTTAAAAGCGCACCGGATTTAAAGACTCGTAATAGAGGCAGAGTTGCGAATAGTTTATAATCCTTCTGAATAAATGCCCTCGGTCATATAAAGCCAAATACATTGTGACAACAAACAATTGATTGGCTCGGGGGCGTGCGTCATCTCCCCTAATTTTTAGAAAATTCAGTTCTTCAGAAATTGAAAAGAAATAAGAGCGAGGGGACCGAGAGGTTGTGTGATACTGAAATACATGCATTTTTTTTTTTTATAAATATGGTAACAGATTTTTTAAAAACTTTCATTAAATAACAATAATTAACACATATATTTTCTTTCTAATAAAAAAATCTCTCTCCAAAAATAAATGAAAATTTACCATTTGTCGATGAGCACTGAACGTGTAGAAAGAAGCCAAGAAAGATGGCAAGAACGGTAGCTACTTTATCCATCGTTTGTCGGTATCATTCGGAAAATGTTCGAAACGTACTAAGCAACCTTGAGGCGAAAGGAACCGGAATTTTGATTTAATCTTCCTTTTTCTGATGCTGGAATACCTGAGCAGGCGTACGTACTTCACAACGCGACTTAAATGTCGTTAGATAGAATAAGGACAAACAAATATTACCATATTTATTAAGAGGCATGAATTAAAAACGAAACCTTGTTAAGATTTAAGGCATCCGACTACGTAAGGAACCGTGATTTTGCATAAGCGTATAAATGGATAATATTTATGATACTTAGTGTCACTTAGATTGGAAAACGAATATAAAAATTTTTTAAGAATATTATTAGAAGAAAAAATTACTTAAGTACAATATTTCGGCTAAAAATTCGTTTAGAATAACCTTTTTTCAAAATGTTCTTCTTTTGTGAAAAATGCTTCTATTATAATACTATTTGGGCTGTATGTAGCTCAGACCTCTGAACAGAGGTTCAACCAGAATTTTTGAAATATATAACTTAGAAGTGGGTTTATCCGTGTTTTACGACAACAGAGGGGAGACGTTTTAAGAAAAAAACGCCTATAATTATTTCAAATGGTTGTAAATCTGAAAATAATGTGAATTTTCAGAAATCATATTTGAGCCTCTGTAGAGAGGTTTGAGCTATACACAGGCAGTCTATTATTACAATAGAAGCGTTTTTCACTAAAGGAGAATATTTTGAAAAAACGTTATTCTAAGTTAATTTTTAGCTGAAATACTGTATTTAAATAACTTTTTTTGTCGTAATGTTCTTAAAACCATTTTATACATGTATTCTAATCTAAGTGACACTAAATATCATGAAAATTATCCACTTTTGAGCTTTTTTAAAATCACGGTTCCGAACACAGTCGGATACCTTAAGTATAATTTATTTCATGGTATTTCGATCGTTTTTTAAATTTAAGAATTATTGTTAGAAAAGTTACTTCCTGACACGAAAAAAAGATTTATTCCAAATGCAATATTAAATAGAAAGTTATATGCACATATTGAAAAACAGTTAAATACCTTTATTAAACTTTAATTTAAAAAATATATATGTAGGAAGAAAAGCGACTCACATACATTCAATCATCCCGAACTATTAAACCTACAGATTTAAATTTTGGTAGGCATGTTTCTTCCCCATGGAGTAGAGATCCGCTAAGACAGGGTTTTGCAAAAATCGACCTCCAAGGGGATTAAGAGGCACTATAGATAATTATTTACGCTTTTTAACTTTTTGAAATTTGGTAAGAAAAGTGGGAGTTTGGAAGAAAAGTTTTTGCAGTAGAGATCTGCTAAAAAATGGATTTTGCGAAAATCAACTCCCAAGGGGTGGTACGAGGAATTAAAAGGCGTTATATATAAATATTTGCGTTTTTAAATTATTAGACCTGCCTGTTTGAAAATTGGTATGCATTTTCTTTCCCTTTTTTCCTCAAAGAATGGGTTTTGCAGGGTTTTGTGAGAGGTTAAGGGAAATTAAAGAAAAAATTCCTGTTTCTGAATTGTTAGACCTAGACTTGAAATTTTTAAGCATGTTTCTTTTGTTGAATAGAGATCCACTAAAAATAGATTTTACGGAAATCGACTCGAGGGAGGGGCAGAGAGTTACTGAAGCATTTTCGGTTTTAAATTAGAGCAATTTATCAAGTTTGAGTTTTTGTTACTTGACTATAAAAAATACTGTAATATTTATTATAATGTTAATATACGTTATGGAACTATTCACTTCTTTCTGCAATACTTGTACTCAAAACATTTGTATTTTGAAGTCTAATTATAGTATCAGCTGATGGCGGGTTTTTAAATACATTATTTTGTACAGTGTGTTCCATTTCTTTCAATTATTATTTCTCAAAGCAACCTCAGAACGTTCTGGCCATGGTATTTTCTCAACAGGAAAAAACTAATGAAAAAGCTTCTGAGTTATAAAATTGTTCGGAAAAAAATGATTGGTCTTGAAATGGATCTTAATTAAGTAACTATGAGGTCAAAAAACTCAAAACATAAGCAAACAGAAATTATTTTAGCAATCATTCCCTATATTTATTTGCGTATTTTCTTAAGTCCTAAATAGAAATAAAACATGTAACAAACGGATTCTATGCAATATGATTTCTCTTATTCGAAATATGTGTGTGGGTTGATTGATAAACGTCGCGCTATTTAGCTACGCGAGGGCTTTCGGCGACGTCATTTTGAACCATGGTCAAGTGACGTGGACGACGCCTGAGCTGGCACCCTCCTCTCCTAACTACCACACCACACCAACGGGAGGACGTTTCAGCTCTCGACAGATTTAACGTGCATCGCTGCCCTACACGGGGACTCTTTAGTGGTACTGGGCTCGAACTCGTGACAAGGCAAGCCACGGTCCGATACCTATACCACTCGTCTACCGCCTCCGCAATATATGTATGGGAGTATATGCATTAGAAACTGCATTTCATGATAGGTTTTTTTTTTGTAATACTCTCATAATTATATATATTACTTAGTTTTTTCGGAAATTTTTTTTTACTGAATTGTAAAATATTTCTACAGCTTTTATCTTTTTTAAAGGACCACCGCCTAGTAAATGAACCATGGTTTCTTCTAACCAAGTTTTAACGAAGGATCGATTACGTGAAATTCTACTAATTAAATGAAACAGTGCCACATAGTTCTCTAATAACGTTGTGAGGAAGTAGGAAAACTACTCCAGATGAGGTGTCTTCATCTGACTGTATATAAATTACAAAGTCTGTTACCAAAGGAACTCATGTTACTAAACTTCAATGTGGTGTTCATTAGAAAAAGCTCCTGTAATTTTCAATTGTTTCGTCATTCAATAAAACTTTTTAATTTCTATTAATTATATTTATTTTTTCCAACAATCATTTAATAGCCGATAGAATAAAAATAATGCAAACATTTTACACTCAAAATTTTGTAATTACTTTTAAAAAAAATAAATTTATAATATTTATAATAATATTAAAATATTTTATAATATAATAATATTTGTAATATAATAATTATAATAAATATTATTTATTTATAATATAATAATATTTATATAATATTAAAATAAATAATATTTATTTTTAAAAAAAATAAAAATTTTAACACGAAAAATAAAATGTCAACAACTCTAGCCACATACAACTCAAGACTTTATTTTTTCAAACCCAATATTCCATCTCCTTATATATTGCCATCGAAAGTTCCAGAACTTTCCATAATTAAAATTACAGTTAATTTTTATAAATAAAAGCACGCACGCGCGCGAGCATTAATATAAAGAATTAATAAAAGCATTAATATAAAGCACGAGAGAAATAACGAATTACAATTTTTAAAACGCTGGGATGAATGGTTAAATCATTACAATAAATAAATAATAAATATTACCATTTGTTACATCCTCCCCCTCTGGTTCCGACGGCGTCCCGACGAGGAACCAGGAGTCTGCAGGACCTTTGCTGGACGGCCACGTTTACGAAGAGGAATAAGGGGTTTTACTTTGTGATTATTACAAGGAGTCAAAGCAGAGGTGTGGTAAACACCAAGAGGTTCCCCCGGATTATCAAGACTAGCAATCTCGTAAGATGATGGTGATCTTTGTGTTAAAATCACGTAGAGACCGTCTCTGCGTGGCATTAGTTTTGCACTTCTTCCTTGCGCAGCGTTGCTCAGCGGATGTGATGCTACAAAGATTTGTTCTCCAGGTTGATATGTTGGAGCAGCTTTTCTCTTTTTATCAGCGTAAAACTTCCTACTATCCTGTTGCTCTTCAACCACCTCTCTAGCCTGAGTGGAAAACTTAGCGAATTTCTTGAGAGATAGGGAGTTATATCTGGCACAAAATTATCATTATGGATGACGACTCGGGTACCATTAACAACTTCACTTGGTGTGCGTAACTCTCTACCAAAATTCAGAAAGGCTGCCGTCTGTCCTGTCGTTTCGCATTTGGCTGTGTTGAGAGCAAAGCGGATGAAGGGTAGCTTCTCTGACCAACAGTCATGCTTGTTTTGGATGAGAATTGCCAGCTGTGGCTTCAGATTCCTATTCTTTCGTTCAAATGGGATAGCTTGCGGATGGTACACAGGGATCAGGGATTGATGGATGTTTAATAGGTAGCATATTTGTTGCATCACTGCTGACACAAACTGGGTTCCATTGTCACTGATAAGGCGGCGAGGAATGCCATACCTCAGTAGAACCTCTTCAATCAAGGTAATGGCACATTCTTCAGCTGTGGCATTGGGTAGTGCAAACAGTTCGACACACTTGGTGGTACAATCCTCAATGATGAGGATCCATCTTTTACCATCTTCACTCTCAGGTAGGGGCCCGAAGAGATCAATGGCCAAGGTTTCAAAACGTTGGGCTGGCACAGGTGTCTGTAATAGCCCGGAAGGCTTCTGATTTGAAGCTTTGTATTTAATGCAGTCAGGACAGTTCTTTACAGGAGACATTCTGTATGGGGGTACAGAGATAGGAGGATTATTTCCCGTGTTAATGTAGTGCTCCAAGCTATTTGTTGCTTCTCCCCCTGGTTCGAAGACATTTTGGAAGGATACCAACAGGAGGTTAAGTTTCTCCTTCTGGGCACACACACACACACAGAGGTCAAACTTTCACCTTCCCCTTCTCTTAATTGGCAGGTGTTGCTGGACATCTTCTCAACTATGGACGGGGTGTCCAATTCTTCCCCAAATGGATACTTGTGGGTACGATTGTCCCAGAAGTACCAACAAGTATTCTTCACATCTAGAACCAAACCAGCAGAACTAAGGAAATCTGCTCCTAGAAGTGTTCTATTTCCCTTTGCCTTTGGGAGAATTATGAATTTGGTCAAGACTGATCTCCCCTCAATTTCTACCATTACTTGGGCTGTGAGGGCCTGACCTGTGGTCTGTTGACCATCTGCTAAGCTCATTGCTAATGTGGTTTCCTGGAAAAGGAGCCCCTTATCCTTAAATATCTGGAACATCCTTTCCCCAGCAATTAAATGTGAAGATCCTGTGTCTGCACATACACGTCCCTTTATTCTACAGAAAGTTATGTCGATTAGGGTCAATCGAGGACTTCTGGTCTGAGCTGTGTAAGCATTGATGTGATTGGTTGCTACGTCTGTTCTTTGTGAGGCGTTGAGGTTGCAGGTGGGGCACCTAGGTTTTATCACTCCTTGTTTCCCACAGCCATAGCATCTGAGAGGGGATCTCTCATTTGGTACCTGATGGGAATATTCTCTTTTGGGAGGGCGTTCAGGTTTCCTGAATGATACCTGTCTTTCATCATTTACGGTTTCACTTGCCTTCATGTGTCTCCTAGGTCCACTGGGTAGGGAGCGTCGGATGCTGTCAAAAGCTTCCAGCTTATCTGCTAACATTTCTGGGGAGATAAGTTCTTCCCAGATATCCAGGTAATGTTCCTTACACTCTGGAGAGCATTTCTTTTTCATTTGATCGGCAATCATCAAATTCTTCAATCCGTCAAAGAAATCAATTTTAAGTTCATTGAGCCAACCTTCAAAATATGCTCGGTTTTCAAAATAATAAACCTTCCACATCCCATTTGGGCATTTTCTGTGACGTGAAAACAGCTCCCGGAAATTTTCTGCGGTTAATTTAACCGTTGCAGAAGCATTCCTCGAATGTGGGAGTAATCCCTGCATTTCTCCTCAGGCTCACGGGCAATGAGGGAGGTTACATCACTAGGTAGGGCACCAATGAGATAGGGTACCCACAGATCTTCACCGAGATCCGATAGCTTCATTTGCCGTTTGAATAAGGTGAGGGACAAGTCCATGTTATCAACTTCAGGATTGAATGTTGGTAGCAACTTTTTTAATTCAATATTTGTTTGGGGTAGGGTTTGTGAACCTACGACTCTTTGAGTCTCATTTTGCAGTCGTATTTTCTGCAGCTCAAATTCAAGCAGTGTTTGCGCTTTTTGTTTGTTTTCCTCGTCTATCCTATTTGATACGATTCCCTCAAAGATACATTTCACAAATTCAGGGTCTTCCTTATAAGCATCATTTGTTAAAATTTTTGTCCTTAATTCAATTATTTTTAGCTCTTCCCCCTTCGACTCACATTCACCTAACTCAATAGCAAGCTTAATGAGATCAGCTTTTTTTCCTTTTCCCAGAAATGACATGACTGAGAAATTTAAGAGTTGCAAATAAATAATATAAATAACTAAGGTCCAGGCCTTATTGTCCACCAAAGCTGTTACAGATATGGGAATACACTTTAAAATATGGCTAGCTTTAAAACCTTATAAATTATTATGCACTTCAAAAAGCAATAAAAAATAGGTAAATAAATTAATAACATATTCAAAATACCAACAAGGAACATTAATTCAAATAATAAAATAATATAAAGAAAATTTAGGAATCATTAGTTGAAATGATACAAAAATTCAATGAAATGAAAACACTAAACAAAACTAAAATAATCAGGCATGTAATGCTACCTAAATTCAATAGGATATCAGTAAAATATCAAGCAAAATAGTAATTATTAATGTGCAATTCACAAAACATTAATCAGGAAACGTTATCTCACAAGAAATAAATTAATATACAGCAAAATTAAGAATTATCATTGCATAAGAATACCAACAAATCAATGAAATAAAATAATAAAATTATCCCTAGCACTAACACACTGTAGCAGGATTTCTATCACTTGTATATGAAAAATGCACAAAACACTATTGCAAAAACTTTTAACAGGAAATAGATTTTCTTTTTTTTCCCAGACAATTGAAGTCAGGATGATTCACTTTGTCTCTTTCAATTTCCAGGGATTTTCTCTTGCTTTAGAAGGATTGCGACGCAATACCAGTAATTTCTTCCGGGACAGTAAGGTTTACAGATCCGGTTAAATTTTCATTTTCCTGCGGCGTTTTGTCACAGCGGCGGTTTCTGCTCCTACGGGGTCGTAGTTCTTAGGCCACGGATGTGGGCGCCAGTTTTAACACGAAAAATAAAATGTCAACAACTCTAGCCACATACAACTCAAGACTTTATTTTTTCAAACTCAATATTCCATCTCCTTATATATTGCCATCGAAAGTTCCAGAACTTTCCATCATTAAAATTACAGTTAATTTTTATAAATAAAAGCACACGCGCGCGCGATCATTAATATAAAGCATTAATAAAAGCATTAATATAAAGCACGAGAGAAATAAAGAATTACAATTTTTAACACGCTGGGAGGAATGGTTAAAGCATTACAATAAATAAATAATGAATATTACCGTTTGTTACAAAATTGCTTTATTGCTTTAAAATAAAGCAATAGTAATTTTTTGAAGAATGTGTTAGTAATCGTATAAGTATTTATAAATACTTATTGCTCATAGTTCTGATTTTTTTTAAAAATATTTTATGGATAAAAAATAATTTAGAAATTTCATACATTTTGCACTTTCTGCCAAAACCATTTGATTCCCATTGTAGTCAAAACAGTCATATGGGGTAGCTTAACACTAAATATGTTATGCTAAATTTTCTACATAGTCATTTAAAAACTACATAATTATGAACAATATTTACAGAGATTTTACTCTAATGAAGATACTTTTAAGATTCCTCTCAGAACCAGCCATCTATAAATTCTTCAGTATATAATTTAGATGACCCGTGTATCCTAACAAGTAATTTACTTGAAATAACATTGTTTGAAATGTATTTTTACTTATCTTTTGTAACTTCCAAGACATGGTGTTGATTTGATAAAAGTAAAAAAATCTGTTTAATTATGTACCTTTATGCATAAGAACTTTCTATATTTAAAATGATAATTAGATGTATATTAGATTAAAACATAAGCTAAGCAATGCTATACAAATAAGAATGGAGTTGACTATAATATGGATTATAATTATTTATTTCTAGATATTGATCATAAAAAATTTCAATAAAACATAACTCATATGGATGAAGGCGTGTTGTTTTAAAAATCACACTCATATCCTTGTAATTGTTTTTTTTCAATGTCTGATATGTATGTGTACAATTTCCAGAATAAATATTTCATAGGTATGATTTGGTTTGTTTTATATTTTTCTTGTTTACAGTGTGAATCATTAAAAAATGATGTACACTAGTAAAATGGCTAGATTATGGTTCCGACTGGTCCTTAGATATTATTTTTTTTTCTTCTAAATGGGCATTGAAAACATCTCTAAAAACTTTTTCCAGTTGGTTAAAAATGTGTGCATTTTAAACGTTTTGCAAATGTAAAAATCTACTGTTTTAGATGTTTTTACATTTTTCAAAGGACTAAACTTAGTAAATATTTTAATGTTTGATTTAAAAAAATATTAACTTAAAAACTACAATATTTGTTTTCTATGGTGATAGAGTATAAAATCAGTTAATATAAAAGTGAGTTTGATTTTCAACATAAATTACAATGCATTTTTATTTCCATCTGGATGGATTAAAAGGGAGTCCCAGTAGCTGGATTGATGAGTGTTGAGAGCAGAGGTTGTGTATGTATCGATTTAAACAAAACAATTGATACAAAAAATGCTTACTCACCTAATGAGGCTTATTTTAGTCGCGTTTCTAAGTTTTAGAAATTTTTTTTCATGTTACATAATATGTAAAGAACCTATTCCTGTCTTACTTTATGTTTAGAAATTTTCAATATGAAAAGTCCGTTATTCATCAAAATGTTTCCAAGATACTTCTTAATGAATAATCTTTCCAAGATACTCATTGGGCTGATTTTAAATAAAATTTAATTTTCCGTTTGTATAGGATTTAAAAAAAACAAAATATTGCTTCTAGAAATATAAATATAACTTTTAATGAAACCCAAATTGCTTACACATTTGTTTAACTATTGCATCGAATCAATAATTGCATTATTTTCAAAGATTTAAATTTGAGGTATAAGTTCAAAAATAATCATATTGCAGTTGCATTTTTAAAACCAAAAATTATGTTTTTGTTGGAACTTGCGTATCACCGCAAAAATATTGGCGACATTATATAGAACGAAGTACATGGTAGCAATTCAGCGCGTACGAGACATGGCGAATTATCTTGAACGTTGGCACTTTTGCGATGATACGCAAATACCTTTTTACAACATAATAAATACAAAAAGAATTTAGATTTTCCAAGTTTAAGTGGTGAAAACGTTATAAAATGTAAAATTAAATAATGTATAAGATGGAAAAAATGAAATTTACAACTTAGGCATCACATATTTAGATTTGATTTGATATATGTGTTAAAAATTTGTATTAGATACAACAGTATCGAAAAAAATACCATACACACTCATATTTGACCCATTCTAAACTCGTTATTGAGTGCATTCCATTCTCAGATTCGATCCAGTAACAGGTTCAAAAATGAGTATGCGCGTTTCTCAAATTTGAGTGTGTTTGCATCGGAGCCATAATGAAAAGTGAGTATTTTATACTCAGTTCTGAATATCGGTTTTTCGCAATATACTATTCATCGGCTAAATTTTACAAAATAAATTCGGTTAATCAATACTTGAATTTTATTTCAGATTAGAGTTTTCAATACTTTGCTTTCTTTAAATCACACAAATGATTTTACTTTTAAGGAGGGACAGGAATATAAAAGATTTAAATCAGGAAGAATGGTATGTTGAAATACCATGCATTTTTTCAGTATAGCATTTATCTCTTGACTGTTCGTTGAAGGGTGTCCGGGAGCGATACACTTTTGGCGCGCGCGCGTTGACCATTTCTTTAGTAAAAATCAATTCTTCAAATTTGAATATTGATGCATTAACACTGGACAAAATTTCGAGTAATTCGTGGCGGTAAATTGTGTAGACGCAGTATCGGAATTTTTTCACTGAGTAAATTTCAGGTCATTTAGACTTCGTATCAGTGATAAGGAGAAACATTTGCTTATACGTGTTGTTAATTTCTTGTATGAACTTCCCAATTGTGAATAAGAACTTTCTGACAATTGTGCTTTACGTCGCAACAGCCTACAACTTATAATTATATTCTCTGTAGAATCGGTTTTCCAGTAGCGGCAATAATTTACAGCAATTGCTTCCATTTTAACTATACTATTAACACAGAGCGCAATACCTTAATAATAGCTAACTGAAATTTCTTTGGAATAATTATACTTCGGTCTCTAAATAATATCTGTTTTATCTATCAACACCAAGAAATAATGCACGTAGCGTCATGCAGAATTCAGGAGCGATAATGATGAGTTGGATATGCGAATGAGCGTAAAAAACAAAAAGACAAAATTAATATAAACCAATGTATTCATTATTTACTGTGTCCACCTCGAGCATCTATACAGGTCTCAATCCAGAGAGGAATTCTATAAATTAGTCCATTGATGGTTGAACGTGGTAATCGTTGTCAAGCCACGTCCACTGCTGAATGCACATTATCCACGGTTTACGCTAGTGGTCCTCGGCTCATGTCATGCCCAATGAGATCTCACAGGTGTTCCATGGAATTCAGATCTGGAGATTTTGCGAGACAGGGAAGAATGTCAAATACAGTCAGGCTGTTCAGAATTCACCTTGCGACATGCGGCCTGGCATTATTTTGCAGGAATACCGTAGGGGTGACCCTTCAACAGGAACAGAACAACAGGCTCCACAACTTGTGTGACAAAGTGGTCCACCGTTAATATATACCAGAGGCGTCCTGTGATCAAACATTATGCCACCTCAAACCTCATGCGTGGTGTAGGACCGGTTTGATGCTTGATGAAATGGGGTGACTCCAGGTCACTGCCATACCCGTCGATAGCCATCATGTCTCCACAGACAGAAATGAGATTTATCCGTGGACAATACCTGATGTCATTTAAATGTCCAGGTACGATGACACCACTCCAGACGTCCAGCCCTGAGTTGAGGATAAATGGTTCCCCCTTTTCTGGTACCCGTGTACGTAACTTGCGTATGCTTTGGGTGGACACAGTTCCACCTGCTCTTGGAAGTAAGTGGTTTCGAATGGCTCGTGCCGTGAAGAAAGGGTCTCGAATAATCAACTGGCAATTACGACGGTCTGTGCACACCATTTCCTCTTCGGCGTGCAGGTAGACCTTCCTTAATCCATAGTGTGACACAACGCGATGGATGGTACCCAACACGAATTGTTAGTGTATGCAGCGGCAAACCCAGTTCATGGAGTTCAATAATATGATCACGTTTCTCGGTCGTTAACTGATGTTATTGAATTCGCCGACGTCTCAGAGACATTTTCTTCGAAAGTCACAAATATTACTCAGATGCTGTTAGGGAGAAGGGAAATTTGAGCCCGAATATGAGTACCATGGGAGCAGATGAGTGCGCAAATTTAATCATTTGCAAATCCATCCCTCCTGAAATTTGCATGACGCGACGTGCATTATTTCTTTTGAAGAGTGTAAAATACATCTTCACTCGTTCATGTACAGATTTATGATCGCAACAAAGAGAGTTTTTCACAGCCAGTACCCATTATATTAAGTGGTTTTACTGACTACTTTAATCTTTGAATTTCGACAATCTTCGAACTAATCTCCTTACTGATTATAACTGATACATTTAGAATGTTTTGTGTTACAACCGGACTTCTATAACACGAAGGTGTGTTTGCTAAGAATGCTGAAAATAGGCTCTTTTCCACTAAACACTCAGGGACGTCTTAAGACAGGGTCTCGATCTAGGGGGCTTCGTCTCGTTCTCAACTCAGCCTCTATAAAATCGTGATCTGAATAATTTTAATGGTCAAATGTTATTCCTGGAGATATTCTACGAAAAGCTAAGAATTTTGAACTTTATGACAATTGGCAAAATCGAAAAGATTGTATTATTATGGGATGACCATCGTCCAGGCCTAGGCCTACCACTACACATCGTCATTACAGAAAGTGTATAGTCGATAGGGCTGGTTTGTGCCTATGTTTGTGAGTCACGAACATTTATTTATTAAAGGTTACCGTTGGTACGAGTCTTTGGTTACATATGCTATAAACTTTTTACTTTTAAGCTATCCTACTACTTACGAAAACTTTTTTAAAAAAAAATGGAATTCCGGAGATTTTTTTTGTGAGTGATTTTTAGATTTCTTTAGTATATTTTAAGGAAAAAATCCTAAAATTGAAAACAGAAATTTTTTTTTTATTATTATTAAAATAGGGAAAAACTGGTTAAAATGTAAACAAACAGGTAACAAAACATTTATGAACAAATTCTCAATTTTTCAATTTTGATGTTATTCATGTTTGTTCATGTTATTCATTTTTCAATTACTTTGTTATTCATGGTTGAAATGACCTTCAGGATAAGAGATATTTTAATTTTTACAAAAACTAGAGCAGTTTATCTTAGTAACTACATGAAATTGTTTAAAAAAACAGGGATTATATTCACATAAAGGACTGTAAATTTTGAAATAAAACAGTGATTGATAAATCACTGTTAAAACACTTCTACTGTTATACAGAAAATACACACAAAATTTCAGAAAATTATTTTAAAAACTTTTTGAGCAATCTCTGTCCCCGTTTGAGTTCTTCGAAAAAAAAACACATTTTGAGTAAAACGCATTTTAAAGTTTGACATCTTATGTAAAATTATGGCATCTGCTTTTACTAAAACACTTGAAGTTTTTGTTCTAGTGAATAGAAAATAAAAAACTTGGTATTTTTGAAAAGCTAATAAGATGATCTACAAAATAAAATAATAAAAAAAAATTGTCAATTTTTGAAAAAAAAAACATTATTTTAGGGTAGTCGGATACTTTAAGGATCACAGGTGAGGCCTACTTTTGTATAGGGACTAAGGAACTCAAGAAGTCTTAAGGTGTCCCTGTACACACTACTTTAAAAAATATGTGAAAACCAGCTTCCTAACTGGTTAATTTATTCAAAAAGGGGACTCGGTATTTTGTTTTTGTTGTGTACTCTTTTCTAGAAGAGATGGAAAAACTACAAACAATTTACAGGTGACTATAATTGTTATGTTTATTAGTTTTAGAATGTTCTTCGGAATATTTGCATTCGAACAGTGCAAACAGTTTTCGTTATTATATCATTTTATTAAGAATGAGGTGACAACGTCATCTCACAACAGCAACAACACAAGCAATTATATAGTTACAATACACAGTTAATACAAGTACACATTCACAGTTGCAGTTATCATGAGATTCCCCCTTTAAGTTATTAATCAAACAACATAGTCATTCAAATAAGATAGTGGTTTACAAACACGGTTACTTCTTCTTTGGACATTACAATCTGACTCGTTACAGTTCTGTATATTTTGAGGATTTACAATTACTTCTAAAACAGAAATGAAAGTACTTATGTCATTGGGATCTGTTTCTATATTAAAGGGTATGCTTGATTTTCTTATATGTTTTCTATTACGTCTTAAAATAAGGCCAGACTGATTTTTAACAAAATATGACCTAGCATATAATTTATGCTTTGAAACTATTTTAGCCGGTTCCCAAGTTTTGTTTTTAAAATTTAGTATTCTGACATTATCTTCTGGCTCAAGTTCAGGTAATGGATGAGTAGTTTTTTATCATAATGTATCTTTTGAACGTTTTGCCTTTTTATTAACTTTTCTCGAATGTTATTAAATAATTCAGCCTTGAACAATTTATTCGAGATTGGTAATTTTGTTTTTAATCTACGATTAAACATCATTTGAGCTGGAGATAGGTCAAGACCTGATATTGGAGTGTTTCTATACTCCATTAAACCTACTAAATAATCTCGTCTATCTTCCCTTGCCTTTTTCATAATGCTTTTAGGAATTCCTACTGCTTTTTCAACCATTCCATTACTTGGGGAGTAATGAGGACTAATGACTGCATAAATAAAATCCCAATCATCTGCAAACTTTTTATAAATATAACTATTAAATGGTATATTATCTGATACTACCATATTTGGAACACCAAATCTAGAGAAAAATGTTTTAAGTTTAATTATTACCTCATCTGCACTCGTATTTACAAGTTCAGCAATTTCAATCCATTTTGAATTATAGTCTATTACAACTAAATAACTTGTATTACCCAAGTCCATTATATCTACTCCTATCTTTTCAAAGGGTCTAATGTGGTTTTAATGGCTCTTTACTATTAGCTTTTTAAAATTTTTCACATTATACACATTGTGATACTAATGTTTCTATGTCAGTGTTCATCCCTGGCCAATACATTATTTCTCTAGCTCTTTTCTTGCATTTCTTTATCCCAAAGTGAGCTTCATGAATTAGTTGTAGCGTATCTTTTCTCAAACTATAAGGTACTTGAATATAAATGAATATACTTCTTGAATATAAATGTTATTTTTAATTTTATAATATGTTTTTACACTATTGTCTACATTTTTGTAAGATTTAGGCCAACCCTCTTTGATATATTTAACAACTATTTGTAGTTCTGGATCTAATTCAGTTTCATTTTTAAATTGTACACGTCTCTTTTCACTCATGGGTAAATGTTTTGAAATAGTATGCACCATATTTAACATTTCAGAATCATCCCTTACAGTTTCACTAACAGGTAATGCTCGTGCAAAAGTATCAGCGAGAAACATTTGATTACCTGGTACATAATTTATTTCAAAAAATCATACTTTAATAATTTTAAAATCATTCTTTGCATTCTGGAAGATATTTTATGCATAGGTTCCTTAACAATTGCCATTAAGGGCTTATGGTCACTCTTTACAACAAATTTACGTCCATATACAAAATTATGGTATTTCTCAAATGAGAAAAAACAATTGCCAATAATTCTTTCTCAAACTGTGCATAATTTTTCTCACTGTTTGTTAAACTGCGTGCAGGGCCGGCGCTAGCAATTTCGCCACCCCGGGCAAAGAGATAAATTGCCGCCCACGTTTATAACAAAAATTAAAAGAGATTACCGAAAACCCTTTCCACGCTTAATGGGAAAACTAAACGAGGGCAAAAAAAAATTGCTATCAATAACGTTGAAGTTTGGATTAGCAAAAAATGCTAATTTATTAATTTATGTTTTTGGCACTAAATTAAAATTAGGGTTGCACAGAAAAAAAGAAAAGAGTCATTTCTAGAGAATAATTATAAAATACAGATATTAAAAAAATACTAAAACAAATTACAGAACCACTAAATATTAAACCTTAATTACATATTAAAAATACATTTAAACCGAGAGTTAAACTTAAAAGTGTTTTTTTTTCTCACTTTTAATTCTGAGAATTTTTTTATAATTTCTTTAATATTAATTTCTTCTGCCAGTTCATGTTCAAAGCCTATTATTGTCAAGCCGTTTAGTTGATCCTCGGTAGTTGTGGAGCCTAAAATTTTTTTAATTAATTTTAATTTGGAGAAACTCCTTTCTCCAATTGCCACACTTATTGGGAAAGCAAGCAATATCCTCAAAACTATACCGATATTTGGAGCGAAATCCAGGTTCAATATGAATTTTAAAATCTCGATTGGACATTCTTTTTTATTTAGCAAAGCCAAAACCGCTACTATCTCGTCTGCCAGGTCCAGGGCGTTTATATTTCATGAATTCCCATCAGTTAACACTGTTTCTAGATCTTTACAAAACTTAAGTACGTCGTTTACAATAGTATCTTTTAAATCACATATATAAATAATGAATGTACTCAAAAGCTCATCAATGTTTACTACTACTTTCGTCTTTATAAGCGACTACAAAAATTATTTTTATACGTGAGGCAAATATTTTTTTTTCATTTGAATAACAATATCAATCGAAAATGTTTTAAGACGATTACGGTACATACAAACTACGAAAACACACATACTTAAATATGTTTTTTGGCTCAACACAATAAACAACACTAGTAGTGGACTGTGA